>CM060927.1:251067927-251471682 GCA_030737875.1 Allium sativum
ACAAGTTTCATTTTTAAATATATATTTGCATTTTTAGATGCAAACAAAAGAACAAATTTATTTTTAATGTATTTTTACATTGGTAAATGCAAATAAAAGAATAATTTTATATTTAATATACCTTTGCATTGGTGAATGCAAAATAAAGAACAACTTTTTATTTACAAAATATATTTACAAATATAATGTAACTTCTGAAAATAATTTCTTATTTACATATAAAAATGTAAACAAACATTGTGATTTCCAAAACATGTTTTTTTTTATTTACATAAAAATGTAAACAAAAGTTTTACTTCTAAAATGAATTTTAATTTACATATGATATGTAAACCAAAATGTGATTCTTAATCTTTGATTACATTAAAAATGTAATCCTTTTCTGTTCATTTTTCATTACATATAAATGTAATTTATTTTTCCTCATTACACATATGGATGCGATCTTTTCTATTCATTACAATGAACAAAATTTCAATGATAATGCAATTTTAATTTATAAACTTTCCATTGCCAAAAATAAAAATAAAAAAATAAAAATAAAATCCATTTTATCTTCATCTTTACAATGAAATCTAAATCACATTAAAAATGTGATTTTTTCTATGCAAAGTCCTTCAATTGAAAACAATGGACATATAAAAATATGATCTTTTTACGTTGCTTCTTTTTATTGAAAATACTACTACATTAAAAATAACATTTTAATGTTACTTCATTTATTGAAATAATATTACATTAAAAATGAGATTTTTAATGTTGCTACTTTTATTGACATCAAAATGACAAATAAATTATGACTTTTGATTGAAAACTATTTTTACATAAAAAGTGAAATCTTTTGTTTTCATTCTTTTTTTAATGAAACAACCTCATATTAAAATATATTCTTTTTAATCATTCTTTTTTTTTAATGTAAACAAATTCACATTAAAAAATATATCTTTTCTTGATCCATTCTCTTAAATGTAAACAAATAAAGATATATTTTATTTGTTGTGCCAATTTCTATTATAAGGTCAACAAATAAAAATAAATATTTATTTGTCGACCAAATTCCATTGTTAAATCAGCAAATAAAAATAAATATTTGTGGGTCGTTTAAATTCTATTGTTCATTTCAGAAAAATGAAAATAATATATTTTAATAATATAAAATAAATCAGAACGTCTAGATCTAAATAAAATATGTTTTTAAATCTAAATTTAGATTTAATTTTCCAACCGCAATTGAAACTCAATAATATATGCAATTTAAAGGTGGATCTAATCATAACATGAACAATAAACACACCAAAAGCAACAATCAACCATTTATTTACATACAACATTACAGATCTGAATTAACATCATTACACAATTATTTTAGAGCAAGAAAATAATTTAATAATAAATTAAATAATGAAAATTTGAATTCTCACATTGAAATTTGGCTGAAATTCGACTATCTCCTTTTCAACTACGGTCCGCACCATCGCGAAGCTCTTAATTTTGTGATTCCAACGCAATTTACGGTTCGTCAAACGGACCTCGTATGAAGGAGTTATGGATTTTTAAAGATTGGAAAATTAAAATATTAAAATAATAAAATAATAAAATAAAACATCGGACCTTCTTCCTCCAACACGTCGCTACCTTCATCGGCCGTAACACATAGCCGCTCCCTCCTTTTCTGCACGCACCACCAACGAAGCCACCGTTCGCCGATCCAATACCACCACCGCGACCGCCATGCCGAGAGTAACCTACACCACCAACCCCTTGAAGCTCGGCCTCCCCAATCACCTCAAAATCCACCAAAAACGCAGCAACTTCTCAGCCAAAATTCGCAAAATCCGTGCACCAAAATCCGATCTTAACCGTATAGATTTGTAGCCCTCTGAATTCTCTTCGATTTGGTAGGTCATACGTCAATTTTCGTCGAACGGATTGAGAGATCTAAGCGTTTGAAAATCGGACAATTTCAGCCATAGAAAACTGGGCGGCGGCTGGCCTCCATTAGGGTTTTCGGATTTTTTATATTATTTTAATGTTTAATTCCGAATTCTATGAAATAAAGTGGATTTTTGGACTTTCTCGAATTTGGGCCTGCTTACTGTCGATCTTAACGTTTTGAGGCCTTCTGAACGCGATGGGCTATGTGACGATCCCAAAATCCGAGGGGCGGTATTAAGGATAATCATAGGGAAATAACACATTAATCATCATAGCAGAGTACAGATAATAGCAGAAACAATAAGTAAAATAATTTTACATGGATATGACAGCGGAATCACAACATGTAGGAATATCAGAATAGTATAACGTGGGATATACTTAGTAAATAAAAAGGAAAGTGATCAGTCATCATCGCCAGAGGTGGAATACATACATGCAGTGAGACATAATAAGAGTATCAGTCTACATCGCCGAAGGCGGAATACATATACATATACATATAATAAGAAATACGGAAAGTAAATCAGTCTGCATCGCCAGTGGCGTAATCATAATATAAGTATAGTAATGGCGGAAAATGTCAAAGTCATCTCTGTGAAGTCTGCCTCGCCATGAGCCAAAAATGCACTCTATGAAGCAGTGCAGAACCAAAAACCACCTGTCACCTGTGTACTAGGCTGCCCGTGTGAAAATAAGGGCACCCGCGTTTGCAAAGTGAAACAAACAACGAGTCAGTCATGGGGACTGGTATGAGGAATCTATTTAACAGTTAAACAACAGTAATGGCAAATCATAGGACCACGCCACTTTCGCGGAACGGGTTTACTCCAGTGATTGCTAGTGCATTTAAAAACGAAGTAAATTCTTTTAAAACAACGCAATGCTTTTGGAAAGAATGAAGCCATTATAAGACTCAAGTCCCATCACACAATGCAACGCAAGCCGGAGGATAGAGTTTTACCTTATAAGGGCCAAATATGCTTGATACGTGTAAAGCAAAATCATTTGATATTATTACTAGTGCATATATGTTTCAAAAATGAATAGCATCATAAATATCAATCATAGGCGACATGAGCGGCCCATGCCACTATGTCGCCATATGTAAGTTACAATCGAATCCGTTATCTCGTATTGGAAATTGGATTTCCGTCATGAGTCGAGGCAAGGGGCAAGCTCCTCTCCGCTTCGAGACACTCTAGCAAATGCCTCGGGACTACACACTCTGGGTAACCCCTGGATGCTTCAGGGCCGGTCCTCACTTACGTTAGAGGATTAGTATTCCTGAACACACGTTTCCCGGTCCTTACAGACCTATAATCGAGGCACCTCGCATTCCAACAACCACAAAGGTGAAAAGTAGATATATATGTCAGGGCTGGTAAGTCACTGACACCACCATAGCTAGAAAGAAACGTCATGCTCTCCCTGCAGTCCGTATCCCGTTTTTAACTCATACCGGGGTGTGAGGCTCGCGAATCTACGAAATACAAAAAGCTAGGCCACGTAGACCTTGCATTGATCATCATCCACAAGACTTTGCTTTGCAACAGAAGCCTTGATCACAGCATCTTGGTATGCCACATAGGCAGTCCACTCCATACGATTGATTTCCATTGATATATAACCTCTAAGCTCGTACGTCTCAGAGAAGGGCGTTAAGCAAAAGAATAAATTCTCCGCCGCCAAACAGATATATATTTAACAGAGATCAATCAGTATAGAACAAAATCCAATGTCAGACACACAGTCCATTTACAAGTCCGTCCTGGGTCTGAACGAAACCGGAGGCGTCAAATTCCTCGTATATCCGTCCAATCCACACATACGTTCAGACGGCTACTACTTCCGTCCCTTTCCGGTAGCTACTCCGGTTAGGAACCTCAGTAGCGCCCATCCAATCGATACGAAGATCGTCGGTCTTGAATCGTCTTTGCATTTTCCAATTCGAATCGCTCGATGAATTATTTGAAATGAGGGTTAGCTCGGCCTTTTCGAATAATCCACGTCATTAGAATTTAAATCGATTCTTTATATGGTTATATTATTCGACATCCATTTTTCAGTTATTTAGTGCTATTTTCATGTCATACACATACAGCCACCAAATATCAAACAATTCAAGCCCCATTGGTTTATTTGCAACCTATGTTGCTTATAATATTTTATAACGATTTTTCGCCATTTTTATTTATTTAAAAATGGCCATATTTAATTAAACGACGTTTCTGGTCGTGTTGTGGCACTGGCGCTGTTTTTCCCTCAATTTGTTTTACACATATCGGAAAATCTAACCGTTGGATTTCTATAAAGTCTATATCAGTGGGAAGATATTCCCAAAGCGAACCCAACGGTTCCAGTTTCGTGAGAATCCGTCGGTCGGATCTTCCACACTAGTCGTTTGAAGTTACGGTTTCAAAATTCGAACTGCAGCGTCGTTATTCGATTTAATTTAATTATATTTATATTTATATATAAATATAAACGATTCTGGCGCTGTTTTTCTTCAGATTGAATTAAACATTCCGGACAATCCAACCGTTGGATTTTTACAAGGTTGGTGCCATTGGAAAGATATTTCCAAGGCGAACCCAGCGGTTGCGGTTTCGGGAAAATCCGATGGTCGGATTTCTCGTACTAATCGTTTCAAATTACGATTCCGAAACGCGAACTGCATGGCCTCTATTCCTTTTAATTATATTTATATTTATATATATAGATATAGTTCATTCTACTATTTCAACTATAGTTCATTTTATAATTTCAACTTCGTTTCCACTTCAAATATTTCACTAACGCCTTAATATTTCGAAAAATTTCGCCATAACCTCCTTTGTTCGGGGAGGGGTTTGGAAATTTATTGGGCCGTATTAGGTACCCAATAAATCCTAAAAAGAATTCACATATTTTTAGTGATATATTCTGGTGTTTACGGGGGAGCATGTACTGATTATCACTCCAGAGAATAAATTCCCATCACCCCGTTTCCGTGTGGAAATAAATAGTCCATGTGCCGTATCTAATAACTAGAGCGACGTGATTATTGTCAACTACAGACCCGTGTGGGGTTTTTATTAATCTGGCAATTTATCGTTATAATTTATATAGTCCATATCAGTCATCAGTTCAACCTGTAGTACATAGTCATCGCCATACAAGCCTCTTGCTTATTTGGTAAATCTTCCACCTCGTCACACAAGCTCTAATTGCTTATGTGGAATATGATGAAGTATGCCTATCATCAAGAAGTATGCCATGTAGTGTAGTTCAAATTTAATTGTTACTATCCTATGGCGTTATTTATTATTTCACACAGAAAAACCAGCACTCCGCATCCAATGGCATTCACAGGAGTTGATATATAAATAAAATTGCGCAGCCAACTCATCAAGGTTTACCTATTTGTCGGGCACGCAAATAATTTCTTTACTCTACAGCTAATCCATTTTTCCTGTTCAACACATGTATGTATATGCAGAACAAAGCTAATAATAATATTTCTAGCAAACTATTATTTATTTCAACACGTGTGTATTTTTAACTAAGCGTATATATGATTAAAGGAATATTTTTATTATCAAAAATATTTATTCGTCACATGTGTATTTTTAACACTTCATATTCATGATAAAAGGAATATTTTTATCATCAAAAATATTTATTCGACACGTGTGTATTTTTAACTAAGCGTATATATGATAAAAGGAATATTTTTATCATCAAAAATATTTATTCGTCACATGTGTATTTTTAACACTTCATATTCATGATAATAGGAATATTTTTATCATCAAAAATATTTATTCGAAACGTGTGTATTTTTAACACTTCATATTTACTATAAAAATATAGTTTTCACTGTCGATTCATTTTATTTTTAAAAGTTGGTAACATTCAACACATGAACTTCAATTCAACGAATGAATTTCAACTCAACACATGAATATTCGATATAGTTTGTATATATATAAAAATGTGATTTTTATCGCTAAAGCCATTTGTTTAAATTCGAATAATATTCAACACATGAATTTCAACTCAACGAATGAATTGCAACTCAACACATGAATATTCGATATAGTTTGTATATATATAAAAATGTGATTTTTATCGCTAAAGCCATTTGTTTAAATTCGAATAATATTCAACACATGAATTTCAACTCAACGAATGAATTGCAACTCAACACATGAATATTCGATATAGCATATGTAAATAATTTCAATGAATGAAAATTATTCTAACACATAATTATTTCAGAAAATTTCGGCAGCATAACGGCAGGGTAGTTAAAACCGGGACCGTCCCTAGTACGGCTCCTCGCTCTACCTTAAAACCTCGCGGTTTTTGACAATGGGGATCATGCATCTAGTTCGCACGCAGGCGGTATGTTTTATTTTCAATTCCACAATCCTATTCTATTTTGTTTTAACCACAAGAGGGTATTTTTCAACCACAAAGGTATTTTTCAACCATAATATCAACCACAAATAATTATTTCCAACCATTCGTCATACCATATAATATCACGTCAAACACAAGCAATAAATATCGTCCATGGTCTGTGGACGAGGGGAATATATATATATATATATATATATATATATATATATATATATATATATATATATATATAATTCACTTTCATTCCATCACAATTCAAAGCATATATGTTTCAAACAACGCTTGTATAATTTATACATCGCTAATATAACTTATACAACACATGTACATGAAGTATACAATGCGTATATAATTTACACTTCGCTTATATAATTTATACAACACGATTTCATTCACACAGATAGTTTAGATTCCTCACATTGGTTCTTGCGGTGCTAAAAATCGTAGGAAGGTCAGAAAAATCCGCGGCTTCTTCTAGAATGTAGAGAGCCTCCTTGCGGTCACGGTATCTCCTGTTTCATTGAATTTCGTTGAAGAACGAAAAAGATATTATTTTTCAAAGTTTTGCAACGCTTTAAAGTGTTAACACAGTTTAAAATTAAATAAGCCGTTAGTTTACAAACCTGTTCAATTCTAGGTTTGGATTTTTCTCTTGATTCGTAGCTCTATGGGACGATCGGACTGTTGGACGTCGTCGAGGGAGGGAAGAGCTTTCCGGCGCTGGTTGTCTGAGGCGGTGCGATGGCGAATCGAGGCGGCGGCGGCTCCAGGAAGACGACGACTTTGAAGCGCCAGAACTCGACGACGGCGGCTCTGTTGGTGGCGAAGTTGGGTCGGATGTGGAGAGGAGGCGTAGGGCTGTCGACTGGTGGTGGTGGCGCGGCCTAGCGTCGCCTGTGGCGATCGGAAAAGGGAGGGAAAGCGTGGAGCGACGGGGATCATTCATTTCGTCCTGGCGGCTAGGGTTTTTAGGTTTTTTTATTTATTTTTTTAAAAGAAATTTTCCTATTGGCTAGAATTTATAGGAAATTTTTAAATAGTGTTTTTGCAAACGGACTCCTTTTTAAACCCAACGACTGTCGCCCCTAGCTAAATACCCCCATTCCGAACACAATGGGATATGTTTCGTTGGCCATTTCGACTGTTGCAGTCAGTTATTTTTCAAATTAAAATATAAAACATTCGATATTTAATTTAAACGTACATTTCAATTTGACAGGGCCACAAACTGAATCTAAAAATTCCAGAAAAATAAATCTAGCTTTGTTTTGACGATACGGTCCTAACAAAACCAGTTTCGTCGAATTCTGAGCTCGTTTGAAAAACGGCCATTTTTAGGTCGACCCATTTTAACAGAATTTGACCAAACACGTTATCTTTTGCCCCGCTCACATACTAGCTTCAAAAATTATGAAATTTGAAACTTAGCAATAATTTGACATCCCGGACCCAACAAAAGTGGTTTCGTCGAATTCCGAGGTCGTATGCAAAATCTCAATTTTCAAGGGCTATATATACTATATAGCGACCTTTCTGAAAATTCATTTGGCCATAACTTTTGATTTCCGTTATGAAATTTCGATCTTTCAGATTCGTTAGAAAGGTATTGATAAACAGATTTAAATATTTTCAGTTTCGCCAAAATCCGTCATATTTTCCACCCGGTACAGTCAGACTAAGTTGGTATCCAAAATTTCAAACTGCCATATTATACACAATTCTATATTTTATTGAAATATACAATTTCAACCATTCAAATTTCTTGGTAATAACCTAATTTAAAAATTTTAAACTGGTTCTCATTTTCCGGGTTATTACAATCTCCCCCACTTAAAACTTTTCGTCCTCGAAAAGGAAATAACAGTTAAGCAGGAAATAAAATGTAAATGCAAAGTATTGTAAAGGTGCCTTGCACCGGAGTTAGTCAGAGATGTCCACTCTGCATTTGGGATAGGCTTGTTTAATGCTTTCCTTAGTCTCCCAAGTACAGTCTCTAGGATCACTACTCCACTGCACTTTGACTAAATGAATCTTTTTCCTCCTTAGCTCTCTGGTTTCTTTGCCAACTATCTTTAATGGCTCTCTGCTGAGTGCTAATTCTGGAGTTATGTCAATATCATGTTGTGCTGCTTCTTCCACAATAAGGTCGGGATCATGAACATGTTTTCTGAGTTGAGATACGTGGAACACATCATGTATACCAGGCAACCAATTAGGTAATGAAACCCTATATGCAAGAGTTCCAATCCGTTCAAGTATAGGAAAGGGACCAATAAATCTCAGTGCCAACTTCCCAGTCTTGCCAAATCTGATTACTCCTCGCATTGGAGAAACTCTTAGATAAACATAATCGCCAACGGCAAACGATATATCCCTTCTTCTCGCATCCGCATAACTTTTCTGTCAGCTCTGAGCGGTTTTCAATCTCTTCTTAATGGAATCAACTTTATCCGATGCTTCTTGAATCATATCGGGCCCTAACACAAGTCTGTTGCCAGGTTCTACCCAACATGCGGGAGATCTGCACGGTCTACCGTATAATGCTTCAAATGGAGACATTCCCAAACTTGCTTGATAGCTATTGTTGTAAGAGAATTCTGCTAAATGTAAGTGATCTTCCCATGAACCTCCAAAATCAATAACGCAAGCCCGCAGCAAATCTTCTAAAATTCTATTCACCCGCTCAGTTTGGCCATCTGTCTGAGGGTGATAAGCGGTGCTGAGATTTAATTTGGTTCCTAATTCTTCCTTGGATTCAATTTTAACTTGTGAACTACTTTACCAGAAATGAAGCTACGTGATGCACCAGTATCAAAAAGTACTGAAACAGGAATATTTTTAATGGTAAGGGTACCTCCCAAGACATCGGGTTTACCTGATCCATCGGTGATAGCTGGCGGGGTCTTCCCGTCATAGACATGGGCCACCTGTGCATTCTGCTTCAGAGGGCAGTTCCTGCTGTAGTGCCCCTTCTTGTGGCAGTTGTAGCATTCGGCTGAGTCTTTTGCCTTTGGCTTCTTTGGGGCTTTGCATACATTAGAGAAATGACCGGGCTTCCCGCAATTGTAGTAGTTTCCTTTCAGGATCTTTGCGGGTTTTTGAGTAGCGGCCGCGGTAATGCTAGATTCGGGTTGGTCTGCTGAAGCCTTGCGCTTATTCCCTGCTTGGCTTTTAGCGCGGTCTTGGCTAGCATGCCTCTCATCCATGTCTTCGTAGTTGCAAGCCATCTCTACTAGTTCTGTAAAGGAGAGTTTGATGTTGCTCATAGCTCTATCGTGATACTTGCGCTTCAGCCCAAATATGAATCTCTTATTCTTTGCTTTGTTTGTCATAATCAGCTCTGGAGCATAGCGCGATAGCTGGGTGAACTTATTTAGATAATCCTGAATAGAGAGGTCTCCCTGGTGGAGATTAGCAAACTGCTCTCGCATCCTCTCTAGAGCTTGTTCTGGTACAAACTTCTCATTGAACATAGCTTTGAACTGCTCCCAAGTCCGGATAGTACCAGCTGCATCCTCAAAGGTAATGGCATCCCACCACAGCTCTGCTTCCTCCTGAAGGAGCCAAATGCCAAGTCTTGCTTTATTGTTGGTTCCCATACCCATACCTTCGAAGATTTTCTCACAGGTTTTCAGCCAAGCTATTGCCTCGGTCACTGTGCCAGTGCCAGTAAAAGGTTTCCCCCCGAGATTTCTGTATCTCTTTGCCACTTTATCTAGCTCAAAGTCTTCTGGTGCTGGTGGCTGAACAATAGGGATTTCCACAGCTACGGGGATATTCCCCCGTCCTCCTGCTGCTACTCCTCGGCCTCCACGGCCTCCTCTAGCTGCTGCTGCTCGTGTAGCCATCTAAGATAATACTGTATAAGCAAGAAAAGAGTCAAGCTCACATATTTGATAATTTTCATAAATGATAAAGCAAGGGAATACAAGGAAAAATAATGATGATGTACTGATCAAATTGTTTTGCTAATCTGCTTAGCTCATTCTAGGACATTACTAATCCTATCTCTAATGAGCTACTCGCATTAGAACACTACTGATTCTATTCTGACGAGGTGTTTAATGTGTTAGATCCCGGAACTAAGGTTAACCAAAGCTCTGATACCAACTGTGACGATCCCAAAATACGAGGGGCGGTATTAAGGATAATCATAGGGAAATAACACATTAATCATCATAGCAGAGTACAGATAATAGCAGAAACAATAAGTAAAATAATTTTACATGGATATGACAGCGGAATCACAACATGTAGGAATATCAGAATAGCATAACGTGGGATATACTTAGTAAATAAAAAGGAAAGTGATCAGTCATCATCGCCAGAGGCGGAATACATACATGCAGTGAGACATAATAAGAGTATCAGTCTCCATCGCCGAAGGCGGAATACATATACATATAATAAGAAATACGGAAAGTAAATCAGTCTGCATCGCTGTGACGGCAATTGATTTTCGCTCGGTCCGAACCAGTCGCTAAACCAATCCAGGCCGTTCGAAACGCCCTATCGTTGAGAACACGACAAAACAGAACGCATACGGAAGAACATTTCACTATATATAACAACAGTGCATCAGATTACAAGAATATACAGAGTATACATGAATAAATATTACACAGAAATATCAGAGATTTAAATTACATTTAAATACATAGCAGCGGAAAATAATACAATACACAACTAGAAGAGATATACGGATACAAAGCTTTCCGGATATCGTTCCAGCTGTAATCCAGGATCCTGTGAATATAAATCTGCAAAACCAAAACTACTAGCTGCCCGTGTCAAAATAGGGGCACCCAGAGTTTAGGTTAAAACAATAAACTCCAGGTCAGTCATGTGACTGGTGTGAGAACTAAAACAGTTATTAATCTTTATTTTAAATCATTAGGTAAATCAAGGGACCACGCCGTATAACACGGAACGGGTTTCCTCCCAAGAATACCAGTGCATAAAACAAACAGCGCAATGCTAAATAAAGAAAATGAAGCTATTATAAGACCCAGGTCCTATCACACAATGCAACGCAAGCCGGGGGATAGGGTTTTCCCTTATAACAGCCAAAGAATGCTTGATACGTTTAAAACAAATCATTTGATACTATTATAAGTGCATAGTGTATAAAACAACTTCAAATCATAAGTATTAATCATAGGCGGCATGAGCGTCCCATGCCACTATGTCGCCACATATAGGTTTACAACCAAAACTGCAAGACGACGTATTGGAAGTTGGGTTATCATTTATGGTATGAACCGAGGCTAGGGGCAAGATCCTCACCGATTCGAGACGCTCTAGCCCGTGTCTCAGGATCAGAGCTCGAGTGACCCTCGGAGCGACAGGGCCGGTCCACCGATGTGGATTAAAATTCTTGAACACTGCGTTTCCCCGCCCTTTGGGGCGTAAGCCTGGCCCGTCAGCCGACCAGAAGCATCGGCCGAAACCGATATCACGAGGCGCCTCGCTTTTCAGCAAGTAATAATAAGTAACATCCACATGAGTCAAACTCGTCAGCCAGTTCAAGCACTGACGCCACTAATAACTAGAAAGAAACGCATGCCCTCCCTGAGGTCCGTCTCCCGTTTTTGATTCATACCGGGTGTGATACTCGCGAATCAACGTTACACAAAGCTACGCCACAAGGGCCGTGCTTCGATCATCAACCACAAGACTTTGCTTTTCAACAGAAGCCTCGATCAATTGCCACTTAGGCATGCCACACAGGCAATTCACTCCATGCGATTGATATCCATCAATATATAACCCCTGAGCTCGTACGTCTCAGAGAAGGGCGTTAAGCAAGAGAATAAATTCTCCGCCGCCAAACAGATATATATTTAATAGAGATCAATCACACGGACTAAAATCCAATGTCAGACACACAGTCCATTTACAAGTCCGTTCTGGGTCTGAACGAAACCGGAGGCACCTAGTACCCCGCATATCCATCGATCTCCAAGTACGTCTGGACGATCACTAACTGTTTCCATCTTCTTGGGTGTACAGCCCAATCAAGATCATCAGTAATTACCCAAAACGACGTGAAAACCTCCGGTCTTCGACCATCGTCTTCATCTTCGACTTATCGTCGTATCAGTTATTCAGAATGGGATAAACCCGGTCTTTCCGAATAACTCGCGTATATTTTGAATAAGTGTTACACAAACACAACATACGCCTCATTCCAATTTATTAGTCACTAACCGTAAATTAATCAAGAGAATAATTCCCCAAATATTAACCCCGAAGGCCGAAACCAACATCAGATCAATATCCAGAAAACCATTCTGCTTAGCTAACCGACAGTTAGTTTCTAAATTTCACATTCATAGGGAAAGATTCCCACTAATTTTATCAAAGATAAATTCCTTGAATTTATTCTTTATTCTATTTTTGAATCTCAGTTCAAACTAGTCGGGATTAGCGACCCTTACCGAAGTAATCATTTGTTTTAATTTCCCAATCCCAACCTATTCATCCCATGAAGTAAAACTGGTAATACTTCATCTCTAACACCACAGTGTTATCGGTAAATTCAATTACCATTTCACTTTCAAATCTAATTAAAGATTTAACTATCGCCTGGAGCAAAACTGGTGATACTCCATTTCGATTATTTCAATCTAATTAAAGATTCATTAAAACTCCACTTAGTTTTAATCTTTGACTGGGTTAAAGAATCAGTGTCATTTAAAACACAGTTCACGATAAACCCAAAATCTCATTCCATTAATTATCGGGTTAAAGAACGAGTGTTATTTAAAACACTGTTCACGATAAACCCAAAAATCAATTCAATTCCAATTAAATATTATTTAATTGGTACACTTCATTAAATCTAAATAAAAAGATTTAACCTTTCCTCAACTGGGTTCAAGAACAGTGTTAATGAAGACACCATTCACGACAAAACCCAAATCACATTTGATATTAAATACAAGGCTATGAATAGAAAATATCCCGGCTTATATTCAATATCAAATTCTACGATTAACAAATGTCGTATTGGAAATAACGATATAAATATCTATATCTTTCAAATTTCCATAACAACACCTGTATAATCACGAATTTCAACATCGAAATATTCCGAAGACAATTTCGATTCAAATCAATTCCAATGCAATCATTGGAAATTTTGGTTATTTTTAAAACCCTTTTCGAATTCAATTTATTTATTTAAAAATAAATAGAATTATAATTCTAGTTCAAAACTAGTTCAATTCGATAAAAATCTATTTTTATCTTTTCAAATATGGAGTTTTTCATCCCAATTCTTCCCAAATCATTTCTTATGATTTTACACAAATTATTACTATTTTTAATAATTTTATCAAGGCCCGTACAGTCGATTTCCAACAATGGCCATCGAACTGCATTTACAGCGACCTTTTTCGAATTTGATTTGGACGTATCTCCAAATCCAACCGTTAGATTTCAAATTTCTAATATTCGTTAGAAAGCTCTTTTCGATACGAACCCAACGGTTCCGGTTTTAGGAGAATCCGACGGTCGGATCTCCCGCAATGTCCGTTTGAAATAAATGGTCGAAATTCACGAACTGCCGCGGCGCGGCGCTTTCTATTAAAGCCATTATATTATATATATATAATATATATAATATATACTTCGTCGATTTCTATTTAAAACGAATTATATAAATAGTTTTGAATTCGTTTCAAAAACATTTTCAACTTCCTTTTCAATTCAAATCAAAATTGAATTCTTCTTTATAGATTCGTTTTAAAATTCATTTCTATTCAATTCAAATTTCAATTCAATTTGAATTTGTTTTCAATTCAATTCATTTCGAAATCGTTTTCAATTCACTTCATTTCGAAATCGTTTTCAATTCAATTTGAAATCGTTTTCAATTCAATTCATTTCGAAATCGTTTTCAATTCAATTCATTTCGAAATCGTTTTCAATTCAATTCATTTCGAAATCGTTTTCAATTCAATTCATTTCGAAATCATTTTCAATTCAATTCATTTCGAAATCGTTTTCAATTCACTTTGAATTCGTTTTCAATTCAATTCATTTCGAAATCGTTTTCAATTCACTTCATTTCGAAATATTCGATTCCAAAATTACTTTTTAATATTCATTTTAAAATGAATAAAATCGATATAAATGTCGTTCACGTCAAAATGGCGTCAATCTAATCAACACGGCTTCATATATTGATATTTTCAAATATTCCATTTCGAATATTTCTATTTCAAATATTTCTATTTTAAAACTGGAATGAGGCCCAATCAATTACCATATAAAGTTAATTATATGGATTTTCATACAATACATGTATATAATAACATGGAAAAATAATCAACCATCAACCAAAGTGCACTACACTGTATAAGCATCAAATATAGATATCCAACGCTTAAAACAGCCTGTCAATCAACCGATCGACATATTCAATCAATCGGGATGAGTGAACTTCAAATTTCATCCCAACACCCGTGTGGGGTTTCAAACAATCAAACACATATTTTATTTGTGCAGTTGGGCGATGTGTAAAATTTATCGACCCAATCAATGTCAGTCAAATCAGTGTATATAAACAAATCGGCTGATTTGTTTATAAATATCTATTTATTCACTTTCACGTTAAAAATTATATTTTTAACGACAAAACATTTTATTCCAACATATGAATTTCTATTCAATTCATTCTTTAAATAAAATGATATTTTTATTTTTCTAACTTATTTTAGAAAATTTCGGCGGCATAACGGCACGATACTAGAAACGGGACAAGGCCTAGCCTTATCCCCGGTCTAGTGAAGGCCCACGCCATTCACACATCAATCAAAATCACCAAACAACCAAATTCAAATCAAATCATATAACTAATCTATGCAACCAAACAAACAAGTCCATGGTCTGTGGACGATTGTGTCGGGTGCTACTAAGCACCGTCTACATCCTAGTATATATATATATATATAGAAATGAAATGGAAAGGTGAGAAATTCTCACATATAGCTATCCAATCATCTGATTCTTCTTTGATATAAACTTCCTTCGTTCTCGCCTTTTGGTTGCCTTCGTTGCCCGCTTTCACTACCTATGTAAAAATCGAATTTTTACTTCGCTGTTCAATATATAAAAATCATATTTTTATTTCGAAGTTCAATATATAAAAATCCTATTTTTATTTCGAAGTTCAATATATAAAAATCCTATTTTTATTTCGAAGTTCAATATATAAAAATCCTATTTTTATTTCGAAGTTCAATATATAAAAATCGAATTTTTATTTCGAAGTTCAATATATAAAAATCCTATTTTTATTTCGAAGTTCAATATATAAAAATCCTATTTTTATTTCGAAGTTCAATATATAAAAATCCTATTTTTATTTCGAAGTTCAATATATAAAAATCGAATTTTTACTTCGCTATTCAATACATAAAAATCATTTTTTTTTTTCGAAGTTCAATATATAAAAATCGAATTTTTACTTCGCTATTCAATACATAAAAATCATATTTTTTTTGTACTATGCTGTTATATTGATAAAAATTATATTTTTATCACGTTATTCTTCATATAAAGATTTCCCTTTTCTAAAATAAAGATTTCACCTTTATAAAAATATAGACTTCGCCTTTATAAAAATATAGTTTTCTCCTTATAAAAATCACCACTTTATCTCAACGTATATAAAAATAAAAATCAGATTTTTATTTCGTTACATACACAAAGATGATATCTTTATATTCTCTATCCTATAAAGATTATATTTTTATTTCTACAAAGACAATGCTATATAATAATTTTTAAAAACAAGGTCTTATATACCTTTAAAAACAATTCTTTTATAGTTTTAAAAACAATGCTTAATTTTATTTTAAAAAACGAGGCATGTTTTATATTTTCAAAAGCAAAGGTTTTTATTTTTTTAAAAACCATGTTTATATATTTTTAAAACCCATATATAAATTTTTTTATATTCTGTTACTACTGATAAAATCACGATTTTATATTGCTAATTCATTTTAAAAACTAATGCTAATTTACTTTTTTAAAAAGACAATGCTATTTCTGCTTAATGATAATTATAAAAATTTAATTACACAAAACTTCACTGGTCTTTGTGGTGCTTCAGAAAACTGCTCCCTCCTCGTCGTGAATTTCTGAAGCCCAGAACCCCTTTCAACGCCTTGCTTCTCCGTCCACCGCAGCTCACCAGGTTGACCGGACGTTGATCCATCAGCGCCACCTTGAAGCTCTTCGAAGACCGCACGCCCCTCCATCAATGTCATTGAACTCGGTCGCCCGTAGGTGGTGGTAGTTGGCCACGAACCGCCATCTTCCCAACCTCAAAATCGAACGGGTTACTCGATGAAAATCACCCAAACTGGTTCGGATTTGAAGTGCGGAGAGAATACTTCAATTTTGTTTTATGATTTTCGAATTTCTTGAGTAAGTTGGGAGATCGAAAGGGATTTTCTTGGGAGGATTTGGCCCGTCGTTTTAGGAAAGAGCGGCGTTGAAGATTGCGAACGGGGGGGATAGGGTTTGGACGTTATAAATGATAATATATATATTCATTTAATTATTTTTATTATTTTTATTTCCACTAATACCCTTTTATTGATATCAATCCCAAATTAAACCCAACGAGTGTCGCCCCTAGCTAATTACCCCTATTCTGAACACAATGTGATATGTATCGTAAGCTGATTCGGCCGTTCCTATCAGTTTCCGTTAAATTTACATTTAAATCATTATATTGAATTTTAAACGTACATTTCAAATTACCGGGGTCACATACTAACTCTAAAAATTCTCGAAAAATATTTTCTAGCTTCGTATTGACGAGACGGTCCTAACAAAACTAGTTTCGTCGAATTCTGAGACCGTATGAAAAATGGCCAATTTCCAGTCGATTAAAATCAACTGAAACTGGTCAAACGCGTTTTCCTTTGCCATGCTCACATATTGATTCGAAAAATTATGAAATTTAAAACCTAGCAATAACTTTACACCACGGACCCAACAAAACTGGTTTCGTCGAAATCCGAGGTCATTTGCAAAATTGCTATTTTTAAGGGCCTTATATATATAAAAATATATATAAATTCCACAGCGACTATTTTTAATTTTAAACTGGACATATCTTATCATTTCTAAGATGAAATCTTGATCATTCGGATTCGACAGAAAGATATTATCAATTAGATCCTATCATTTTTGGTTTCACTAAAATCCGGTTTGTTTTGCACCGGTACATTCAATTGAAGTTTGAAATCGAATTATCGAACTACCGCGCCATTTTCAATTCTATTTATAATTATATATAAATATTTATATTCTAACGACGACGTATAAAATATATATGTTCGATTTATATTCAAAATAAATTTCTCGTCGATATTATTTAAAATAATTCATTTTAAATAATCAAAATTCGATAAAATTGCCAAAATAAAAATTTCAAACTGGCTCGCATTTTACGGGTTGTTACAATCGCCAGTGGCGGAATCATAATGTAAGTATAGTAATGGCGGAAAATGTCAAAGTCATCTCTGTGAAGTCAGCCTCGCCATGAGCCAAAAATGCACTCTATGAAGCAGTGCATAACCAAAAACCACCTGTCACCTGTGTACTAGGCTGCCCGTGTGAAAATAAGGGCACCCGCGTTTGCAAAGTGAAACAAACAACGAGTCAGTCATGGGGACTGGTATGAGGAATCTATTTAACAGTTAAACGACAGTAATGGCAAATCATAGGACCACGCCACTTTCGCGGAACGGGTTTACTCCAGTGATTGCTAGTGCATTTAAAAACGAAGTAAATTCTTTTAAAACAACGCAATGCTTTTGGAAAGAATGAAGCCATTATAAGACTCAGGTCCCATCACACGATGCAACGCAAGCCGGAGGATAGAGTTTTACCTTATAAGGGCCAAATATGCTTGATACGTGTAAAGCAAAATCATTTGATATTATTACTAGTGCATATATGTTTCAAAAATGAATAGCATCATAAATATCAATCATAGGCGACATGAGCGTCCCATGCCACTATGTCGCCATATGTAAGTTACAATCGAATCCGTTATCTCGTATTGGAAATTGGATTTCGGTCATGAGTCGAGGCAAGGGGCAAGCTCCTCTCTGCTTCGAAACACTCTAGCAAATGCCTCGGGACTACACACTCTGGGTAACCCCTGGATGCTTCAGGGCCGGTCCTCACTTACGTTAGAGGATTAGTATTCCTGAACACACGTTTCCCGGTCCTTACAGACCTATAATCGAGGCGCCTCGCATTCCAACAACCACAAAGGTGAAAATTAGATATATATGTCAGGGCTGGTAAGTCACTGACACCACCGTAGCTAGAAAGAAACGTCGTCCTCTCCCTACAGTCCGTATCCCGTTTTTAACTCATACCGGGGTGTGAGGCTCGCGAATCTACGAAATACACAAAGCTAGGCCACGTAGACCTTGCTTTGATCATCATCCACAAGACTTTGCTTTGCAACAGAAGCCTTGATCATAGCATCTTGGTATGCCATATAGGCAGTCCACTCCATACGATTGATTTCCATTGATATATAACCTCTAAGCTCGTACGTCTCAGAGAAGGGCGTTAAGCAAAAGAATAAATTCTCCGCCGCCAAACAGATATATATTTAACAGAGATCAATCAGTATAGAACAAAATCCAATGTCAGACACACAGTCCATTTACAAGTCCGTCCTGGGTCTGAACGAAACCGGAGGCGTCAAATTCCTCGTATATCCGTCCAATCCACACATACGTTCAGACGGCTACTACTTCCGTCCCTTTCCGGTAGCTACTCCGGTTAGGAACCTCAGTAGCGCCCATCCAACCGATACGAAGATCGTCGGTCTTGAATCGTCTTTGCATTTTCCAATTCGAATCGCTCGATGAATTATTTGAAATGAGGGTTAGCTCGGCCTTTTCAAATAATCCACGTCATTAGAATTTAAATCGATTCTTTATATGGTTATATTATTCGACATCCATTTTTCAGTTATTTAGTGTTATTTTCATGTCATACACATACAGCCATCAAATATCAAACAATTCAAGCCCCATTGGTTTATTTGCAACCTATGTTGCTTATAATATTTTATAACGATTTTTCGCCATTTTTATTTATTTAAAAATGGCCATATTTAATTAAACGACGTTTCAGGTCGTGTTGTGGCACTGGCGTTGTTTTTCCCTCAATTTGTTTTACACATATCGGAAAATCTAACCGTTGGATTTCTACAAAGTCTATATCAGTGGGAAGATATTCCCAAAGCGAACCCAACGGTTCCAGTTTCGTGAGAATCCGTCGGTCGGATCTTCCACACTAGTCGTTTGAAGTTACGGTTTCAAAATTCGAACTGCAGCGTCGTTATTCGATTTAATTTAATTATATTTATATTTATATATAAATATAAACGATTCTGGCGCTGTTTTTCTTCAGATTTGAATTAAACATTCCGGACAATCCAACCGTTGGATTTTTACAAGGTTGGTGCCGTTGGAAAGATATTTCCAAGGCGAACCCAGCGGTTGCGGTTTCGGGAAAATCCGATGGTCGGATTTCTCGTACTAATCGTTTCAAATTACGATTCCGAAACGCGAACTGCACGGCCTCTATTCCTTTTAATTATATTTATATTTATATATATAGATATAGTTCATTCTACTATTTCAACTATAGTTCATTTTATAATTTCAACTTCGTTTCCACTTCAAATATTTCACTAACGCCTTAATATTTCGAAAAATTTCGCCATAACCTCCTTTGTACGGGGAGGGGTTTGGAAATTTATTGGGCCGTATTAGGTACCCAATAAATCCTAAAAAGCATTCACATATTTTTAGTGATATATTCTGGTGTTTACGGGGGAGCATGTACTGATAATCACTCCAGAGAATAAATTCCCGTCACCCCGTTTCCGTGTGGAAATAAATAGTCCATGTGCCGTATCTAATAACTAGAGCGACGTGATTATTGTCAACTCCAGACCCGTGTGGGGTTTTTATTAATCTGGCAATTTATCGTTATAATTTATATAGTCCATATCAGTCATCAGTTCAACCTGTAGTACATAGTCATCGCCATACAAGCCTCTTGCTTATATGGTAAATCTTCCACCTCGTCACACAAGCTCCAATTGCTTATGTGGAATATGATGAAGTATGCCTATCATCAAGAAGTATGCCATGTAGTGTAGTTCAAAATTAATTGTTACTATCCTATGGCATTATTTATTATTTCACAAAGAAAAACCAGCACTCCGCATCCAATGGCATTCACAGGAGTTGATATATAAATAAAATTGCACAGCCAACTCATCAAGGTTTACCTATTTGTCGGGCACGCAAATAGTTTCTTTACTCTACAGCTAATCCATTTTTCCTGTTCAACACATGTATGTATATGCAGAACAAAGCTAATAATAATATTTCTAGCAAACTATTATTTATTTCAACACGTGTGTATTTTTAACTAAGCGTATATATGATAAAAGGAATATTTTTATTATCAAAAATATTTATTCGTCACATGTGTATTTTTAACACTTCATATTCATGATAAAAGGAATATTTTTATCATCAAAAATATTTATTCGACACGTGTGTATTTTTAACTAAGCGTATATATGATAAAAGGAATATTTTTATCATCAAAAATATTTATTCGTCACATGTGTATTTTTAACACTTCATATTCATGATAAAAGGAATATTTTTATCATCAAAAATATTTATTCGACACGTGTGTATTTTTAACACTTCATATTTACTATAAAAATATAGTTTTCACTGTCGATTCATTTTATTTTTAAAAGATGATAACATTCAACACATGAACTTCAATTCAACGAATGAATTTCAACTCAACACATGAATATTCGATATAGTTTGTATATATATAAAAATGTGATTTTTATCGCTAAAGCCATTTGTTTAAATTCGAATAATATTCAACACATGAATTTCAACTCAACGAATGAATTGCAACTCAACACATGAATATTCGATATAGTTTGTATATATATAAAAATGTGATTTTTATCGCTAAAGCCATTTGTTTAAATTCGAATAATATTCAACACATGAATTTCAACTCAACGAATGAATTGCAACTCAACACATGAATATTCGATATAGCATATGTAAATAATTTCAATGAATGAAAATTATTCTAACACATAATTATTTCAGAAAATTTCGGCAGCATAACGGCAGGGTAGTTAAAACCGGGACCGTCCCTAGTACGGCTCCTCGCTCTACCTTAAAACCTCGCGGTTTTTGACAATGAGGATTATGCATCTAGTTCGCACGCAGGCGGCATGTTTTATTTTCAATTCCACAATCCTATTCTCTTTTGTTTCAACCACAAGAGGGTATTTTTCAACCACAAAGGTATTTTTTGTAATAACCCGGAAAATCTGGGCCAGTTTAAAATTTTTATTTTGGCCATTTTAGCGAATTTTGATTATTTAAAATGAATTATTTTAAATAAAATCGACGAGAAATTTATTTTGAATGGAATTCGACGTATATATTATACGTCGTCGTTAGAATATAAATAATTATATATATAATTATAATAGAATTGAAAATGGCGCGGTAGTTCGATAATTCGATTTCAAACTTCAATTGAATGTACCGGGTGCAAAACAATCCGGATTTTAGTGAAACCAAAAATAATGGAATCTAATTGTGGATATCTTTCCAACGAATCCGACAAATCAAAATTTCGTAGCGGGAATGATAAGATATGTCCAGTTGAAAATTCTGAATAGTCGCTATGGAATTCAGGCCCTTAAAAATGGACATTTTGCAAACGACCTCTGTTTTCGACGAAACCACTTTTGTTGGAACCGGAATGTCAAATTATTGCTAGGTTTCAATTTTTAGAATTTTCCGAGTTAATTTGTGAGCGTGGCAAAAGAAACTGTGTTTTGTCAGTTTCGGTCAAATTTAATCGACTTCAAAATAGCCATTTTTCAAACAGTCTCAGAATTCGATGAAATTAGTCTCGTTAGAACCGTATTGTCAAAACAAAGTTAGAAATAATTTTTCTGTAATTTTTAGAGTCAGTATGTAGCCCCGGTAATTTAAAATGTACGTTTGAATTAAATATATATTAATTTATATTTTAATTTAAAGAAAAATATATCGTAACAGCCGAATTGGGTTACGAGGCCTGTTCCATTTCGTCCGGAACGGGGGTATTTGCCTAGGAACATTTTTCGTTGAATTTATTTTGGAGTTCCAGACGATATACGAACTTAAAAGAATTAAGTAAATTAAAATACACTAGAAATCCACTATAAATACACTTGGAATACGGTTCAAAATACCCTAACCCTAATTGCCAAAATACGTAGCCGCCATCAGCTCCTTTCGATGGCCGAGACCCTCCAGTTTTAATTCGTTAATATTTTCCAATCCTTAGAATGAAATCCGGAGTTTTCAAGGATGAAGATGAAGAGCATCTCACACTCTTCGATTTCATACGGCAGTGATCTATTTTCGTTGGGGAACGAGCTCGAATTTCGAGCAGGAACCGTCGATGTTGGGGAGCCATTTCGAGGCGGAATGAGGCGCCGAGCACGGCGGGCTTGGGGGCGACGGGCGGCGACTCGGAGGCGGACGACGTGGGGACCTCGGATCCGTTCCTGGCGGCTCTGACAGACGGCGAACTGGAGCCCTAAGTTGGAGCACAAGGATGAAAACGTCGGTCCTTATCTTTTGAAGAAGAAGAGTTGAAATTATTAAGTAATTTGTTTATTTAATTTTATTTAAAATGTTAACAACATAAAATAACTCATATCTTACTCGTATATGATCAGAATTCAATGAAGCAACATCCGTTAGAACCGTATTTCCGAGACCTACGCTATGAAGCAGACTAGAACAAATTCTGAAGCTGTTGAAAATTCAGAGAAAATTCGGACCAAAACCAATCAATGTGAGATTTCTTTGTTTAAAAATTTATTAATCAATTCAATTATATTATTTGTTATACGATGCCTGTATGTATATAATTTGGATCTATTTGTGATGAAATTTATATGATTATTGGTCTGTTGATTGTGATGATGAATTGTGTTTTGTTGTTTGTATTGCGTTGTATTGTATAAATCTGTGTATGTAAACTTAGATCTATATAAAGCTGTTTAAAATCATCGTGTTTAAAATAGAATAAAATTTTATTGGATTAAACTAGATTTTTAATCCAAATAAAAATATCGTCTTGACTATGAATCGGATTAGATCGGTAAATTTTAATCCGCTAGGAATATCATATAGTTGTTCTTATTTTATGGACATAAAATTTGTATATCATGTTGAACACGGTCTTGTATTAAATTAATTTATCAAAACAAGACAAACTATTTTATTATCATATTGTTTGGGGAAATCAAAAATTGAAATTATATTTTTATTTACACTTTTACTTGTAAATAAGATTACACATTTAGATCAGTCACTTGTATTCACATTTTACTTTTGAATAAGAATACACATTTGTTAAGCACGTTTTTATTGAACACTTTGTTTGTAAAGAAAAAGACACATTTAAAATTTTCATTTTTATTTACATTTTATTTGTAAATAAAAGGCATATTTAGAATTTACAATTTTATTTACATCTTATTTGTAAATAAAAAGAAATAACTGGTAAGCACATTTTGTTTACATTTTTATGTGTAAATAAAAGAGCTAATCAAAATTCAAGGAAATTTCTGATCTGAACCGCAATGTGAGATTTCTATATTTAAAAATAATTAAAAATATTAATTATTTATCGCTATTTAAATTCGATGCATGTATGTTGATTAATTCTGAATCTGTGATGTATGGAATGGTTGTTTATGGATTTTGATGATTGTGATGTTCATTCTTGGTTAGGATATTTTGGTGTGAATAAAAATCACATTGTTTGATTTGAATATTTTTGTGTAAATTAAAATAACACTTCATAAAAATGTTACAATAGAAGTAAAAATAACATTTTTGTATAACTAACACATTAGAAAGAAAAGGAGAGAATATAATAACATATTTGTTAGAGAATAGTGCATTAGAATAAAACACCATTTTTGTGTAAAAATATAATTAATAAATAGGAAACCATATTTTTGCCAAAATATGATTAATAAATAAAATAACGTATTTCTGTCAAAATATGATTAGTGAATACAAAATTTACATTTCTTTTGTTGATGAGATTATAAAGAACAAAGTTTGACGTTAAGTTCTTTTTCACCAAAAAGAACAATTTTTGATGTTGGATTCTTTTTCACCTAAAAGAACAATATTTGATGTTAAATTCTTTTTCAACAAAAAAGAACAAATTTTGAGGCAATATCCTTTTCAGTAAAAAGAATACATTTTTGATCGTTATTTTGTCGCATTAGGATTGGCGAGCAAAGATTCAAATTTTGTTATAAGGAGAGTTAAAGAAACAAAATCATATTTTGTTTAAAAGAAAAGCTAAAGAAACAAAATCATATTCTGTTTAAAAGAAAAGTTAAAGAACGAATCATATTTTGTTAAAGTAAAGGAATAGAAGAACAAGGATTCATTTTGTTTAAGTAAAAGAAGGAAGAGAACAAAAATATACATTTTTGTTAAAAAATATATATATATATATATATATATATACATTTTTGTTCAATGTAATGATAAAATAAACACTTTGAGATAAAAATGTCTTGACTATCGAATGCATATTTTTAATGTGTGTGCAACATTAGAAATAAACATTACGACTTAAGAATGTCTTTACTTTAAAAATTTACATTTTATAGTAAATGAACATTAAAAATGTCCATTGTATATAAATAAAATATGTTTTCATAAGAGAATAAAATTTACATTTTCTTAAGCGTAATCAAAAGAGAAGAAAATTTACATTTCTTGTTAAATGTAATAAAAAGGGGCAAAAGTTACATTTTTCTTTAAATGAAAAGAATAAGAACAAAAATATACATTTTTGTTTAATGTAAGAATAAGAACAAAAACATACACTTTTGTTTAATGTAAGAAAATATTCATTTTTGAGAAGAAAAAGAACAAAAGTAACATTTTGTTTATAGAAAAGAATAAGGAACAAAAAATCATATTTTTGTTTAAATGAAACAAAAAGGAACAAAAATCATATTTTCTTTTAAAGCAAAAGAAAAAGAACTTACATTTTAAGAAAAGGGAAACATATTTTGGTTGCCATTCTTGTTAAAATAGAATAAAGAAAAAGAATAAGAGATGTACATTTTTCTATGTTAAAGTAAAGAATAGGATATGTACATTTTTCTATGTTAAAGAAAAAGAATAAAATATGTACATTTTTCTAATGTAAAACAAAATAAAGAGTTACAATTTGTTAATGTAAAGAAAAAGAGTCAAATTATTTCTCAGTGTAAAAGAAAGGTAACATTTACATTTTCTATGTAAAAGGTAAAATTAAAATATATTTATATTTTCTATGTAAATGTAAAATAAAAGAAAACATTTCCATTTTCTAAGTAAAATACAAATAAAAAGAGAATTTTACATTTTCAATGTAAAGAGAATAAAATGACATTTACAGTGTATATGTAAATAAAAGAATAAGGGAAAATATTATTTGTTTATTTAATATAGAAATATACATAGTTAAAATCAAGGATTTTTGTCGCATTAGAATTGGCGGACAAAAATATTATGTTATAAACAAAAGAATGGATTTTTGAAATAATGGAAGGCGCCAAATGGTTTGATTTATATATATAATATAAATTGAAACTAAGTGAAACACGCGCGGTAGTTCGCGTTTTGAAATCATAACTTTAAGCGGTTGTATAGAAAGATCCGACCGTTGAATTTTCCCAAAACTGGATTCGTTAGGACCGTCTTGGAAAGAGCTTTCCAACGACATAAAATTTACCAAAATCTGACGGGTAGATTTTAAGATATGTCTAAAACAAATTTTGTTGAAAACAGCGCCAGGGAAGCGTCGTTAAATTTATTCGAGCTATTTTTATATAAATAAAAATAGTGATAGGTCGTTATCAAATATTAATAACGATAGGAAATGTTTTCAAATTATTATATATATATATGCGAGAATCATTTGAAAAGACCGAGTTCAATCTCATTTCAAATGATTATACGACGTTCTAAGTCGAAGATTTCAAGACGGTAATTGAAGACCGGCGATCTTCACATCGAATGGATGTGTTGCTACTGAGACCCATGAGAGGAGTAGCTACCTTGAAAGGGTTTCAGTGGTGGCCATTCGGACGAAGTGTTGGTTTGTACGGATTTGACTTTCGCTCAGACCCAGGGCATAAGTTTATAAATGGAATGTATGTCTGACGTTGTAGTCCTTTATACTACATTCGTTGATCTCTCTTAATATATATCTGTTTGGTGGTTAACACCCTTCTCTGAGACATACGAGCTTAGAGGTTATATATTGGTAGAAATTAATGGTATAGTATGGACTGACAAGGTGGCATGCTAAGATGCATTGATCAAGGCCTTTGTTGAAAAGCTGGCCTTGTGGTTGATGATCAAAGCACGGCCTGTTTAGGCGTAGCTTTGTGTATAGCGTGACTTCGCGAGCCTCACACCCCGGTATGAGTCAAAAACGGGATATGGACTGCAGGGAGTGCACACGTTTCTTTCTAGCTAGAGTGGTGTCAGTGACCTACCAGCCCTGACATTTTACTTATGTGGATGATGGATTTTGAGGCGCCTCGTTATTTTTATAGGCCGTTGGTGGTCATACTATAGGTCCAAAGGGACCGGGAAGCGTGTGTTCAGGCATAACTAATCCACTGCCCATAGGCGGGGACCGGCCCTGAAGATCCAAGGGTTCACTGCGGGGGATCCTGAGGCATTTGCTAGAGTGTCTCGAATCGGAGAGGAGCTTGCCCCTAGCCTCGACTCATGATGGAATCCAAATTTCCAATACGACCTTGCGGTTTTGATTGTAGAACTAGTATTGGCGACATGCTATATGGTAACCATGCCGTCTAGGATTGATACTTATGATTCAAATCTTTTTATTAAAACATATATACACTAATAATAATATCAAATCCGTTTTATACGTATTAAGCATCTTTTGACCATTATAAGGAAAAACCCTATCCTCTGGTGTGCGTTGCATTGTGTGATGGGACCTGGGTCTTATAATGGTTTCATTTTTCCAAAAAGACATTGCGTTATTTCTCGATTTACTTTAGTTTATGCACCGACAATCCATTGGAATAAAACCCATTCCGCATTAGCGGCGTGGTCCTTGGATTTGTCTTATTAGTTAAACTAGTTAAGAATTCTCACACCAGTCCCATGACTGACTCGTAGTTTGTTTCACTTTGCAAACTCGGGTGCCCTCTTTCCACACGGGCAGTCGAGTAGCTTTTTGCAGATATCTCTCTCTTTAGCAGGTCCTGGATCGAAGGCTAAAGCTGTGTCCAGAGCTTAGAAGTCTTCCGCTGTTTAATGTATTAAATCTGTTGTAATCTATCTTCCGCTGTAGTTTACCTTATTTGTACTCTGATATTCTGTACTCTGATGTTATATTATTGTAATGTAATAAAAGTCTGCTGTTATTGTTCTAATGTTTTGTATTCCCAAAGTTAACGTATGCGAGTTTTGAACGGTCTTGGTCGATTTTGCGATCGATTAAGGTCGGGCAAAATCCGTGTCGTTACATTTTTCAACCATAATATCAACCACAAACAATTATTTCCAACCATTCGTCATACCATATAATATCACGTCAAACACAAGCAATAAATATCGTCCATGGTCTGTGGACGAGGGGAGTATATATATATATATAATATAATAATTCACTTGCATTCCATCACAATTCAAAGCATATATGTTTCAAACAATGCTTGTATAATTTATACATCGCTAATATAACTTATACAACACATGTACATGAAGTATACAATGCGTATATAATTTACACTTCGCTTATATAATTTATACAACGCGATTTCATTCACACAGATATTTTAGATTCCTCACATTGGTTCTTGCGGTGCTAAAAATCGTAGGAAGGTCAGAAAAATCCGCGGCTTCTTCTAGAATGTAGAGAGCCTCCTTGCGGTCACGGTGTCTCCTGTTTCATCGAATTTCGTTGAAGAACGAAAAAGATATTATTTTTCAAAGTTTTGCAACGCTTTAAAGTGTTAAAACAGTTTAAAATTAAATAAGCCGTTAGTTTACAAACCTGTTCAATTCTAGGTTTGGATTTTTCTCTTGATTCGTAGCTCTATGGGACGATCGGACTGTTGGACGTCGTCGAGGGAGGGAAGAGCTTTCCGGCACTCGTTGTCTGAGGCGGTGCGATGGCGAATCGAGGCGGCGGCGGCTCCAGGAAGACGACGACTTTGAAGCGCCAGAACTCGACGACGGCAGCTCTATTGGTGGCGAAGCTGGGTAGGATGTGGAGAGGAGGCGTAGGGCTGTCGACTGGTGGTGGTGGCGCGGCCTAGCGTCGCCTGTGGCGATCGGAAAAGGGAGGGAAAGCGTGGAGCGACGGGGATCGTTCGTTTCGTCCTGGCGGCTAGGGTTTTTAGGTTTTTTTTTTTTTAAAAGAAAATTTCCTATTGGCTAGAATTTATAGGAAATTTTTAAATAGTGTTTTTGCAAACGGACTCCTTTTTAAACCCAACGACTGTCGCCCTAGCTAAATACCCCCATTCCGAACACAATGGGATATGTTTCGTTGGCCATTTCGACTGTTACAGTCAGTTATTTTTCAAATTAAAATATAAAACATTCGATATTTAATTTAAACGTACATTTCAATTTGCCAGGGCCACAAACTGAATCTAAAAATTCCAGAAAAATAAATCTAGCTTTGTTTTGACGATACGGTCCTAAAAAAACCAGTTTCGTCGAATTCTGAGCTCGTTTGAAAAACGGCCATTTTTAGGTCGACCCATTTTAACAGAATTTGACCAAACACGTTATCTTTTGCCCCGCTCACATACTAGCTTCAAAAATTATGAAATTTGAAACTTAGCAATAATTTGACATCCCGGACCCAACAAAAGTGGTTTCGTCGAATTCCGAGGTCGTATGCAAAATCTCAATTTTCAAGGGCTATATATACTATATAGCGACCTTTCTGAAAATTCATTTGGCCATAACTTTTGATTTCCGTTATGAAATTTCGATCTTTCAGATTCGTTAGAAAGGTATTGATAAACAGATTTAAATATTTTCAGTTTCGCCAAAATCCGTCATATTTTCCACCCGGTACAGTCAGACTAAGTTGGTATCCAAAATTTCAAACTGCCATATTATACACAATTCTATATTTTATTGAAATATACAATTTCAACCATTCAAATTTCTTGGTAATAATCTAATTTAAAAATTTTAAGTTGGTTCTCATTTTCCGGGTTATTACAGGCTATGTCCCAAGGTCCAATTCCGACATCTGTACGTTTTATTTTCGGTTTTAATTGAAAATACAATATTAAATTAATTATTTAATTCCTACCGTACATTTAAATGTGTCGGGGCCACATACGACCACTAAAAATTCTAAAAAAATATTTTTAGCTTTCTTATGACGATACGAATCCAACAAAATTATTTTTGTCGAATTCTGAGACTGTTTGAAAAATGGCTATTTTTAAGGCGTTTAAATTTAACTGAAATAGTCAAAACACATTTTATTTTCCCACGCCCACATATTAATTCGAAAAATTCTGAAAATTGAAACATAGCAAAAATTTGACATTCCGGTTCCAACAAAAGTGATTTCGTCGAAAACCGAGGTCGTTTGAAAAATGACTATTTTTAAGGCTAATATATTTAATATTAAAAATATATTTTTAAACAAATAAATCCAGAAACTCAAAATATATAAATGTTTACTGTTTTTCAATGCAGAAATGTCATTCCGAACTCAATGGAAGTGGTTTCGAGTTCAAATTCCCTTGTATGCAAAAAGTAGCATTTTGGCCCTTATAAATTTCATAGCGACCTTTGTAAATATTGAATTGGCCATAACTTTTGATTTCCGCTATGAAATTTCAATTTTTCAGATTCGTTGGAAAGATATTTTTAAATAGATTCTAATATTTTTGGTTTCACTAAAATCTGTTAAATTTTTCATCCTATACGGTCAGTCAAAGTTCAAGTTTGACTTTTCAAACTACCGTGTTATTTCTAACTCTTTTGTTAATTAAATTAAATCATTTATTCTAACTTCGATTTAAATCAAATTTATGATCATTATTATTTATATAAATTATTTTATATTGTCAAAATTCATTAAAATTTTCTAAAATAAAAATTTTAAATTGGTCCTGATTTTTGCGGGTTGTTACAATCGCCCCCACTTAAAAACTTTTCGTCCTCGAAAAGGAACGTAGCTAAAAATTGTAAAATTAACTATCTTAATTTTAAATTTTAATGGTTAATTATCTTTTCAAAATATATAAAAATCATATTTCAAAGAATAGATTATAAATATCAAAAATACGTTAATATAAATTCGTAACTCTTAACTCGTTCTAGGGCATCACTAACCCCATCTCTAACGAGTTCACTCATTCTAGGATACTGCTGATCCTATATCTAATGAGTATTCTTATTGGACATTACTAATCCAATCTCTGATGAGTCTTTTGTTCAGTTCTAACAAGTTGTACCCCAAAGATTAGAGCTAACCAGAGCTCTGATACCAACTGTAAAGACCCGCAAATTCCCGCCCTTTGGATCGACCATAAACCACACAGGTCTGACCCAAAAAAGTGAAAATCTACGAATACTTTAACTTTGGGCATACAACACATTACAACATATAACAGAAGACTTTTATAACACTATAATAAATGTTACATCAGAGTACAGAATATACATATCAGAGTACATTGGAATATAATTACAGCGGAAGATAAATACAAAAAAAAAATGAATACATTGCAGCGGAACTAATCTCAGTGGAAGGCTATCAACATTATGGCCACAGCTTCAGTCTTCAATCCAGGATCTTGTTTTATCTATCTGTCAAATAAGCTACTCGACTGCCCGTGTGGAAAGAGGGCACCCGAGTTTGCAAAGTGAAACAAACTACAGGTCAGTCGTGGGACTGGTGTGAGAATTCTTAAACTAACCTTAATTAATAATAAGGCCAATCACAGGACCACGCCGCTAACGCGGAACGGGTTTACTCCATTGGATTGCCAGTGCATGACTAAAGTAAATCGTCAAAATAGCGCAATGCTTTTTCTGAAAAATGAAACCATTATAAGACCCAAGTCCCATCACACAATGCAACGCAAACCGGAGGATAGGGTTTTACCTTATAATGATCAAAAGATGCTTGATACGATAAAAAAAGGGTATTATATAATAATAGTGTGCAACCAATTTGAAATACATCAAAGTAAATATATCAATCCTAGACGGCATAAGTGCCCCATCCCACTATGTCGCCATATATAGGTATACAATCAAAACCGCGTGATGTCGTATTGGAAATTTGTGTTTCCATCTGAGTCAAGGCTAGGGAGGAGATCCTTACCGATTCGAGACACTCTAGCAATGCCCTAGGATTGGTACTCTGTCCAACCCTTGGATCCTGCAGGGCCGGTCCACACTTGCTTTTGTGGATTATTTATGCCTGAACACACGCTTCCCGGTCCTTTTGGACCTATACTACGGCCAGTGGCGACCGCATAAACCCGAGGCCTCGAAAAATCCAACAACCACAATGAATAAATGCCAGCGCTGGTAGGTCCCTGGCACCACTCTAGCTAGAAAGAAACGTGTGCACTCCCTGCGTTCCCTTCTCCCGTTTTAGACTCTACCGGTGTGTGAGGCTCGCGAAGTCACGATATACACAAAGCTATGCCTAAATAGACTGTGCTTTGATCATCAACCACAAGGCCTGCTTTTCAACAAAGCCTTGATCAATTGCATCTTAGCATGCCACATTATCAGACTCTACCATATCATTGATCATCTACCAATATATATATATAACCTCTAAGCTCATACGTCTTAGAGAAGGGGGTTAAGTGAAGAATAAATTCTCCACCACCAAACAGAAATATATAATCAGTAGTGTTCAACAAATACAGTAGAAAGAATACAATGTCAGACACGCAATCCATTTACAAGTCCACTCTGGGTCTGAGCGAAACAACGTGTCCGTCGATCTCCAAATACGTTTGGACGATCATTACCACATACCTTGCCTTGGAATGTACTGTCCCAATTCAAGATACCAGTCATCATCATCCCAACGATGTGAAAACCTTCGGTCTTCTATCACCGTCTCCATCTTCGACTCTTGATCGTCGTGATGATTATTCAGAATGGGTTAAACCCGGTCTTTCTGAATAACTCGCGTATTTTGTGATTAAAAATCAAATATTGGAAAATCACACATTATGTCACATTCCGACCCCGAATATTCTTTTAATAAGATATTCATATTAAAAGATTTTTATAAATTTTATCAAAGAAAAATTAACAAATTAAATCACAAATCTTCCTTAAAAGATTTATTAAAAGTTCTGATTTTGATTCAATATCAAAAATCATTTTCACAGATCATTTATTTTAAAGAATAAATCTTCTTTTAAACGGGTTAAAGAACTCGTGTCATTTAAAACACAATTCACGATAAACCCACAAATCAATTTCCTAAATATGGAATTCCACAGAAATCAATCAGTACATAATCGATATAAATTTCTGTATCGGACTAACAATATACATGGAATAACGGCAAAGCCTCTTAAATTCCATATATAATATCGGTCTTCTATTACAGAAGCCCATCTCGATTATTACCAATAGAATTTCCACTTAATTCCAATTTAATATATATTAAATTGGAAACCATATTTTTAGAAAATGCTTTTGTTAAATCTATGAATAGATTTATAAATTCCAAATAATAATCTCGATGTAAATTTGATTAAAGGACAAATGTCATTAAAAAAAAACACCATCCACGATAAATCCACTTCACATCTCAATGTATCTTATATCATGAAATATAATTGCAAATTCTAATAATCTTAATTAAAGGATTTCCCTTTAAATATTAATTCATTATTATAAGAAAAAATATTTTAGAAATAATCATTAAAAATATTCTTTACATAAAAGATTTTTATCCTTTACAAATATTCTTTGTTTTAACATATTTAATAGAAAATATATATATTTATGAAAATATATCCTTTATATAAAAAGAATTTCTAATGTAAGAATATTCTTATTTAAAAGAACACCTGAATCGGAATGCGACTCAATCATTTACCATATAATTTGGACTATATGGATTTCACACACATCATATATATGACAATAACAATATAATCATCAAATCATCCATTTCATCCAAAGTGTAAATTCCACTGCGTAAGCGTTAAAATTAAATAATAACGCTCATCGCAGCCTGTCGATCTAACGATCAACATACAACTAAATATTGGGATTACTGTATGTTAGTTTTCATCCCAACACCCGTGTGGGGTTTCAACCAACAAACAAATAATAAATTATTTGTGCACTTAGGCGATGTGTGAAAATTATCGATCCAATCACATAAACAAGTCAGGTAACTTGCCTATGGCAGTGTAATACACAATATATGACACGATGATAAAAAATATCTCTTTTATTCCTGTTCTTTTTATCGCATGTAAAATGTCAACAAAAATGTAATCTTTATTTCTATTCTTTTATCGCATGTAAAATGTCAATAAAAATATAATCTTTATTTCAATTCCTTTCATTGTAAATAAATGAAAAGAAAATTGTAATCTTTTAATTCCATTCGTAATAGGGGATATAAATAATAACACAAAATATAACTATTCATTTCATGCTTTATTTGCAATAGAGAATGCAAATAAAGATTCAGCTTTTAAATTTGATGTTTATTTAGATAGAGGAATGTAAATAAAAATTGTAACTTTTTCATTTCACAATTTATTTGCATTAAGGATTGCAAATGAAAATGTATCTTTTCATTCTCATGTTTTATTTGTGATGGGTAATGCAAATAAAAATGTAAATTTTAATTTCTGGTTTTATTTACATCAAGAAATGTAAATAAAAGAACAAATTCTTATTTTATGTTTATTTACATCAAGTGAAATAAATAATTAATTAAAAATGTAACTTTTATTTTAATGTTTTGTTTGCATTTAAAAATTTCGACAAAAATGTAACTTTTGTTTTTAATAAATTTGTTTGCATCTAAATTAGCAAACAAAAATGCAAATTTTATTTTCTTGTTTGTTTGCAACTAAAGTTGCAAACAAAAATGTAATTTTATCTCCTTTGTTTTATTTGCATGATAGAATGCAAATAAAAATGCATATTCTATTTTTTTACATTTCGTTTGCATTGTAGAATGCAAACAAAAATATAATTTTTATTTTCTTGTATTATTTACATTATTAAATGTTAAACAAAATGTGGACTTTTGATTTCATGAAATATTTGCATTGAAAATGCAAATAAAAATAAAAATGTACTACTTTAAAATCATGTTATATTTGTGTTGGAGAACACAAAAAAATGTTCTTTTATTTGTAATGTTTTATTTGTGTTTAAGAACACGAATAAAAAGACCATTTTATTTTTCTATGTTATATTTGTGTTTGAGAACACAAACATAAAGGATCATTCATTTTCTATAATGTATTTTTGTTTGGGAACACAAATAAAAAGGTTCGTTCATTTTTCAAAATGTATTTGCATAAGTGAATGCAAATAAAAGAATAAATTTTCCTTTAATATATATACTTGTATTCGTAAATACAAATAAGAGAACAAGTTTCATTTTTAAATATATATATTTGCATTTTTAGATGCAAACAAAAGAACAAGTTTATTTTTAATGTATTTTTACATTGGTAAATGCAAATAAAAGAAAAAATTTATTTTCAATATACCTTTGCATTGGTGAATGCAAAATAAAGAACAACTTTTTATTTACAAAATATATTTACAAATATAATGTAACTTCTGAAAATAATTTCTTATTTACATATAAAAATGTAAACAAACATTGTGATTTCCAAAACATGTTTTTTTTTATTTACATAAAAATGTAAACAAAAGTTTTACTTCTAAAATGAATTTTAATTTACATATGATATGTAAACAAAAATGTGATTCTTAATCTTTGATTACATTAAAAATGTAATCCTTTTCTGTTCATTTTTCATTACATATAAATGTAATTTATTTTTCCTCATTACACATATGGATGCGATCTTTTCTATTCATTACAATGAACAAAATTTCAATGATAATGCAATTTTAATTTATAAACTTTCCATTGCCAAAAATAAAAATAAAAATAAAAATAAAATCCATTTTATCTTCATCTTTACAATGAAATCTAAATCACATTAAAAATGTGATTTTTTCTATGCAAAGTCCTTCAATTGAAAACAATGGACATATAAAAATATGATCTTTTTACGTTGCTTCTTTTTATTGAAAATACTATTACATTAAAAATAACATTTTAATGTTACTTCATTTATTGAAATAATATTACATTAAAAATGAGATTTTTAATGTTGCTACTTTTATTGACATCAAAATGACAAATAAATTATGACTTTTGATTGAAAACTATTTTTACATAAAAAGTGAAATCTTTTGTTTTCATTCTTTTTTTAATGAAACAACCTCATATTAAAATATATTCTTTTTAATCATTCTTTTTTTTTAATGTAAACAAATTCACATTAAAAAATATATCTTTTCTTGATCCATTCTCTTAAATGTAAACAATTAAAGATATATTTTATTCGTTGTGCCAATTTCTGTTATAAGGTCAACAAATAAAAATAAATATTTATTTGTCGACCAAATTTCATTGTTAAATCAGCAAATAAAAATAAATATTTGTTGGTCGTTTAAATTCTATTGTTCATTTCAGAAAAATGAAAATAATATATTTTAATAATATAAAATAAATCAGAACGTCTAGATCTAAATAAAATATGTTTTTAAATCTAAATTTAGATTTAATTTTCCAACCGCAATTGAAACTCAATAATATATGCAATTTAAAGGTGGATCTAATCATAACATGAACAATAAACACACCACAAGCAACAATCAACCATTTATTTACATACAACATTACAGATCTGAATTAACATCATTACACAATTATTTTAGAGCAAGAAAATAATTTAATAATAAATTAAATAATGAAAATTTGAATTCTCACATTGAAATTTGGCTGAAATTCGACTATCTCCTTTTCAGCTGCGGTCTGCACCATCGCGAAGCTCTTAATTTTGTGATTCCAACGCAATTTACGGTTCGTCAAACGGACCTCGTATGAAGGAGTTATGGATTTTTAAAGATTGGAAAATTAAAATAATAAAATAATAAAATAAAACATCGGACCTTCTTCCTCCAACACGTCGCTACCTTCATCGGCCGTAACCCATAGCCGCTCCCTCCTTTTCTGCACGCACCACCAACGAAGCCACCGTTTGCCGATCCAACACCACCACCGCGACCGCCATGCCGAGAGCAACCTACACCACCAACCCCTTGAAGCTCGGCCTCCCCAATCACCTCGAAATCCAACAAAAACGCAGCAACTTCTCAGTCAAAATTCGCAAAATCCGTGCACCAAAATCCGATCTTAACCGTATAGATTTGTAGCCCTCTGAATTCTCTTCGATTTGGTAGGTCATACGTCAATTTTCGTCGAACGGATTGAGAGATCTAAGCGTTTGAAAATCGGACAATTTCAGCCATAGAAAACTGGGCGGCGGCTGGCCTCCATTAGGGTTTTCGGATTTTTTTATATTATTTTAATGTTTAATTCCGAATTTCATGAAATAAAGTGTATTTTTGGACTTTCTCGAATTTGGGCCTGCTTACTGTCGATCTTAACGTTTTGAGGCCTTCTGAACGCGATGGGCTATGTCCCAAGGTCCAATTCCGACATCTGTACGTTTTGTTTTTGGTTTTAATTGAAAATACAATATTAAATTAATTATTTAATTCCTACCGTACATTTAAATGTGCCGGGGCCACATACGACCACTAAAAATTCTAAAAATAATATTTTTAGCTTTCTTATGACGATACGAATCCAAAAAAATTATTTTCGTCGAATTCTGAGACTGTTTGAAAAATGGCTATTTTTAAGGCGTTTAAATTTAACTGAAATAGTCAAAACACATTTTATTTTCCCACGCCCACATATTAATTCGAAAAATTCTGAAAATTGAAACCTAGCAATAATTTGACATTCCGGTTCCAACAAAAGTGATTTCGTCGAAAACCGAGGTCGTTTGAAAAATGACTATTTTTAAGGCCAATATATTTAATATTAAAAATATATTTTTAAACAAATAAATCCCGAAACTCAAAATATATAAGTGTTTACTGTTTTTCAATGCAGAAACGTCATTCCGAACTCAATGGAAGTGGTTTCGAGTTCAAATTCCCTTGTATGCAAAAAGTAGCATTTTTGCCCTTATAAATTTCATAGCGACCTTTGTAAATATTGAATTGGCCATAACTTCTGATTTCCGCTATGAAATTTCAATTTTTCAGATTCGTTGGAAAGATATTTTTAAATAGATTCTAATATTTTTGGTTTCACTAAAATCTGTTAAATTTTGCATCCTATACGGTCAGTCAAAGTTCAAGTTTGACTTTTCAAACTACCACGTTATTTCTAACTCTTTTGTTAATTAAAATTAAATCATTCATTCTAACTTCGATTTAAATCAAATTTGTGATCATTATTATTTATATAAATTATTTTATATTGTCAAAATTCATTAAAATTTTCTAAAATAAAAATTTTAAATTGGTCCTGATTTTTGCGGGTTGTTACAGGAGGTCCCCGCAATGGAAGTAGTAAAGCGTCACGAAGGATTTCGTGGATGGACTGCCTAGATCAAGGAAAGGGAATACTTTATAGTAAGTAAACGAGATCCAGGATTCACTAGTGAATTTTGGAGAGCTTGCATGAAACCATGAGGTCATAGTTATGTTTAAGCCAAGAATGATAGAAGAGTAAGTAAAAAAAGGAAGACGAGAGGCGACAATGAAATGGGTTCCAACTCATATTTGGAAATAAGAGTTAAGAAGCCAAGGAATCATGAAGTAAAAGACGGTCAAAGCACAGTGGAATTAAGCTCAAGGAAACGTGACTTAGAAGATTGAAGGCTAGGTACGCGCATCATATCTCTTTTTAAGAGCATATCCTTGATCTTTGTTTTCCTGTGGAACTTACTCGCATGTTATCTTTTTACGTATATCCTCTCGGTCTCATTCTCGGTCCTATTTCTGTCGGGAGGTACGACTTATTGGCTAGTAATACATGTCAGGGTTTGAAGGGGTCCGTTAGGTTGACTAAACCTTTTGGGCTTTTATAGAATATGGGTTGGGTTAGGAAGGGATTTCTTGTAATCCGAAAGGAGTATATCCTGCTTATCTTCCCGATCTCTTTGTAGCATATCTTTTGCTATCCATGTTTGTCTTGATTATCTAGTTTATCATGTTAATCTTGTCGTGAGAACCTTAGGTAGAAACCCTTTGGATGAAACATGTGTTTGAAACATGTTATGCTTGATGGTTGCAAGTGGTTGCAAGTGGTTACTCGTGGATGCATTATACACGTTAGGCACTAGATCGGCTCACACACTCCTCATATTGCATATGCATGAGTGTTTACGCTTATTCATGGATGAAAATTTTTGTGTTATCACATGGATGTTGCATATGGATGTATGTTATGTGCACACATATAGATGTTATACATTATGTTAGGAATTGCATACATATGGATTCATTTCACTAACATAATTTGCATTGATGATATTTGCATTAGATAAGTACATATACACACACCTTTGCATATGTTCATACAACATTTAGAATCATGTAAGGACAATGATTACTCATGGATGATGTTTTGAGTAGATGGATGTTGGATGGTAGGATACATTCTTCCTAACTTGAAGATTTCGGGGACGAAATCCTTTAAGGAGGGGAGAATGTAACAACCCGTATTTTCAATAACCTGTTATAACATAAATCGAGGCAGAATTTAATTTAAAAATCTGAATCAAGGGAAACGGGCTATGTCATTGCGTTCGTCTCGGAAAAATACGCGAAATAGAGTCCGAGTTTTCGAAAATCGGAGTCCGTATGACCCGATTAAGGCCCAACGAAGTTTTCAGAAAAATTCAAAGTAAAAACAGATTTCAAATTCAAGTTTGAATTTGGAAATTAGGGCAGATTGGGCTAGGCGGGAAAATTCCCGCCAGAGCACGCAAGTCGACAGCCCTGTCGACTTGGGAGTCGACTTGGTTGGACCCAAGTCGACAGCCCTGTCGACTTGGCTGTCGACTTGGTTCAGCCGGGCAGTTTTGCCTGGTGCACCATTTTGGGGTCTTGGTTAGGTTTTAGGGCCAGATTCGGTTTTAAGGGCTGAGATTGGAATTAGGGTTTAATCCTAAGGCTAGAACTAATCCTAATCTCTATAAATAAGACCCTAACCTAACCCTAAATCATCATTATTCATTCAAGTAACTAAACTATAGCAAAATCATTCCTCTCATGGCCTCCACCCTCTTCATAAAATTCTAAATTATTTCTATGAGAGATTTTCCATGCATACAAGTGTTTTCAAGCTTGTATGAGTGTCATTAGCTTGCATTCAAGTCAAGTTTCCATATTTACATCATAAAGCAAGGGTTTTGATCATTTTGGCTCAAGGGATTTTCTATTAGAGCTTGCATTTTGGGTCTATTTGATTGCATAAGGTCTTTGTCATATTTTTGTGTCTTCATAAGCATTGTAAGCCCTTTTCTACTTTCATATTTAAACTCTAAAGTTAAATGAATGATGCAAGTTTGGTTGACCATCATGATATGCAAGTTTATCATGTTATGTTATGCAAGTATGCCATGTTATGATATGCAAGTTTACCATGTTATGCTATGCAAGTTTGCCATGTTATGATATGCAAGTTTATCACGTTATGTTATGCAAGTTTGCCATGTTATGATATGCAAGTTTATCATGTTATGTTATGCAAGTTTGATATGCAAGTTCGTCATATGATATGCAAGTATGTTATGCAAGTTTGGGATGATCATTTTGTTCATGTTATCATGTTATGCAAGCTTATCTTGAGTATATGAACATAAAGCTTCAAGCTTTATGCTAAAGGTTGCATTTTGGCAACATGTAAGTTATCATATCTCTTATGATAACTTGCATGTGAGGCTAAATGCGAACTTATGGCCATTTTTACATGTCATTTATCACCATCTTCACCAATATGCTAAGTTTGGTTTTATGCATGCTTTTGAGGCCTAAAAATGTAATATGCAAGTATATGAACATATGTACATTTCATATGCCACCATGTTAAACTTGTGGCTTCAACACCTTTATGTCATGATTATGCCAAGTTCCCTCTTTCTATCCTTTATGCGCTATTGCGATATGTAAGCGATGGGATTGCGTTTGGGGTTGGGTAAACTTAAAAGACATAAAAACATAAGATTGGGAATTTACCTATTAAGTTAGGTCTACCCATTAGGAATTTACCTATTAAGTTAGGTCTACCCAAATGCTTGAAAACTTGTAATATGTTTTGGAAACATGATGGACATGACACTTAGAAAATATAAGTGTGACCAACTCGAGGTTGGGTTGAGTTTGTAGCGTAAAACTACCCGGAACCGACCGGCTTAACTAGTTGCTACAAACAATAGGTCCCAATGTGAGAAGTTGGTCATGTTGTACCTTGAACCCGAGGTTAGACCAAGTTGTGGTGTAAAGCTACCCGGACCTGCCCGGCTTAACTAGTAACCACAACAAGGTCTAATGTGAGAGGTTAAGGCGCATTAAATTAATTAATGTCTCATGATTAGGGTTAAGTCATGGTCCACTTAATACTTAACCAATTTGGGCTTGGTAGATTAATCAGGGTTAAGTCGTGAACTCATCGTTACACTTAACCAAGTTAATCCATGATTAGAAAGAGGGTTAAACCGTACTTAACCCACTAGAAAATCCTAGCAATGGGGGTCCACTCCAGTAGTAATCCCAAGTTTGTATCATTAAGACCCTAGGGACTAGGCTAGGGAGGGAGCACGATTACTGGACTTGAGGTAAGTGACCAAAAACGACGGCAGAATGGTACGCCGGTGTAGTTCCGGGCGGACTATGGTCGTGCACACAGTCCGAAGCCGGGGAAAACATGCACGGGTACCGGTAGATCGAGACTGTGCACTCATGTTTATAGTGTCCAGGGGTTGACACCCTAGGGCTTGATACACCCGACGGGAGACCCTGCACAGTCTGACTACAATTATGTTTGGGCCGTATTGACACCAACACGTGACGAGTTAAGCTTATAGGGAGCCGATCGACTAGACCGTTTGGTTGGACCGCGTATTAGGGTCACTTCATGTTATTGGACCTCGTATTGGGGTCATTTCATGTTATTGGGTCAAAGCTTGGGCCAAGGGATCAATACTTGTTTATTCAAGTCATGTTAGTTTGCTAGTACACCTGTGGTGCAAAAACCTTAATCCTGATTATGCGATGACACCTTTATCTACCTTATTAGTTAATCATCATGCTAGTATGTTGTTATCCTTATGTTCATCCCTGCTTCTCATGCCAGTTAACTTTATCAGTTTACATTGATTGTAGTAGGGCTTACTCAGTCTTTTTGACTGACCTGTTTTTCTTTCGCCTCTTTTCTTCCGTCCCCCCCCCCCCCCCCAGGTTCTCAGGGTGGGAATATTGGAGCTTAGCTTGGATTTCTGATCGCTTGCTTGTGGGATTTTAGCTCATGTACGGTCTTGACATGAAGCTAGCTATGGTTATCACTTATTTTGGGGATAGTACTTATGTATTTCAGTTTTTCAGTGATGTTGTTTTTATCTAGACTTGTGTATTTGGAAAGTTGACATTATGTTGTACCAGACTTGTTTTGAAATAGTTTGAAATCTTCCGCTGTTTTACTTATCTTATTTACTCTGTTTACATATATACATATGTTCTTGTTCTGCCTTGATATATCATTATGCATGTTTACCTGATTCAAACGCCCCTCCAAAGTCAGAGTGCTTGCAAGAGCCACCCTGGCGGAGGTGGGGTGTTACACTTAGCGACTAAGTAATCAGGTAAAACACTTCCGCATGTTTGCCATTCTACATTTTAAAGCATCTATAACACTCATCATTTGCATATTACCGTTTGGGCCCTGGATCCGCACCAATAAGATCAAGAAAGTTTCAAAATATATGTGAAACTTTGATGTTTGCATTGAATAAGTAGGTTTCTTAGTGCTCAAGTAATCAGGTAAAACACCGCCGCATGTTTGTAACTCTACCATTTCAAATACATATAAGACTCTTTATTAAATAATAGTGTTTTTTAAAACACGTTTCGACTTTGGGAGTAGAATTTGCGTGAATAAGACAAAAAAGTTTCCAAATATTAGTAGAATATTCATATTTTCATATTGACCAAGCAGGTTGCTTAGTGACTAAGTAATCAGGTAAAACACTTCCGCATGTTTGCCATTCTACATATTAAAGCATCTATAACACTCATCATTTGCATATTACCGTTTGGACCCTGGATCCGCGCCAATAAGATTAAGAAAGTTTCAAAATATAAGTGAAACTTTGATATTTGTATCGAATAAGTAGGTTTCTTGGTTTTCAAATACATATAACACTCATCATTAAATAATAGTGCTTTTAAAAACACGTTTCGACTTTGGGATTAGAATTTGCATTAATAAGACGAAAAGGTTTTCGAATATTAGTAGAATATTCATATTTTCATATTGTCCGAGCAGGTTGCTTAGTGACTAAGTAATCAGGTAAAACACTTCTGCATGTTTGCCATTCTACATTTTAAAGCATCTATAACACTCATCATTTGCATATTACCATTTGGACCCTGGATCCACACCAATAAGATCAAGCAAGTTTCAAAATATATGTGAAACTTTGATGTTTGCATCGAATAAGTAGGTTTCTTGGTGCTCAAGTAATCAGGTAAAACACCGCAGCATGTTTGAATCTCTACCATTTCAAATACATATAAGACTCTTCATCAAATAATAGTGCTTTTAAAAACATGTTTCGACTTTGGGAGTAGAATTTGCGTGAATAAGATGAAAAGTTTTCGAATATTAGTAGAATATTCATATTTTCATATTGACCGAGCAGGTTGCTTAGTAACTAAGTAATCAGGTAAAACACTGCCGCAAGTTTGCCATTCTACGTTTTAAAGCATATATAACACTCATCATTTGCATATTACCGTTTGGACCCTGCATCCGCACGAATAAGATCAAGAAAGTTTCGAAATATAAGTGCAACTTTGATGTTTGCAACGAATAAGTAGATTTCTTGGTGCTTAAGTAATTAGGTAAAATTCCACCGCATATTTGAAACTCTACCATTTCAAATACATATAACACTCATCATTAAATAATAGTGCTTTTAAAAAATGGTTTCGACTTTGGGAGTAGAATTCGCGTGAATAAGACGAAAAAGTTTTCGAATATTAGTAGAATATTCATATTTTCATATTGACCGAGCAGGTTGCTTAGTGACAAAGTAATCAGGTAGAACACTGCCGCATGTTTGCAATTCTACATTTTAAAGCATCTATAACACCCATCATTTGCATACTACCATTTGGACCCTGGATCGCGCCAATAAGATCAAGAAAGTTTCAAAATACAATTGAAACTTTGATGTTTCCATCATATAAGTAGGTTTCTTGGTGCTCAAGTAATCAGGTAAAACACTGCCGCATGTTTGAAACTCTACCATTTCAAATACATATAACACTCATCATTGATTAATAGTGCTTTTAAATGTAAGTTTCGATTTGGGAGTTGAATTTGCGTGAATAAGACGAAAAAGTTTTCAAATATTAGTAGAATATTCATATTTTCATATTGATCGAGCAGGTTGCTTAGTGACTAAGTAATCTGGTAAAACACTTCCGCATGTTTGCCATTCTACATTTTAAAGCATCTATAACACTCATCATTTGCATAATACCGTTTTGACACTGGATCCGCGCCAATAAGATCAAGAAAGTTTCAAAATATAAGTGAAAATTTGATGTTTGCATCGAAAAATTAGGTTTTTTGGTGCTCAAGTAATCAGGTAAAACACTGTCCATGTCTGAAACTCTACCATTTCAAATACATATAACACTCATCATTAAATAATAGTGCTTTTAAAAACACGTTTCGACTTTGGGAGTAGAATTTGCATGAATAAGACGAAATGTTTTCGAATATTAGTAGAATATTCATATTTTCATATTGTCCGAGCAGGTTGTTTAGTGACTAAGTAATCAGGTAAAACACTTCCGCATGTTTGCCATTCTACATTTTAAAGCATCTATAACACTCTTCATTTGCATATTACCGTTTGGACCCTTGATCCGTGCTAATAAGATCAAGAAAGTTTCAAAATATATGTGAAACTTTGATGTTTGCATCGAATAAGTAGGTTTCTTGGTGCTCAAGTTATCAGGTAAAACACCGCCGCATGTTTGAAACTCTACCATTTCAAATACATATAAGACTCTTCATTAAATAATAGTGCTTTTAAAATCACGTTTCGACTTTGGGAGTAGAATTTGCGTGAATAAGACGAAAAAGTTTTCAAATATTAGTAGAATATTCATATTTTCATATTGACCGAGCAGGTTGCTTAGTGACTAAGTAATCAGGTAAAACACTTCCGCATGCTTGCCATTCTACATAGTAAAGCATCTATAACACTCATCATTTGCATATTACCGTTTGGACCCTGGATCCGCGCCAATAAGATCAAGAAAATTTCAAAATATATGTGAAACTTTGATGTTTGCATCGAAAAAGTAGGTTTATTCATGCTCAGGTAATCAGGTAAAACACTGTCGTATATTTGAAACTCTACCATTTCAAATACATATAACACTCATCATTAAATGATAGTGCTTATAAAAATAAGTTTCGACTTTGGGAGTAGAATTTACGTAAATAAGACGAAAAAGTATTCAAATATTATTAGAATATTCATATTTTCATATTGACAGAGCAGGTTGCTTATTGACTAAGTAATCAGCTAAAACACTGCCGCATGTTTGTCATTCTACATTTTTAAAGCATCTATAACACTCATCATTTGCATATTACCATTTGGACCCAGGATCCGCTCCAATAAGATCAAGAAAGTTTCAAAATATAAGTGAAACTTTGATGTTTGCATCGAATAAGTAGGTTTCTTGGTGCTCAAGTAATCAGGTAAAACACTGCCGCAAGTTTGAAACTCTACCATTTCAAATACATATAACACTCATCATTAAATAATAGTACTTTTAAAAACTCGTTTCGACTTTGGGAGTAGGATTTGCGTGAATAAGACAAAAAAGTTTTCAAATATTAGTAGAATATTCATATTTTCATATTGACCGAGCATGTTGCTTAGTGACTAAGTAATCAGGTAAAACACCGCCGCATGTTTGACATTCTACATTTTAAAGCATCTATAACACTCATCATTTGCATATTACCGTTTTGACCCTGGATCCGCGCGAAAAAGATCAAGAAAGTTTCAAAATATAAGTGAAACTTTGATGTTTGCAACGAATAAGTAGGTTTCTTGGTGCTTAAGTAATCAGGTAAAATTCCATCGCTTGTTTGAAACTCTACCATTTCAAATACATATAACACATCATTAAATAATAGTGCTTTTACAAACATGTTTCGACTTTGGGATTAGAATTCGCGTGAATAAGACGAAAAAGTTTTCGAATATTATTAGAATATTCATATTTTCATATTGACCGAGCAAGTTGCTTAGTGACTAAATAATCAGGTAGAATACTGCCGCATGTTTGCCATTCTACATTTTAAAGCATCTATAACACTCATCATTTGCATATTACCATTTGGACCTTGGATCCGCGCCAATAAAATCAAGAAAGTTTCAAAATATAATTGAAACTTTGATGTTTGCATCGAATAAGTGGTTTCTTGGTGCTCAAGTAATCAGGTAAAACACTGCCGCATGTTTGAAACTCTACCATTTCAAATACATATAACACTCATCATTGAATAATAGTGCTTTTAAAAATAAATTTCCACTTTGGGAGTAAATTTGCGTGAATAAGACGAAAAAGTTTTCAAATATTGGTAGAATATTCATATTTTCATATTGACCGAGCAGGTTGCTTAGTGACTAAGTAATCAGGTAAAACACTTCCGCATGTTTGTCATTCTACATTTTAAAGCATCTATAACACTCATCATTTGCATATTACAGTTTGGACCCTGGATCCGCGCCAATAAGATCAAGAAATTTCAAAATATAAGTGAAATTTTGATGTTTGCATCGAAAAATTAGGTTTTTTGGTGCTCAAGTAATCAGGTAAAACACTGTCGCATGTTTGAAACTCTACCATTTGAAATACATATAACAATCCTTATTAAATAATAGTGCTTTTAAAAATACGTTTCGAATTTGGGAGTAGAATTTGCATGAATAAGGCGAATTTTTTTTCGAATATTAGTAGAATATTCATATTTTCATATTGTCCGAGCAGGTTGCTTAGTGACTAAGTAATCAGGTAAAACACTTCCGTATGTTTGCCATTCTACATTTTAAAGCATCTATAACACTCATCATTTGCATATTACCGTTTGGACCCTGGATCCGCGCTAATAAGATCAAGAAAGTTTCAAAATATATGTGAAACTTTGATGTTTGCATCGAATAAGTAGGTTTCTTGGTGCTCGAGTAATCAGGTAAAACACCGCCGCATGTTTGAAACTCTACCATTTCAAATACATATAAGACTATTCATTAAATAATAGTTCTTTTAAAAACACGTTTCGACTTTGGCAGTAGAATTTGCGTGAATAAGACGAAAAAGTTTTCAAATATTAGTAGAATATTCATATTTTCATATTGACCGAGCAAGTTGCTTAGTGACTAAGTAATCAGGTAAAACACTTCCACATGTTTGCCATTCTACATTTTAAAGCATCTATAACACTCATCATTTGCATATTACCGTTTGGACCCTGGATCCGCGCCAATAAGATCAAGAAAGTTTCAAAATATAAGTGAAACTTTGATGTTTGCATCGAATAAGTAGGTTTCTTGGTGCTCAAGTAATCAGGTAAAGCACTGCCGCATGTTTGAAACTCTACCATTTCAAATACATATAAGACTCTTCATTAAATAATAGTGCTTTTAAAATCACGTTTTGACTTTGGGAGTAGAATTTGCGTGAATAAGACGAAAAAGTTTTCAAATATTAGTAGAATATTCATATTTTCATATTGACCGAGCAAGTTGCTTAGTGACTAAGTAATCAGGTAAAACACTTCCACATGTTTGCCATTCTATATTTTAAAGCATCTATAACACTCATCATTTGCATATTACCGTTTGGACCCTGGATCCGCGCCAATAAGATCAAGAAAGTTTCAAAATATAAGTGAAACTTTGATGTTTGCATCGAAAAAGTAGGTTTATTAGTGCTCAAGTAATCAGGTAAAACACTGTCGCATGTTTGAAACTCTACCATTTCAAATACATATAACACTCATCATTAAATGATAGAGCTTTTAAAAACACGTTTCGACTTTGGGAGTAGAATTTACGTGAATAAGATGAAAAAGTATTCGAATATTATTAGAATATTCATATTTTCATATTGACCGAGCAGGTTGCTTAGTGACTAAGTAATCAGCTAAAACACTGCCGCATGTTTGTCATTCTACATTTTTAAAGCATCTATAACACTCATCATTTGCATATTACCATTTGGACCTAGGATCCGCTCCAATAAGATCAAGAAAGTTTCAAAATATAAGTGAAACTTTGATGTTTGCATCGAATAAGTAGGTTTCTTGGTGCTCAAGTAATCAGATAAAACACTGCCGCATGTTTGAAACTCTACCATTTCAAATACATATAACACTCATCATTAAATAATAGTGCTTTTAAAAACATGTTTCGACTTTGAGAGTAGAATTTACGTGAATAAGACGAAAAAGTTTTCGAATATTAGTAGAATATTCATATTTTCATATTGACCGAGCAGGTTGCTTAGTGACTAAGTAATCAGCTAAAACACTGCCGCGTATTTGTCATTCTACATTTTAAAAACATCTATAACACTCATCATTTGCATATTACCGTTTGGACCCTGGATCCGCGCCAATAAGATCAAGAAAGTTTCAAAATATAAGTGAAACTTTGATGTTTGCATCGAATAACTAGGTTTCTTGGTGCTCAAGTAATCAGGTAAAACACTGCCGCATGTTTGAAACTCTACCATTTCAAATACAAATAACACTCATCATTAAATAACAGTGCTTTTAAAAACACGTTTCGACTTTGGGAGTTGAATTTGCGTGAATAAGACGAAAAGTTTTCGAATATTAGTAGAATATTCATATTTTCATATTGACCGAGCAAGTTGCTTAGTGACTAAGTAATCAGGTAAAACAGTGCCGCATGTTTGATATTCTACATTTTAAAGAATCTATAACACTCATCATTTGCATATTACCGTTTGGACCCTGGATCCGCGCGAATAAGATCAAGAAAGTTTCAAAATATAAATGAAACTTTGATGTTTGCAACGAATAAGTAGGTTTCTTGATGCTCAAGTAATCAGGCGAAATACCACCGCATGTTTGAAACTCTACCATTTCAAATTCATATAACACTCATCATTAAATAATAGTGCTTTTAAATGTAAGTTTCGATTTGGGAGTTGAATTTGCGTGAATAAGACGAAAAAGTTTTCAAATATTAGTAGAATATTCATATTTTCATATTGACCGAGCAGGTTGCTTAGTGACTAAGTAATCTGGTAAAACACTTCCGCATGTTTGCCATTCTACATTTTAAAGCATCTATAACACTCATCATTTGCATTATACCTTTTGGACACTGGATCCGTGCCAATAAGATCAAGAAAGATTCAAAATATAAGTGAAAATTTGATGTTTGCAACGAATAAGTAGGTTTCTTGATGCTCAAGTAATCAAGTAAAACACTGCCGCATGTTTGAAACTCTACCATTTCAATTACATATAACACTCATCATTGAATAATAGTGCTTTTAAATGTAAGTTTCGATTTGGGAGTTGAATTTGCGTGAATAGGACGAAAAAGTTTTTAAATATTAGTAGAATATTCATATTTTCATATTGATCGAGCAGATTGCTTAGTGACTAAGTAATATGGTAAAACACTTCCGCATGTTTGCCATTCTACATTTTAAAGCATCTACAACACTCATCATTTGCATAATACCGTTTAGACACTGGATCCGCGCCAATAAGATCAAGAAAGTTTCAAAATATAAGTGAAAATTTGATGTTTACATCGAAAAATTAGGTTTCTTGGTGCTCAATTAATCAGGTAAAACACTGTCGCATGTCTGAAACTCTACCATTTCAAATACGTATAACACTCATCATTAAATAATAGTGCTTTTAAAAACACGTTTCGACTTTGGGAGTAGAATTTGCGTGAATAAGACGAAATGTTTTCGAATATTAGTAGAATATTCATATTTTCATATTGTCCGAGCAGGTTGTTTAGTGACTAAGTAATCAGGTAAAACACTTCCGCATGTTTGCCATTCTACATTTTAAAGCATCTATAACACTCCTCATTTCCATATTACCGTTTGGACCCTTGATCCGCGCCAATAAGATCCAGAAAGTTTCAAAATATATGTGGAACTTTGATGTTTGCATCGAATAAGTAGGTTTCTTGGTGCTCAAGTTATCAAGTAAAACACCGCCACATGTTTGAAACTCTACCATTTCAAATACATATAAGACTCTTCATTAAATAATAGTGCTTTTAAAATCACGTTTCGACTTTGGGAGTAGAATTTGCGTGAATAAGACGAAAAAGTTTTCAAATATTAGTAGAATATTCATATTTTCATATTGACCGAGCAGGTTGCTTAGTGACTAAGTAATCAGGTAAAACACTTCCGCATGTTAGCCATTCTACATAGTAAAGCATCTATAACACTCATCATTTGCATATTACCGTTTGGACCCTGGATCCGCGCCAATAAGATCAAGAAAGTTTCAAAATATATGTGAAACTTTGATGTTTGCATCGAAAAAGTAGGTTTATTAGTGCTCAAGTAATCAGTAAAACACTGTCGCATTTTTGAAACTCTACCATTTCAAATACATATAACACTCATCATTAAATGATAGTGCTTTTAAAAACACGTTTCGACTTTGGGAGTAGAATTTACGTGAATAAGACGAAAAAGTATTCGAATATTATTAGAATATTCATATTTTCATATTGACCGAGCAGGTTGTTTAGTGACTAAGTAATCAGCTAAAACACTGACGCATGTTTGTCATTCTACATTTTTAAAGCATCTATAACACTCATCATTTCCATATTACCATTTGGACCCAGGATCCGCTCCAATAAGATCAAGAAAGTTTCAAAATATAAGTGAAACTTTGATGTTTGCATCGAATAAGTAGGTTTCTTGGTGCTCAAGTAATCAGGTAAAACACTGCCGCACGTTTGAAACTCTACCATTTCAAATACATATAACACTCATCATTAAATAATAGTGCTTTTGAAAACTCGTTTCGACTTTGGGAGTAGGATTTGCGTGAATAAGACAAAAAAGTTTTCAAATATTAGTAGAATATTCATATTTTCATATTGACAGAGCAGGTTGCTTAGTGACTAAGTAATCAGGTAGAACACTGCTGCATGTTTGTCATTGTGACGAGAAGGAATTTCGCTCGGTCCGAACCAGTCGCTAAACCGACCCAGACCGTTCGAAACGCCCTATCGTTTGAGAACACGACAAATCAGAACGCATATAAAAGAACATTTCATTGTATATTACAACAATGCATCAGAATACAAGAATATACAGAGTAAAAATGGATATTACACAGAAATATCAGAGATTTAAATTACATTTTAAATACATAGCAGCGGAAAATAATACAATACACAACTAGAAGTAGATATACGGATACAAAGCTTTCCGGATATCGTTCCAGCTGTAAACCAGGATCCTGTGAATATAAATCTGCAAAACCAAAACTACTAGCTGCCCGTGTCAAAATATGGGCACCCAGAGTTTAGGTTAAAACAATAAACTCCAGGTCAGTCATGTGACTGGTGTGAGAACTAAAACAGTTATTAATCTTTATTTGAAAGTTAGGTAAATCAAGGGACCACGCCGTATAACACGGAACGGGTTTCCTCCCAAGAATACCAGTGCATATAACAAACAGCGCAATGCTAAATAAAGAAAAATGAAGCTGTTATAAGACCCAGGTCCTATCACACAATGCAACGCAAGCCGGGGGATAGGGTTTTCCCTTATAACAGCCAAAGAATGCTTGATACGTTTAAAACAAATCATTTGATACTATAATAAGTGCATAGTGTATAAAACAACTTCGAATCATAAGTATCAATCATAGGCGACATGAGCGTCCCATGCCACTATGTCGCCATATATGTTTACAAATAAAACTGCAAAGTCACGTATTTGGAAATTGGATTTCCGTCTATGAACCGAGGCAAAAGATAGTCCTCAACCGATTCGAGACGCTCTAGCCCGCCCCTCAGGATCAGAGCTCGAGTGACCCTTGGATCCTCAGGGCCAGTCCACCGATGTGGATTAAACTTAAACCCTGAACATGCGTTTCCCCGCCCTATGGGGCGTAAACGAGCCAACTAAATGACTCCATCGGTTCGAGAACGACCGATCAATCCGAGGCGCCTCGCAACAACAACAACCACATAAGTCAAACTCGTCAGGGCGTGTAAAACCACTGACGCCACTTCTAGCTAGAAAGAAACGCATGCCCTCCCTGACGTCCTCTCCCGTTTTTGGTTCATACCGGGTGTGAAACTCGCGAAGCAAACGTTACACAAAGCTACGCCACAAAGGCCGTGCTTTGATCATCACCACAAGACTTTGCTTTTCAACAGAAGCCTCGATCAATTGCCACTTAGGCATGCCACACAGGCAATTCACTCCATGCGTTTGATATCCATCAATATATAACCCCTGAGCTCGTACGTCTCAGAGAAGGGCGTTAAGCAAGAGAATAATTTCTCCGCCGCCAAACAGATATATATTTAATAGAGATCAATCACACGGACTAAAATCCAATGTCAGACACACAGTCCATTTACAAGTCCGTTCTGGGTCTGAACGAAACCGGAGGCACCTAGTACCCCGCATATCCATCGATTTCCAAGTACGTCTGGACGATCACCAACTGTTTCCATCTTCTTGGGTGTACAGCCCAATCAAGATCGTCAGAAATCACCTAAACAACGTGAAGACCTCCGGTCTTCGACCATCGTCTTCATCTTCGACTTATCGTCGTATCAGTTATCCAGAATGGGATAAACCCGGTCTTTCCGAATAACTTGCGTATATCTTAAGTAAGTGTTACACAAACACAACATACGCCTCATTCCAATTCATTAGTCACTAACCGTAAATTAATCAAGAGAATAATTCCCCAAATATTAACCCCGAAGGCCGAAACCAACATCAGATCAATACCCAGAAAACCATTCTGCTTGGCCAACCGACAGTTAGTTTCTAAATTTCACGTTCATAGGGAAAGGTTCCCATTAATTTTATCCAAGATAAATTTCTTGAATTTATTCTCTAATCTTCTTTTGAATTTCGATTCAACTAGTCGGGATTAACGAACTTTACCGAGGTAATCATTTGTTTTAATTTCCCAATCCCAACCTATTCATCCCATGAAGTAAAACGGGTAGTACTTCATATCTAACACCACGGTGTTATCGGTAAATTCAATTACCATTTCACGTTCAAATCTAATTAAAGATTTAACTATCGCCTGGAGCAAAACTGGTGATACTCCATTTCGATTATTTCAATCTAATTAAAGATTCATTAAAACTCCACTTAGTTTTAATCTTTAACTGGGTTAAAGAATCAGTGTCATTTAAAAACACAGTTCACGATAAACCCAAAATCACATTCATTAATTATCGGGTTAAAGAACGAGTGTTGTTTAAAACACTGTTCACGATAAACCCAAAAATCAATATCAATTCAATTCCAATTAAATATTATTTAATTGGTACACTTCATTAAATCTAAAATAAAAAGATTTAATCTTTTCTCAACTGGGTTCAAGAACGGTGTTAGTGAAGACACCATTCACGACAAACCCAAATCACATTTGATATTCAATATAAGGCTCTGAATAGAAAATACACCGGCTTATATTCAATATCAAATTCTACGATTAACAAATGTCGTATTGGAAATAACGATATAAATATATATCTTTCAAATTTCCATAACAACATCTGTATAATCACGAATTCCAACATCGAAATATTCCGAAGACAATTTCGATTCAAATCCACTCCAATGCAATCATTGGAAATTTTGGTTATTTTTAAAACCCTTTTTCAAATTCAATTTATTTATTTAAAAATAAATAGAATTATATTTCTAGTTCAAAACTAGTTCATTTCGATAAAAATCTATTTTTATCCTTTCAAATATGGAGTTTTTCGTCCAAATTTTCCCCAAATCATTTCTTATGATTCTACACAAATTATTACTATTTTTAATAATTTTATCAAGGCCCGTACAGTCGATTTCCATCAATGGCCATCGAACTGCACTTACAGCGACCTTTTTCAAATTTGATTTGGACGTAACTCCAAATCCAACCGTTAGATTTCAAATTTCTAATATTCATTAGAAAGCTCTTTTCGATACGAACCCAACGGTTCCGGTTTTAGGAGAATCCGACGGTCGGATCTCCCGTAATGTCCGTTTGAAATAATTGGTCGAAATTTATGAACTGCCGCGGCGCGGCGCGTTCTATTCAGGCCATTATATTATATATATAATATATATAATATATATTTCGTCGATTTCTATTTTAAAACGAATTATATAAATAGTTTTAAAATCGTTTCAAAAGCAATTTCAACTTTCTTTCAATTCAAATCAAAATTGAATTCTTCTTTATAAATTCGTTTTAAAATTCATTTCTATTCAATTCAAATTTCAATTCAGTTTGAATTCATTTTCAACTCGCTTTCAATTCAATTCGAAATCGTTTTCAATTCAATTCATTTCGAAATCGTTTTCAATTCAATTCATTTCGAAATCGTTTTCAATTCAATTCATTTCGAAATCGTTTTCAATTCAATTCATTTCGAAATCGTTTTCAATTCAATTCATTTCGAAATCGTTTTCAATTCAATTCATTTCGAAATCGTTTTCAATTCAATTCATTTCGAAATCGTTTTCAATTCAATTCATTTCGAAATCGTTTTCAATTCAATTCATTTCGAAATCGTTTTCAATTCAATTCATTTCGAAATCGTTTTCAATTCAATTCATTTCGAAATCGTTTTTAATTCAATTTATTTCGAAATCGTTTTCAATTCAATTCATTTCGAAATCGTTTTCAATTCAATTCATTTCGAAATCGTTTTCAATTCAATTTATTTCGAAATCGTTTTCAATTCAATTTATTTCGAAATCGTTTTCAATTCAATTCATTTCGAAATCGTTTTCAATTCAATTCATTTCGAAATCGTTTTCAATTCAATTCATTTCGAAATCGTTTTCAATTCAATTCATTTCGAAATCGTTTTCAATTCAACTCATTTCGAAATCGTTTTAAAATCGATATAAATATCGTTTACGTCTAAATGGCGTCAATCTAATCAACACGGCTTCATAAATTTCTATTTTCAAATATTCTATTTCAAATATTTCCTTTTTCAAAATAGTTGTTGTTATCCAAAATATTTCGTTCAACACATGACCAATCTCAATGGATGAGTACTGTCAACACATGAACACTTATTTTATATCGATAAAGATGTAAATTTTATTACTAAAATATTTCGTTCAACACATGACCAATCTCAATGGATGAGTACTGTCAACACATGAACTTTTATTTTATAATATTCTTTATTTTCTAAATTGGAATGAGGCCCAATCAATCACCATATAATGTTAATTATATGGAATTTCATACATCACACGTATATAATAGCATTGAAAAATAATCAACCATCAACCAAAGTGCACTACACTGTATAAGCATCAAATATAGACATTTAACGCTTATAGCAGCCTGTCAATCAATCGATCGACATATTTGATCAATCAGGATGAGTGAACTTCAAATTTCATCCTAACACCCGTGTGGGGTTTCAAACAATCAAACACAGATTTAGTTGTGCAGTTGGGCGATGTGTAAAATTTATCGACCCAATCAATGTCCTTCAAATAGGTGTACATAAACAAACCGTCTGGTTTGTAAATGAATATTTATTTATTCACATTCACGTTAAAATTATATTTTTAACGACAAAACATTTTATTCCAGCATATGAATTTTATTCAGTTCATTCCTTAAATAAAATGATGTTTTTATTTTTCTAACATATTTTAGAAAATTTCGGCGGCATAACGGCACGATACTAGAAACGGGACGAGGCCTAGCCTTATCCCCGGTCTAGTGAAGGCCCACGCCATTCACACATCAATCAAATCAATTTATTTCACCCAACAATTCAATTTCAAATCACATCATATAACTAATCTATGCAACCAAACAAACAAGTCCATGGTCTGTGGACGATTGTGTCGGGTGCTACTAAGCACCGTCTGCATCCTAGTATATATATATAACTAGAAAAATAAATTGAAAGGTGAGAAATTCTCACATATAGCTATCCTAGCTCCACGGCACTTCTATTGTAGAGATCTTCGTCGTTCCCGCCTTTTTGTCACCTTCGTTGTCCGCTTTCACTACATATGTAAAAATCGAATTTTTACTTCGCTATTCAATATATAAAAATCGAATTTTTATTTCAAAGTTCAATATATAAAAATCGAATTTTTATTTCAAAGTTCAATATATAAAAATCGAATTTTTAATTCAAAGTTCAATATATAAAAATCGAATTTTTATTTCAAAGTTCAATATATAAAAATCGAATTTTTATTTCAAAGTTCAATATATAAAAATCGAATTTTTATTTCAAAGTTCAATATATAAAAATCGAATTTTTATTTCAAAGTTCAATATATAAAAATCGAATTTTTATTTCAAAGTTCAATATATAAAAATCGAATTTTTATTTCTTTGCTTATATAAAAATAATATTTTTATATTATGAAAAATCATATCTTTCCCTTTAAAAATCTAATCTTTTCGTTATTTTAAAAATCTAAACTCTTCTAATTCAAAATATAAACTTTTCCTATTAAAAACCATAAACTTTTCATCATTAAAAATATAAACATTTTATACTATTATCCTATTTTTAATTTCTATCTTAATCACAAAAAAGGGAAATCAACTTACAGGGGGTGGGCTAAGGGGCGGAGGGGTGTCGTTGTGGTGGCGGAGCACCTCTGGCGCGGCGGCGGAGCTCAGGCAGAGGAGTGCGGTGGCTGTGGGGCCTTCGGAAGGCAACGGTTGCTGAAAAGGGGACTAGGGTTCCGATTAGAGGGAAGGGGGGGTGCGCTGGTATGGAAGAGAGGAGGCACGACCAAGTGGGGAACGCCGGAGGTCAGCGGCGCCACTGGAGGTGCGAGGCAGGGGTCATCGGAGGGAGCGACGGGCGGTTCCTCCTTCTTTTCTCTTTTATTTATTTCTATTTGAACTGCGTTGACCAGAGAGTGGGGGGGGGGAAGGGAGATAATATAGTTATATATATATAATTATTTTATATTATTATTTTATTTTATTCTCTAAAAGGTTACTTTAAAATTTCGAACTCAAAATTGAGCCCACGGACTATCATCCCTAGCACATTACCCCCATTCTGAACACAACAGGATATGTTTCATAACCCAATTCGGCTGTTACGATCAGTTTCCGTTGAATTTAAAATATAAATCATTTTATTTTAAATTCCAACGCACATTTTAATTTATCCAGACCACATACTGACTCTGAAAATTCCAAGAAAATTATTTCTAGCTTCGTATTGACGATACTGTCCTAACAAAACTAATTTCGTCAAATTCTGAGACCGTTTGAAAAATGGCTATTTTTCATTCGATTAAAATCAACTGAAACTGGTCAAACGCGTTTTCTTTTGCCACGCTCACATACTGATTCGAAAAATTATGAAATTTGAAACATAGCAATAACTTTACATCCCGGACCCAACAAAACTGGTTTCGTCGAAATCCGAGGTCGTTTGCAAAATGTCCATTTTTAAGGGCCTGAATTCCATAACGACTATTCAGAATTTTCCACTGGACATATCTTTTGATTCCCACTATGAAATCTCGATTATTCGAATTCGCTGGAAAGATATTATCAATTAGATCCTAATGTTTTTGGTTTCACTAAAATCCGGATTGTTTTGCACCCGGTACATTCATTTGAAGTTTGAAATCGAATTATCGAACTACCGCGCCATTTTCAATTCTATTTATAATTATATATAAATATTTATATTCTCACGACGACGTATATAAATATATACGTCGAATTCAATTCTAAACATTTTTCTCGTCGATATTATTTAAAATAATCCATTTTAAATAATCAAAATTCGCTAAAATTGCCAAAATAAAAATTTCAAACTGGCTCGCATTTTACGGGTTGTTACAATCTCCCCCACTTAAAACTTTTCGTCCCCGAAAAGGAACAAAGTCGAAAGTGGTTTGATTATTCAGCTCTACGATCGATCAGGCTTCCATTCTCCAACTCTTTAGTTTCTGAGAATTTTCAAAATTTCAAAAATTTGGCTAACACCCTAAATTTTCGAAAAATTTCGCCATAACCTCCCCTGCACCGGGAGCATCGGGGAATTTCAAATAGCTTCCCCGGTCCTTCAGATCTCAAAAAGAAAAAGAAAAAGCCAAGCGGCTAGCCAATAGGCTCATAAAATCATCATCACCCAAACAAAACAGGAAATTATGTAGTAAACATGTACCTATTTGTCGGGCAAACAAATTTTATTCTCAGCTCTAGCCTCCTTGCTATGACCTGTTCAATGTAAGTATATGTATATGCAAGCAAATGCGACCAATTTTCAATATAGTCAATATTTGATTCAATCAGGCATAATGGTTCAAAACTAGCAAACAAATAGGCAAACAACACAAACATCAATCAATTAGTGGATTAGAGTTTTCAAATTGATAACTTTGATACATAGTCAAAAATCGGCTTTTTGATGCCAAATCACAACAATAGGCCCTATTTAATTTTTGGTTCTCACACCAGTCAATAGGAAATATATAGATGTTACACGTTCGTCACTCGAATATAAATTCTGATGATGATATATCAATCATCAGAATCACCCCCGGGCGACTAGAGTGTAATTCTATATCTATCCAGTATATTAAAATTTCAAATACACGTTTGCAAGGCGTATATGCAAAATCTTTATATACTGGACTGTCCTAATCAATATAAATAAATAATCAAATACGAATAAGTGATTTAAATTTTCAAAACAAAACTTGTTTTTATTTTCAAAAATATACTCTTCACACTCGTTCTAGGATACTACTGATCCCAACTCTAACGAGTCATTCTAATTGGATATTACTAATCCAATATCTGATGAATTCTTTCGTATGGTTCTAATGTGCCTTGTTCTCTGCTTTGTAAACCAAAGCTCTGATACCAACTGTGACGAGAAGGAATTTCGCTCGGTCCGAACCAGTCGCTAAACCGACCCAGACCGTTCGAAACGCCCTATCGTTTGAGAACACGACAAATCAGAACGCATATAAAAGAACATTTCATTGTATATTACAACAATGCATCAGAATACAAGAATATACAGAGTAAAAATGAATATTACACAGAAATATCAGAGATTTAAATTACATTTTAAATACATAGCAGCGGAAAATAATACAATACACAACTAGAAGTAGATATACGGATACAAAGCTTTCCGGATATCGTTCCAGCTGTAAACCAGGATCCTGTGAATATAAATCTGCAAAACCAAAACTACTAGCTGCCCGTGTCAAAATATGGGCACCCAGAGTTTAGGTTAAAACAATAAACTCCAGGTCAGTCATGTGACTGGTGTGAGAACTAAAACAGTTATTAATCTTTATTTGAAAGTTAGGTAAATCAAGGGACCACGCCGTATAACACGGAACGGGTTTCCTCCCAAGAATACCAGTGCATATAACAAACAGCGCAATGCTAAATAAAGAAAAATGAAGCTGTTATAAGACCCAGGTCCTATCACACAATGCAACGCAAGCCGGGGGATAGGGTTTTCCCTTATAACAGCCAAAGAATGCTTGATACGTTTAAAACAAATCATTTGATACTATAATAAGTGCATAGTGTATAAAACAACTTCGAATCATAAGTATCAATCATAGGCGACATGAGCGTCCCATGCCACTATGTCGCCATATATAGGTTTACAAATAAAACCGCAAAGTCACGTATTTGGAAATTGGATTTCCGTCTATGAACCGAGGCAAAAGATAGTCCTCAACCGATTCAAGACGCTCTAGCCCGCCCCTCAGGATCAGAGCTCGAGTGACCCTTGGATCCTCAGGGCCAGTCCACCGATGTGGATTAAACTTAAACCTTGAACATGCGTTTCCCCGCCCTATGGGGCGTAAACGAGCCAACTAAATGACTCCATCGGTTCGAGAACGACCGATCAATCCGAGGCGCCTCGCAACAGCAACAACCACATAAGTCAAACTCGTCAGGGCGTGTAAAACCACTGACGCCACTTCTAGCTAGAAAGAAACGCATGCCCTCCCTGACGTCCTCTCCCGTTTTTGGTTCATACCGGGTGTGAAACTCGCGAAGCAAACGTTACACAAAGCTACGCCACAAAGGCCGTGCTTTGATCATCTCCACAAGACTTTGCTTTTCAACAGAAGCCTCGATCAATTGCCACTTAGGCATGCCACACAGGCAATTCACTCCATGCGTTTGATATCCATCAATATATAACCCCTGAGCTCGTACGTCTCAGAGAAGGGCGTTAAGCAAGAGAATAAATTCTCCGCCGCCAAATAGATATATATTTAATAGAGATCAATCACACGGACTAAAATCCAATGTCAGACACACAGTCCATTTACAAGTCCGTTCTGGGTGTGAACGAAACCGGAGGCACCTAGTACCCCGCATATCCATCGATCTCCAAGTACGTCTGGACGATCACCAACTGTTTCCATCTTCTTGGGTGTACAGCCCAATCAAGATCGTCAGAAATCACCCAAACAACGTGAAGACCTATGGTCTTCGACCATCGTCTTCATCTTCGACTTATCGTCGTATCAGTTATCCAGAATGGGATAAACCCGGTCTTTCCGAATAACTTGCGTATATCTTAAGTAAGTGTTACACAAACACAACATACGCCTCATTCCAATTCATTAGTCACTAACCGTAAATTAATCAAGAGAATAATTCCCCAAATATTAACCCCGAAGGCCGAAACCAACATCAGATCAATACCCAGAAAACCATTCTGCTTGGCCAACCGACAGTTAGTTTCTAAATTTCACGTTCATAGGGAAAGGTTCTCATTAATTTTATCCAAGATAAATTTCTTGAATTTATTCTCTAATCTTCTTTTGAATTTCGATTCAACTAGTCGGGATTAACGAACTTTACCGAGGTAATCATTTGTTTTAATTTCCCAATCCCAACCTATTCATCCCATGAAGTAAAACGGGTAGTACTTCATATCTAACACCACGGTGTTATCGGTAAATTCAATTACCATTTCACGTTCAAATCTAATTAAAGATTTAACTATCGCCTGGAGCAAAACTGGTGATACTCCATTTCGATTATTTCAATCTAATTAAAGATTCATTAAAACTCCACTTAGTTTTAATCTTTAACTGGGTTAAAGAATCAGTGTCATTTAAAAACACAGTTCACGATAAACCCAAAATCACATTCATTAATTATCGGGTTAAAGAACGAGTGTTGTTTAAAACACTGTTCATGATAAACCCAAAAATCCATATCAATTCAATTCCAATTAAATATTATTTAATTGGTACACTTCATTAAATCTAAAATAAAAAGATTTAATCTTTTCTCAACTGGGTTCAAGAACGGTGTTAGTGAAGACACCATTCACGACAAACCCAAATCACATTTGATATTCAATATAAGGCTCTGAATAGAAAATACATCGGCTTATATTCAATATCAAATTCTACGATTAACAAATGTCGTATTGGAAATAACGATATAAATATATATCTTTCAAATTTCCATAACAACATCTGTATAATCACGAATTCCAACATCGAAATATTCCGAAGACAATTTCGATTCAAATCCACTCCAATGCAATCATTGGAAATTTTGGTTATTTTTAAAACCCTTTTTCAAATTCAATTTATTTATTTAAAAATAAATAGAATTATATTTCTAGTTCAAAACTAGTTCATTTCGATAAAAATCTATTTTTATCCTTTCAAATATGAAGTTTTTCGTCCAAATTTTCCCCAAATCATTTCTTATGATTTCACACAAATTATTACTATTTTTAATAATTTTATCAAGGCCCGTACAGTCGATTTCCATCAATGGCCATCGAACTGCACTTACAACGACCTTTTTCAAATTTGATTTGGACGTAACTCCAAATCCAACCGTTAGATTTCAAATTTCTAATATTCATTAGAATGCTCTTTTCGATACGAACCCAACGGTTCCGGTTTTAAGAGAATCCGACGGTCGGATCTCCCGTAATGTCCGTTTGAAATAATTGGTCGAAATTTATGAACTGCCGCGGCGCGGCGCGTTCTATTCAGGCCATTATATTATATATATAATATATATAATATATATTTCGTCGATTTCTATTTTAAAACGAATTATATAAATAGTTTTAAAATCGTTTCAAAAGCAATTTCAACTTTCTTTCAATTCAAATCAAAATTGAATTCTTCTTTATAAATTCGTTTTAAAATTCATTTCTATTCAATTCAAATTTCAATTCAATTTGAATTCATTTTCAACTCGCTTTCAATTCAATTCGAAATCGTTTTCAATTCAATTCATTTCGAAATCGTTTTCAATTCAATTCATTTCGAAATCGTTTTCAATTCAATTCATTTCGAAATTGTTTTCAATTCAATTCATTTCGAAATCGTTTTCAATTCAATTCATTTCGAAATCGTTTTCAATTCAATTCATTTCGAAATCGTTTTCAATTCAATTTATTTCGAAATCGTTTTCAATTCAATTTATTTCGAAATCGTTTTCAATTCAATTTATTTCGAAATCGTTTTCAATTCAATTCATTTCGAAAATGTTTTCAATTCAATTTATTTCGAAATCGTTTTCAATTCAATTTATTTCGAAATCGTTTTCAATTCAATTTATTTCGAAATCATTTTCAATTCAATTCATTTCGAAATCGTTTTCAATTCAATTCATTTCGAAATCGTTTTCAATTCAATTTATTTCGAAATCGTTTTCAATTCAATTCATTTCGAAATCGTTTTCAATTCAATTCATTTCAAAATCGTTTTAAAATCGATATAAATATCGTTTACGTCGAAATGGCGTCAATCTAATCAACACGACTTCATAAATTTCTATTTTCAAATATTCTATTTCAAATATTTCCTTTTTCAAAATAGTTGTTGTTATCCAAAATATTTCGTTCAACACATGACCAATCTCAATGGATGAGTACTGTCAACACATGAACACTTATTTTATATCGATAAAGATGTAAATTTTATTACTAAAATATTTCGTTCAACACATGACCAATCTCAATGGATGAGTACTGTCAACACATGAACTTTTATTTTATAATATTCTTTATTTTCTAAATTGGAATGAGGCCCAATCAATCACCATATAATGTTAATTATATGGAATTTCATACATCACACGTATATAATAGCATTGAAAAATAATCAACCATCAACCAAAGTGCACTACACTGTATAAGCATCAAATATAGACATTTAACGCTTATAGCAGCCTATCAATCAATCGATCGACATATTTGATCAATCAGGATGAGTGAACTTCAAATTTCATCCTAACACCCGTGTGGGGTTTCAAACAATCAAACACAGATTTAGTTGTGCAGTTGGGCGATGTGTAAAATTTATCGACCCAATCAATGTCCTACAAATAGGTGTACATAAACAAACCGTCTGCTTTGTAAATGAATATTTATTTATTCACATTCACGTTAAAATTATATTTTTAACGACAAAACATTTTATTCCAACATATGAATTTTATTCAGTTCATTCCTTAAATAAAATGATGTTTTTATTTTTCTAACATATTTTAGAAAATTTCGGCGGCATAACGACACGATACTTGAAACGGGACGAGGCCTAGCCTTATTCCCAATCTAGTGAAGGCCCACGCCATTCACACATCAATCAAATCAATTTATTTCACCCAACAATTCAATTTCAAATCACATCATATAACTAATCTATGCAACCAAACAAACAAGTCCATGGTCTGTGGACGATTGTGTCGGGTGCTACTAAGCACCGTCTGCATCCTAGTATATATATATAACTAGAAAAATAAATTGAAAGGTGAGAAATTCTCACATATAGCTATCCTAGCTCCACGGCACTTCTATTGTAGAGATCTTCGTCGTTCCCGCCTTTTTGTCACCTTCGTTGTCCGCTTTCACTACATATGTAAAAATCGAATTTTTACTTCGCTATTCAATATATAAAAATCGAATTTTTATTTCAAAGTTCAATATATAAAAATCGAATTTTTATTTCAAAGTTCAATATATAAAAATCAAATTTTTATTTCAAAGTTCAATATATAAAAATCGAATTTTTATTTCAAAGTTCAATATATAAATATCGAATTTTTATTTCAAAGTTCAATATATAAAAATCGAATTTTTATTTCAAAGTTCAATATATAAAAATCGAATTTTTATTTCTTTGCTTATATAAAAATAATATTTTTATATTATGAAAAATCATATCTTTCCCTTTAAAAATCTAATCTTTTCGTTATTTTAAAAATCTAAACTCTTCTAATTCAAAATATAAACTTTTCCTATTAAAAACCATAAACTTTTCATCATTAAAAATATAAACATTTTATACTATTATCCTATTTTTAATTTCTATCTTAATCACAAAAAAGGGAAATCAACTTACAGGGGGTGGGCTAAGGGGCGGAGGGGTGTCGTTGTGGTGGCGGCGCACCTCTGGCGCGGCGGCGGAGCTCAGGCAGAGGAGTGCGGTGGCTGTGGGGCCTTCGGAAGGCAGCGGTTGCTGAAAAGGGGACTAGGGTTCCGATTAGAGGGAAGGGGGGGTGCGCTGGTATGGAAGAGAGGAGGCACGACCAAGTGGGGAACGCCGGAGGTCAGCGGCGCCACTGGAGGTGCGAGGCAGGGGTCATCGGAGGGAGCGACGGGCGGTTCCTCCTTCTTTTCTCTTTTATTTATTTCTATTTGAACTGCGTTGACCAGAGAGTGGGGGGGAAGGGAGATAATATAGTTATATATATATATATATAATTATTTTATATTATTATTTTATTTTATTCTCTAAAAGGTTACTTTAAAATTTCGAACTCAAAATTGAACCCACTGACTATCATCCCTAGCACATTACCCCCATTCTGAACACAACAGGATATGTTTCATAACCCAATTCGGCTGTTACGATCAGTTTCCGTTGAATTTAAAATATAAATCATTTTATTTTAAATTTCAACGCACATTTTAATTTATCCAGACGACATACTGACTCTGAAAATTCCAGGAAAATTATTTCTAGCTTCGTATTGACGATACTGTCCTAACAAAACTAATTTCGTCAAATTCTGAGACCGTTTGAAAAATGGCTATTTTTCAGTCGATTAAAATCAACTGAAACTGGTCAAACGCGTTTTCTTTTGCCACGCTCACATACTGATTCGAAAAATTATGAAATTTGAAACCTAGCAATAACTTTACATCCCGGTCCCAACAAAACTGGTTTCGTCGAAATCCGAGGTCGTTTGCAAAATGTCCATTTTTAAGGGCCTGAATTCCATAGCGACTATTCAGAATTTTCCACTGGACATATCTTTTGATTCCCACTATGAAATCTCGATTATTCGAATTCGCTGGAAAGATATTATCAATTAGATCCTAATGTTTTTGGTTTCACTAAAATCCGGATTGTTTTGCACCCGGTACATTCATTTGAAGTTTGAAATCGAATTTTCGAACTACCGCACCATTTTCAATTCTATTTATAATTATATATAAATATTTATATTCTCACGACGACGTATATAAATATATACGTCGAATTCAATTCTAAACATTTTTCTCGTCGATATTATTTAAAATAATCCATTTTAAATAATCAAAATTCGCTAAAATTGCCAAAATAAAAATTTCAAACTGGCTCGCATTTTACGGGTTGTTACAGTCATTCTACCTTTCGAAGCATCCATAACACTCATCATTTGCATATTACCATTTGGACCCTAGATCCGCGCCAATAAGATCAAGAAAGTTTCAAAATATAATTGAAACTTTGATGTTTGCATCGAATAAGTAGGTTTCTTGGTGCTCAAGTAATCAGGTAAAACACTACCGCATGTTTGAAACTCTACCATTTCAAATACATATAACACTCATCATTGAATAGTAGTGCTTTTAAAAATAAGTTTCGACTTTGGGAGTAGAATTTGCGTGAATAAGATGAAAAGTTTTCAAATATTAGTAGAATATTCATATTTTTATATTGACCGAGCAGGTTGCTTAGTGACTAAGTAATCTGGTAAAACACTTCCGCATGTTTGCCATTCTACATTTTAAAGCATCTATATCACTCATCATTTGCATATTACCATTTGGACCCTGGATCCTCGCCAATAAGATCAAGAAAGTTTCAAAATATAAGTGAAACTTTGATGTTTGCATCGAAAACGTAGGTTTCTTGGTGCTCAAGTAATCAGGTAAAACACTGTCGCATGTTTGACACTCTACCATTTCAAATACATATAACACTCATCATTAAATAAAAGTGCTTTTCAAAACACGTTTCGACTTTGGGAGTAGAATTTGCGTGAATAAAACGAATTTTTTTTCAAATATTAGTAAAATATTCATATTTTCATATTGTCCGAGCAGGTTGCTTAGTGACTAAGTAATCAGGTAAAACACTTTCGCATGTTTGCTATTTTACATTTTAAAGCATCTATAACACTCATCATTTGCATATTACCGTTTGGACCCTGGATCCGCGCCAATAAGATCAAGAAAGTTTCAAAATATATGTGAAACTTTGATGTTTGCATCGAATAAGTAGGTTTCTTGGTGCTCAAGTAATCAGGTAAAACACCGCCGCATGTTTGAAACTCTACCATTTCAAATACATATAAGACTCTTCATTAAATAATAGTGCTTTTAAAAACACGTTTCGACTTTGGGAGTAGAATTTGCGTGAATAAGACGAAAAAGTTTTCAAATATTAGTAGAATGTTCATATTTTCTTTTTGATCGAGCAGGTTGCTTAGTGACTAAGTAATCAGGTAAAACACTTCCGCATGTTTGCCATTCAACATTTTAAAGCATCTATAACACTCATCATTTGCATATTACCGTTTGGACCCTAGATCCTCGCTAATAAGATCAAGAAAGTTTCAAAATATAAGTGAAACTTTGATGTTTGCATCGAATAAGTAGTTTCTTGGTGCTCAAGTAATCAGGTAAAACACTGCCGCATGTTTGAAACTCTACCATTTCAAATACATATAACACTCATCATTAAATAATAGTGCTTTTAAAAACACGTTTCGACTTTGGGAGTAGAATTTATGTGAATAAGACGAAAAAGTTTTCGAATATTAGTAGAATATTCATATTTTCATATTGACCGAGCAGGTTGCTTAATGACTAAGTAATCAGCTAAAACACTGCCGCATGTTTGTCATTCTACATTTTAAAAGCACTTATAACACTCATCATTTGCATATTACCGTTTGGACTTGGATCCGCGCCAATAAGATCAAGAAAGTTTCAAAATATAAGTGAAACTTTGATGTTTGCATCGAATAAGTAGGTTTCTTGGTGCTCTAGTAATCAGGTAAAACACTTCCGCATGTTTGAAACTCTTCCATTTCAAATCCATATAACAGTCATCATTAAATAATAGTGCTTTAAAAAGACGTTTCGATTTTGGGAGTAGAATTTGCGTGAATAAGACGAAAAAGTTTTCGAATATTAGTAGAATATTCATATTTTCATATTGACCGAGCAGGTTGCTTAGTGACTAAGTAATCGGGTAAAAGACTACCGCGTGTTTGTCGTTCTACATTTTAAAACATCTATAACACTCATCATTTTCATATTACCGTTTGGACCCTGGATCCGCGCCAATAAGATCGAGAAAGTTTCAAAATATAAGTGAAATATGATGTTTGCCACGAATACGTAGGTTTCTTGGTGCTTAAGTAATCAGGTAAAATTCCACCGCATGTTTGAAACTCTACCATTTCAAAAACATATAACACTCATCATTAAATAATTGTGCTTTTAAAAACACGTCTCGACTTTGGGAGTAGAATTCGCGTGAATATGACGAAAAAGTTTTCGAATATTAGTAGAATATTCATATTTTCATATTGACCGAGCAAGTTGCTTAGTGACTAAGTTATCAGGTAGAACACTGCCGCATGTTTTCCATTCTACATTTTAAAGCATCTATAACACTCATCATTTTCATATTACCATTTGGACCCTAGATCCGCGCCAATAAGATAAAGAAAGTTTCAAAATATAATAGAAACTTTGATGTTTGCATCGAATAAGTAGTTTTCTTGGTGCTCAAGTAATCAGGTAAAACACGGCCGCGTGTTTGAAACTCTACCATTTCAAATACATATAACACTCATCATTGAATAATTGTGCTTTTAAAAATAAGTTTCGACTTTGGAAGTAGAATTTGCGTGAATAAGACGAAAAAGTTTTCAAATATTAGTAGAATATTCATATTTTCATGTTGACCGAGCAGGTTGCTTAGTGACTAAGTAATCTGGTAAAACACTTCCGCATGTTTGCCATTCTACATTTTAAAGCATCTATAATACTCGTCATTTGCATATTACCTTTTGGACCCTGAATCCACGCCAATAAGATCAAGAAAGTTTCAAATTATAAGTGAAACTTTGATGTTTGCATCGAAAAAGTTGGTTTCTTGGTGCTCAAGTAATCAGGTAAAACACTGTCGCATGTTTGAAACTCTACCATTTCAAATGCATATAACACTCATCATTAAATAATAGTGCTTTTAAAAACACGTTTCGATTTTGGGAGTAGAATTTGCGTGAATAAGACGAAAAAGTTTTTGAATATTAGTAGAATATTCATATTTTCATATTGTCCGAGCAGGTTGCTTAGTGAATAAGTAATCAGGTAAAACACTTCCGCATGTTTGCCATTCTACATTTTAAAACATCTATAACACTCATCATTTGCATATTAACGTTTGGACCCTGGATCCGCGCCAATAAGAACAAGAAAGTTTCAAAATATAAGTGAAACTTTGATGTTTGCATCGAAAAAGTAGGTTTCTTGGTGCTCAAGTATCAGGTAAAACACTGTCGCATGTTTGAAACTCTACCATTTCAAATACATATAACACTAATCATTAAATAATAATGCTTTTAAAACACGTTTCGACTGTGGGAGTAGAATTTACGTGAATAAGATGAAAAAGTTTTCGAATATTAGTAGAATATTCATAGTTTCATATTGACCGGGCAGGTTGCTTAATGACTAAGTTATCAGCTAAAACACTGCCGCATGTTTGTCATTCTACACTTTAAAGCATCTATAACACTCATCATTTGCAAATTACCGTTTGGACCTTGGATCCGCGCCAATAAGATCAAGAAAGTTTCAAAATATAAGTGAAACTTTGATGTTTGCATCGAAAAATAGGTTTCTTGGTGCTCAAGTAATCAGGTAAAATACAACCGCATGTTTGAAACTCTACCATTTCAAATACATATAACACTCATCATTAAATAATAGTGCTTTTAAAAACCCGTTTCGACTTTGGGAGTAGAATTCGCGTGAATAAGACGAAATTTTTTCGAATATTAGTAGAATATTCATATTTTCATATTGTCCGAGCAAGTTGCTTAGCGACTAAGTAATCAGGTAAAACACTTCCGCATGTTTACCATTCTACATTTTAAAGCATCTATAACACTCATCATTTTCATATTACCGTTTGGACCCTGGATCCGCGCCAATAAGATCAAGAAAGTTTCAAAATATAAGTGAAATTTTGATGTTTGTATCGAATAAGTAGGTTTCTTGGTGCCTAAGTAATCAGGTAAAATTCCACCGCATGTTTGAAACTCTACCATTTCAAATACATATAACACTCATCATTAAATAATAGTGCTTTTATAAACATGTTTTGACTTTGGGAGTAGAATTCGCGTGAATAAGACGAAAAAGTTTTCGAATATTAGTAGAATATTCATATTTTCATATTGACCGAGCAGGTTGCTTAGTGACTAAGTAATCAGGTAGAACACTGCCGCATGTTTGCCATTCTACATTTTAAAGCATCTATAACACTCATCATTTTCATATTACCATTTGGACCCTGGATCCGCGCGAATAAGATCAAGAAAGTTTCAAAATATAATTGAAACTTTGATGTTTGCATCGAATAAGTAGGTTTCTTGGTGCTCAAGTAATCAGGTAAAACACTGCCGCATGTTTGAAACTCTACCATTTCAAATACATAACACTCATCATTGAATAATATTGCTTTTAAAAATAAGTTTCGACTTTAGGAGTAGAATTTGCGTGAATAAGACGAAAAAGTTTTTAAATATTAGTAGAATATTCATATTTTCATATTGACCGAGCAGGTTGCTTAGTGACTAAATAATCTGGTAGAACACTTCCGCATGTTTGTCATTCTACATTTTATAGCATCTATAACACTCATCGTTTGCATATTACCGTTTGGACCTTGGATCCGCGCCAATAAGATCAAGAAAGTTTCAAAATATAAGAGAAACTTTGATGTTTGCATCGAAAAAGTAGGTTTCTTAGTGCTCAAGTAATCAGGTAAAATACCACCGCATATTTGAAACTCTACCATTTCAAATACATATAACACTCATCATTAAATAATAGTGCTTTTAAAAACACGTTTCGACTTTGGGAGTAGAATTCGCGTGAATAAGACGAATTTTTTTCGAATATTAGTAGAATATTCATATTTTCATATTGTCCGAGCAGGTTGCTTAGCGACTAAGTAATAAGGTAAAACACTTCCGCATGTTTGTCATTCTACATTTTAAAACATCTATAACACTCATCATTTGCATATTACCGTTTGGGCTCTGGATCTGCACCAATAAGATCAAGAAAGTTTCAAAATATATGTGAAACTTTGATGTTTGCATCGAATAAGTAGGTTTCTTAGTAGTCAAGTAATCAGGTAAAACACCGCCGCATGTTTGTAACTCTACCATTTCAAATACATATAAGACTCTTTATTAAATAATAGTGTTTTTAAAAACACGTTTCGACTTTGGGAGTAGAATTTGCGTGAATAAGACGAAATTTTTTCCAAATATTAGTAGAATATTCATACTTTCATATTGACCAAGCAGGTTGCTTAGTGACTAAGTAATCAGGTAAAACACTTCCGCATGTTTGTCATTCTACATATTAAAGCATCTATAACACTCATCATTTTCATATTACCGTTTGGACCTTGGATCCGCGCCAATAAGATCAAGAAAGTTTCAAAATATAAGTGAAACTTTGATATTTGTATCGAATAAGTAGGTTTCTTGGTTTTCAAATACATATAACACTCATCATTAAATAATAGTGCTTTTAAAAACACGTTTCAACTTTGGGAGTAGAATTTTCATGAATAAGACGAAAAAGTTTTCGAATATTAGTAGAATATTCATATTTTCATATTGTCCGAGCAGGTTGCTTAGTGACTAAGTAATCAGGTAAAACACTTCCACATGTTTGTCATTCTACATTTTAAAGCATCTATAACCCTCGTCATTTGCATATTACCGTTTGGACCCTGGATCCACACCAATAAGATCAAGAAAGTTTCAAAATATATGTGAAACTTTGATGTTTGCATCGAATAAGTAGGTTTCTTGGTGCTCAAGTAATCAGGTAAAACACCGCCGCATGTTTGAAACTCTACCATTTCAAATACATATAAGACTCTTCATCAAATAATAGTGTTTTTAAAAACACGTTTCGACTTTGAGAGTAGAATTTGCATGAATAAGACGAAAAAGTTTTCAAATATTAGTAGAATATTCATATTTTCATATTGATTGAGCATGTTGCTTAGTGACTAAGTAATCAGGTAAAACACTTCCGCATGTTTGCCATTCTACATATTAAAGCATCTATAACACTCATCATTTGCATATTACCGTTTGGACCCTGGATCCGCGCCTATAAGATCAAGAAAGTTTCAAAATATAAGTGAAACTTTGATGTTTGCATCGAAAAAGTAGGTTTTTTGGTGCTCAAGTAATCAGGTAAAACACTGCCGCATGTTTGAAACTCTACCATTTCAAATACATATAACACTCATCATTAAATGATAGTGCTTTTAAAAACATGTTTCGACTTTGGGAGTAGAATTTACGTGAATAAGACGAAAAAGTTTTCGAATATTATTAGAATATTCATATTTTCATATTGACCGAGCAGGTTGCTTAGTTACTAAGTAATCAGCTAAAACACTGCCGCATGTTTGTCATTCTACATTTTAAAAGCATCCATAACACTCATCATTTGCATATTACCGTTTGGACCCAGGATCCGCGCAAATAAGATCAAGAAAGTTTCAAAATATAAGTGAAACTTTGATGTTTGCATCGAATAAGTAGGTTTCTTGGTGCTCTAGTAATCAGGTATAACACTGCCGCATGTTTGAAACTCTACCATTTCAAATACATATAAAACTCATCATTGAATAATAGTGCCTTTAAAAACACGTTTCGACTTTGGAAGTAGAATTTGCGCGAATAAGACGAAAAAGTTTTCGAATATTAGTAGAATATTCATATTTTCATATTAACCGAGCAGGTTGCTTAGTGACTAAGTAATCAGGTAAAACACTGCCGCATGTTTGACATTCTACATTTTAAAGCATCTATAACACTCATCATTTGCATATTACCGTTTGGACCCGGGATCCGCGCAAATAAGATCAAGACTGTTTCAAAATATAAGTGAAACTTTGATGTTTGCAACGAATAAGTAGATTTCTTGGTGCTTAAGTAATCAGGTAAAATTCCACCGCATATTTGAAACTCTACCATTTCAAATACATATAACACTCATCATTAAATAATAGTGCTTTTAAAAAATGGTTTCGACTTTGGAAGTAGAATTCGCGTGAATAAGACGAAAAAGTTTTCGAATATAAGTAGAATATTCATATTTTCATATTGACCGAGCAGGTTGCTTAGTGACAAAGTAATCAGGTAGAACACGGCCGCATGTTTGCAATTCTACATTTTAAAGCATCTATAACACCCATCATTTGCATACTACCATTTGGACCCAGGATCCGCGCCAATAAGATCAAGAAAGTTTAAAAATATAATTGAAACTATGATGTTTCCATCGTATAAGTAGGTTTCTTGGTGCTCAAGTAATCAGGTAAAACACTGCCGCATGTTTGAAACTCTACCATTTCAAATACATATAACACTCATCATTGATTAATAGTGCTTTTAAATGTAAGTTTCGATTTAAGAGTTGAATTTGCGTGAATAAGATGAAAAAGTTTTCAAATATTAGTAAAATATTCATATTTTCATATTGACCGAGCAGGTTGCTTAGTGACTAAGTAATCTGGTAAAACACTTCCGCATGTTTGTCATTCTACATTTTAAAGCATCTATAACACTCATCACTTGCATAATACCGTTTGGACACTGGATCCGCGCCAATAAGATCAAGAAAGTTTCAAAATATAAGTGAAAATTTGATGTTTGCATCGAAAAATTAGGTTTCTTGGTGCTCAAGTAATCAGGTAAAACACTGTCGCATGTCTGAAACTCTACCATTTCAAATACATATAGCACTCATCATTAAATAATAGTGCTTTTAAAAACACGTTTCGACTTTGGGAGTAGAATTTGCGTGAATAAGACGAAATGTTTTCGAATATTAGTAGAATATTCATATTTTCATATTGTCCGAGCAGGTTGTTTAGTGACTAAGTAATCCGGTAAAACACTTCCGCATGTTTGCCATTCTACATTTTAAAGCATTTATAACACTCCTCATTTGCATATTACCGTTTGGAACCTCGATCCGCGCCAATAAGATCAAGAAAGTTTTAAAATATATGTGAAACTTTGATGTTTGCATCGAATAAGTAGGTTTCTTGGTGCTCAAGTTATCAGGTAAAACACCGCCGCATGTTTGAAACTCTACCATTTCAAATACATATAAGACTCTTCATTAAATAATAGTGCTTTTAAAATCACGTTTCGACTTTGGGAGTAGAATTTGCGTGAATAAGACGTAAAAGTTTTCAAATATTAGTAGAATATTCATATTTTCATATTGACCGAGTAGGTTGCTTAGTGACTAAGTAATCAGGTAAAACACTTCCGCATGTTTGCCATTCTACATAGTAAAGCATCTATAACACTCATCATTTGCATATTACCGTTTGGACCCTGGATCCGCGCCAATAAGATCAAGAAAGTTTCAAAATATATGTGAAACTTTGATGTTTGCATCGAAAAAGTAGGTTTATTCGTGCTCAAGTAATCAGGTAAAACACTGTCGCATGTTTGAAACTTTACCATTTCAAATACATATAAAACTCATCATTAAATGATAGTACTTTTAAAAACACGTTTCGACTTTGGGAGTAGAATTAACGTGAATAAGACGATAAATTATTCGAATATTAATAGAATATTCATATTTTCATATTGACCGAGCAGGTTGCTTAGTGACTAAGTAATCAGCTAAAACACTGCCGCATGTTTGTCATTCTACATTTTTAAAGCATCTATAACACTCATCAATTGCAAATTACCATTTGGACCTAGGATCTGCTCCAATAAGATCAAGAAAGTTTCAAAATATAAGTGAAATTTTGATGTTTGCATCGAATAAGTAGGTTTCTTGGTGCTCAAGTAATCAGGTAAAACACTGCCGTATGTTTGAAACTCTACCATTTCAAATACATATAACACTCATCATTAAATAATAGTGCTTTTAAAAACTCGTTTCGACTTTGGTAGTAGGATTTGCGTGAATAAGACAAAAAAGTTTTCAAATATTAGTAGAATATTCATATTTTCATATTGACCGAGCAGGTTGCTTAGTGACTAAGTAATCAGGTAAAACACCGCCGCATGTTTGACATTCTACATTTTAAAGCATCTATAACACTCATCATTTGCATATTACCGTTTTGTGTAACGAACCGGGATTTTCGACTCCGAAAATCGACACAAAACCCAACGTCGACTGTTCAGACATCGAAAATACCGAATCATTAATAGAAAGAAGTTAGAGGATGAGATAGAAAGATAGAACTAATAGAATAGAAGAAGAAGAACACAGCTGAACATAATCAGAGTAAACACGAATCTCACAGCGGAACGAATAAAATATATTATATAACATAACTTTGAAATACAAAAACTGTATTGTATATACATACCATTATCAGAGTACAATACATCATATCACAGCGGAAATAGTCTCTAATGGTGAAGCCTTCTGCTTTTAACTCCTTCAAGCGTATCTGTAAAAGCCTGAAACACTTGACTGCCCGTACAAATTTGGGCACCCAAGAGTTTAGGGAAAACAACAAAATAAACTCTGGGTCAGTCATGGGACTGGTGTGAGTAAATTCCAACCATACGGTTTAACTTTGAAAATCCCTTTGAAACAAAAGGATGATAGTAAGACCAGCCCACACATAAACACGGACGGCTTTTACCTTACTATAACCCAAAATATTTTTGATATCAAAATCCAGTGATATTATAATAATGTCTAATCAAATAAATAACCAAATAGTAGAACGCTTGCATCTCACGCTCTACATATATAGTATAAAATCAAAACCCGCAGGGCGCTTATTGGAGATTGGATTCCAACTATGACAAGGTATGGGACCACCTTCCGATGATGTATCTCTAGAGGCGAATACACCTGGGTTCAACAAGAACATCTTGCAACCCGGCCCACACATGACCGACCACTCATTTCGCTTGAGTGTATCGAATGTATATCACCAACGGTTGGACTCAAACCACCGTTCCCGAATGGGCAGAATCGATAGATTTAGAAACAAAAGGAATTTCTCTAGATAGGTGATTATACACCCTAATGGGAGCGACCCACATAGCCATGCTGCCTGCCCGATTTTTGTCATTTCCCGGTTGTGAAGCTTGAGGCTACGCCTACCTTTTAGAACGTCTGGCCACCATTCACTTTGAATGCCACATCGTCAAACCCGTCAAATCACTAGTTGATCTTCCCAAAATATTACGGGTATAAAAGCCAAGAGAAACGAATTTCTCCGCCACCAGACGTAATATCTTGAAAAGATCGTCTTATGTGACCTTCTAAGAATACGCTGTCAGGCATTCATCCATACAAGTTGTCCTGGGACTGGACAAACAGAAAACACCATTCTGGAACCTGACGACCCTTGCATTTTACTCCGTCTTCAATTTTCTTCAGCATAATCGAATACGCAGCGTTTATGCCTATACGGAGTGGTTCTCGGATATTAAATCCAACCGGTCTCTCCGTATTGACAACGATGGTCAAAACACTTCGATAGTCGGTTGTTTAACTATCGAAGTAAAAACAACATCCATTCAATGTACAACCAATATCACACAAATCACAGGCACTTTTTATTTAACATTCGTTCTTATATTTCTTTGGACAAACGTCATTACTTATTACTTTTGAATAAGTGAATTTCAAAACAAGCTGTTTTCCTTCCCTAGGAAATGCTACTGTATATAAACATCACGCTTAAGTTTGGTTAACAGCGTTTCATTTATCGTTACAGTTCAAATTTGCTATACGCTGCTATATCCCTTTATAACTAATCTTAACATAACAGTCACGCTTAAGCCTAGTCAACAGCATTACTTTACTGCTATAGTTCTGAGACTTGCAGTATGCTACTATATTCCACTTTATAACTAATCTCAACACCGCTTTCCGTTACAAATTCTTGACATCTCTTTTTAAACATTCCTCTTCGCTTTGTCTTCCTTAGACAAATTCCTTATACTTTAAAATCTTATTAAATCAACTATTCGTCAATTTTATTACATTAGATAAATCAACCCAATCTAACTTAATTAAATAACCAATTATTGATCAAAAACAGTTTGCTTGGTAAATATTTAGCCATGCTTAACCCACTAATCAATTCTAACAAAGCTTTTCATTTTGAATAAATAACATTTATTTATTCAAATAATTTCACTTGTATCGATTACTATAGAAAAATAACTTGTTTCTGAATAATCTCATTTACTATTAAATAAACAATAATCGATTTTAAACAAATCTTACTATGGAATAAACCATAATCTATTTGTAAATATCTCATTTAATTGTTTTTAGAACAAAAAATCCTTGTTATTAATCATCAAGTAAATCTTTGCCTACTTACTTATTTATCTTATTAATATAAGAATCCACTTTACCACATCATTTAGTAAGTATGGTGAAACACGTGCTTCGCACACGGTGGGTTTTTGGTAAAACAATAGCGGTTAAAACAAATGATACATTTACAGTTAGTTGTTGCCACTTCCTTAATCGATATCGTCTATTGGTTAAATCAAAATAACGTTTGAAATTTCCATTCAACGCTAATATCAACACAAGGTTTCAAAAGCCATTTGGGTTCAAACAGTGCATCTCTATAAAACAACAGTACATATAAATTATTGAGGAATCCGGTTGGATTCCACCAACCGGTTTCCTGCATCCACCGATGTTAGTCAACAATTAACACTGGTTCCATTCTAGGGAATATTAAAATCGATGAAATCAGTATCCAACCGGTGATGTGTACATATGCAACGATATGTAATATTTCAACCAATTTAACCATAATTTACCTAAACAACCATCTCACAGCATTTAACCATTATTTAAAATATAATTAAAATATTTTAAATAAAAAGAGAGTTAGTGAATTTACTCACCTTGGTCGTAAATCGCTAAATAACGATCAGCGTCGGTTGATTCAGATCATTCGTTTTGTTCCATCAAAATCCCAACAAGCTCCAAATTGTTTTCGACTAGTTAGTTTCGTAGCGTAGCTTTTCTGTGGATCAGTCCAATAGCCAATATCGGCACTGCATCATCATGACCGATCATCAGATCCAATTTCCATTATTTTCCGAACCTAACTTGATCGCCATTCTTTAGTTCGAGACTTCCAGGCACCTCGTGCATGTGTGCACCTGAACTACCATTTTAAACTTCACCACATCGTACCCTTTTAAAACCCAGTACTGCTTTAACCGTCCAATGACTCCATCTCCACATGGCACACTCGAACCATGATACATCCCCACAGTTTATAGACCTGCTTGCGCAACTATACATCATCAATTTCGCGCCACCACTTCAACATCCAAGACTACCCAGTTGAACACACAGAGCACCACTTCGTAAATAATTATGTTGTAATTTCCCTCTTTTCGTCTGTTGGAGCAACAAAGGCTGATGCTCCATCACCATTTAGTAACTCATTTAAACATGCATCCTGTCATTCACCAACCAACTCAACTCAACGTTAGAATAGTACACCAAGTTTTCACCATTCAATGGTTCACGCCCATGAAAATATGCCACACCCTTATCTCGACCTTCGTTCACGTGGCGCCAAGCCTTCTCGCTGGAGGATCGTCAGAGAATGTTGGAACCTACGCCTCAACCCCATCACGTCGGCCTGACAATCCCGGCTTCCAGGCACTATCGACTTCAACTGCTACTTCATATGAACCATGAACACCACCCCACCTTTGCACGACTGCTTTGTGATTGTAACCCCCTTACCGAACGATCATGGTGCTTCCTCCTTCAGTATACAACACCAGGACATAAAAACCATCATCCCTTTATGAAATATTTCTGCAACTCCCCTGTCCTTACTTCTGGAACTCTCACGCCTCCAATAAACACCGTACTGACCCCATACTTTCCCTCTTCTACACTCTCTTTCTTGCAGCGCCTTCCTTCTTAACAGTTCGCAAGCCATCCCCATTCTCTTTATTTCCATTGCCGTGCTCTCCTTCCTCACTTTTTTTTTTTTTTTTTTTTTAAAATAAACTAAACTGACAATACTCTCTTTCCCCTCGTCAGAAACCAGACCGCACCCGCTGGCCATGCTCCAGGTCTCCTTCGTCAGTTCAGGGAACCAACGCCCCCCCCCCCCCCCTACGCTCTAGTTTGATTTAGTTTTGTTTTTGTTTGAGTTGAGGCATTTGGGTTTGTTTTATGATTTGCAGAGGAGTAAAGTTTTTGTTTGGATTCCTTTGATTGTCATTCGAATTTTCCCTGGTTTCTGCTGCGAGAAGAAATGATGTGCATCGTATTTATAGAATTGTAAGCCGTGGGTGCCAAGGAAGGATCGTACGTGTATAGGTCTGCTGAGATGGTTACAACTCATGTGGTAGCCTGTTATTGTTGTGTAGGACAGAACATGCACGTCATGTATTAATACATATAGCCGATAGGGTGTTCAGAAGGCGTATAGGGGCAAAGACGGTTTGCATGTGGAGCATTTAATTTGATTAGGCTTTAGATGTGTTACGGTTTGGTTATAATATTATTAAATTATGACGAAACTTTATGATGAAGTAACACGTAAAATTAACCACCATTGATTTCTGTTTACTGATAAAAATGCTAATCTTGGTATAAGAAAGTATTCCGGACCCAATGAGACAAGTTTCATCGCAATCCGAGGTCGTATGAAAATTTTTCCTTTATGAAACCGGAAATGAACACACGTTTAATTTTTCCACGGTTACCAGATAAATCAAATCCACTTGAGACTGCGAACATCGACAATAACTTTTCGATACGAATCCAACGGCACTAATTTCGTCGCATTCTGAGACTGTTGCCCCGATAGGCTGTTTTTACCCTGAACCGCCTTACCCTTTTTAACGCCAAATTTCTCGATCTCTAAAAATAACAAACTATATACTTATTCTGACTCTAATCGACGATACGAATTCAACGGAACTGGTTTCGTGGCCTAATTCGATCGTCTGCTCAAGTTACCTTCAAATATCCTTTTATTTATTTAAATGCGCGCTATAGAAATTGAACGGGCGTTTACGGCTACCATGGTCACATACGATATCGGTTTGCCACGCCATTTGACACCGTGCAATAATTTAACGATACGGTTCTAATGAAACTGATTTTGTCGAAATCTGAGTCCGTTTGCAAAATGGCCATTTTAAAGGCCTATAATTTAATAACGATTTTCCATAGCGACTATTTCATAACTTGATTTGGCCATAACTTACTATCAACAACACGAAATCCGGATTTTTTCTCTTTCATATGAAAGTTATCGTCAATATGCTCCCAACGTGTCTTGTTTTACAGAAGTCCGACTTATATTGAATCCTGTATCCTCAGTTGAAGTTCAAAACCAAATATTACGAACTGCACGTCATTTTAAAGCTCGATTTATATTATATATAAATTATAACGTTCAACTTCGTTCTAAATAACGAATTCAATATTTAATTCCATTAATATTCCCAACATAATATTTAAAACTAATTTAAATATTCATATTCAAATGGTCGAAAAACACGGGTCGTTACATTTTGACCCTGGATCCGCGTGAATAAGATCAAGAAAGTTTAAAAATATAAGTGAAACTTTAATGTTTGCAACTAATAAGTAAGTTTCTTGGTGCTTAAGTAATAAGGTAAAATTCCACCGCTTGTTTGAAAGTCTACCATTTCAAATACATATAACACTCATCATTAAATAATAGTGCTTTTAAACACATGTTTCGACTTTGGGATTAGAATTCACGTGAATAAGATGAAAAAGTTTTCGAATATTAGTAAAATATTCATATTTTCATATTGACCGAGCAAGTTGCTTAGTGACTAAGTAATCAGGTAGAATACTGCCGCATGTTTGCCATTCTACATTTTAAAGCATCTATAACACTCATCACTTGCATATTACCATTTGGACCTTGGATCCGCGCCAATAAGATCAAGAAAGTTTCAAAATATAATTGAAACTTTGATGTTTGCATCGAATAAGTGGTTTCTTGGTGCTCAAGTAATCAGGTAAAACACTGCCGCATGTTTGAAACTCTACCATTTCAAATACATATAACACTCATCATTGAATAATAGTGCTTTTAAAAATAAGTTTCCACTTTGGGAGTAGAATTTGCGTGAATAAGACGAAAAAGTTTTCAAATATTAGTAGAATATTCATATTTTCATATTGACCGAGCAGGTTGCTTAGTGACTAAGTAATCTGGTAAAACACTTCCGCATGTTTGTCATTCTACATTTTAAAGCATCTATAACACTCATCATTTGCATATTACCGTTTGGACCCTGGATCCGCGCCAATAAGATCAAGAAATTTCAAAATATAAGTGAAATTTTGATGTTTGCATCGAAAAATTAGGTTTCTTGGTGCTCAAGTAATCAGGTAAAACACTGTCGCATGTTTGAAACTCTACCATTTGAAATACATATAACACTCCTCATTAAATAATAGTGCTTTTAAAAATATGTTTCGACTTTGGGAGTAGAATTTGCATGAATAAGGCGAAATTTTAATCGAATATTAGTAGAATATTCATATTTTCTTATTATCCGAGCAGTTTGCTTAGTGACTAAGTAATCAGGTAAAATACTTCCGTATGTTTGTCATTCTACATTTTAAAGCATCTATAACACTCATCAATTGCATATTACCATTTGGACCCTGGATCCGCGCTAATAAGATCAAGAAAGTTTCAAAATATATGTGAAACTTTGATATTTGCATCGAATAAGTAGGTTTCTTGGTGCTCAAGTAATCAGGTAAAACACCGCCGAATGTTTGAAACTCTACCATTTCAAATACATATAAGACTCTTCATTAAATAATAGTGCTTTTAAAAACACGTTTCGACTTTGGCAGTAGAATTTGCGTGAATAAGACGAAAAAGTTTTCAAATATTAGTAGAATATTCATATTTTCATATTGACCGAGCAAGTTGCTTAGTGATTAAGTAATAAGGTAAAACACTTCCGCATGTTTGCCATTCTACATTTTAAAGCATCTATAACACTCATCATTTGCATATTACCGTTTGGACCCTGGATCCGTGCCAATAAGATCAAGAAAGTTTCAAAATACAAGTGAAACTTTGATGTTTGCATCGAATAAGTAGGTTTCTTGATGCTCAAGTAATCAGGTAAAACACTGCCGCATATTTGAAACTCCACCATTTCAAATACATATAACACTCATCATTAAATAATAGTGCTTTTAAAAACATGTTTCGACTTTGAGAGTAGAATTTACGTGAATAAGACGAAAAAGTTTTTGAATATTAGTAGTATATTCATATTTTCATATTGACCGAGCAGGTTGCTTAGTGACTAAGTAATCAGCTAAAACACTGCCGCGTATTTGTCATTCTACATTTTAAAAACATCTATAACACTCATCATTTGCATATTACCGTTTGGACCCTGGATCCGCGCCAATAAGATCAAGAAAGTTTCAAAATATAAGTGAAACTTTGATGTTTGCATCGAATAAGTAGGTTTCTTGGTGCTCAAGTAATCAGGTAAAACACTACCGCATGTTTGAAACTCTACCATTTCAAATACAAATAACACTCATCATTAAATAATAGTGCTTTTAAAAACACGTTTCGACTTTGGGAGTAGAATTTGCGTGAATAAGACGAAAAGTTTTCGAATATTAGTAGAATATTCATATTTTCATATTGACCGAGCAAGTTGCTTAGTGACTAAGTAATCAGGTAAAACACTCCCGCATGTTTGACATTCTACATTTTAAAGCATCTATAACACTCATCATTTGCATATTACCGTTTGGACCCTGGATCCGCGCGAATAAGATCAAGAAAGTTTCAAAATATAAGCGAAACTTTGATGTTTGCAACGAATAAGTAGGTTTCTTGATGCTCAAGTAATCAGGTAAAATACCACCGCATGTTTGAAATTATACCATTTCAAATTCATATAACACTCATCATTAAATAATAGTGCTTTTAAATGTAAGTTTCGATTTGGGAGTTGAATTTGCGTGAATAAGACGAAAAAGTTTTCAAATATTAGTAGAATATTCATATTTTCATATTGACCGAGCAGGTTGCTTAGTGACTAAGTAATCTGGTAAAACACTTCCGCATGTTTGCCATTCTACATTTTAAAGCATCTATAACACTCATCATTTGCATAATACCGTTTGGACACTGGATCCGCGCCAATAAGATCAAGAAAGGTTCAAAATATAAGTGAAAATTTGATGTTTGCATCGAAAAATTAGGTTTCTTGGTGCTCAAGTAATCAGGTAAAACACTGTCGCATGTCTGAAACTCTACCATTTCAAATACATATAGCACTCATCAATAAATAATAGTGCTTTTAAAAACACGTTTCGGCTTTGGGAGTAGAATTTGCGTGAATATGACGAAATGTTTTCGAATATTAGTAGAATATTCATATTTTCATATTGTCCAAGCAGGTTGTTTAGTGACTAAGTGATCAGGTAAAACACTTCCGCATGTTTGCCATTCTACATTTTAAAGCATCTATAACACTCCTCATTTGCATATTACCGTTTGGACCCTTGATCCGCGCCAATAAGATCAAGAAAGTTTCAAAATATATGTGAAACTTTGATGTTTGCATCGAATAAGTAGGTTTCTTGGTGCTCAAGTTATCAGGTAAAACACCGCCGTATGTTTGAAACTCTACCATTTCAAATACATATAAGACTCTTCATTAAACAATAGTGCTTTTAAAAACACGTTTCGACTTTGGGAGTAGAATTTATGTGAATAAGATGAAAAAGTTTTTGAATATTAGTAGAATATTCATATTTTCATATTGACCGAGCAGATTGCTTAGTGACTAAGTAATCAGGTAAAACACTTCAGCATGTTTACCATTCTACATAGTAAAGCATCTATAACACTCATCATTTGCATATTACCGTTTGGACCCTGGATCCGCGCCAATAAGGTCAAGAAAGTTTCAAAATATATGTGAAACTTTGATGTTTGCATCGAAAAAGTAGGTTTATTAGTGCTCAAGTAATCAGGTAAAACATTGTCGCATGTTTGAAACTCTACCATTCCAAATACATATAACACTCATCATTAAATGATAGTGCTTTTAAAAACATGTTTCGACTTTGGGAGTAGAATTCGCTTGAATAAGACGAAAAAGTTTTCAAGTATTAGTAGAATATTCATATTTTCATATTGACCGAGCAGGTTGCTTAGTGACTAAGTAATCAGGTAAAACACTGCCGCACGTTTGACATTCTACATTTAAAAGCATCTATAACACTCATCATTTGCATATTACCGTTTGGACCCTGGATCCGCGCCAATAAGATCAAGAAAGTTTCAAAATATAAGTGAAACTTTGATGTTTGCAACGAATAAGTAGGTTTCTTGATGCTCAAGTAATTAGGTAAAATACCACCACATGTTTGAAACTCTATCATTTCAAATTCATATAACACTCATCATTAAATAATAGTGCTTCTAAAAACACGTTTCGACTTCGGGAGTAGATTTCTGGTGAATAAGACGAAAAAGTTTTCGAATATTAGTAGAATTTTCATATTTTCATATTGACCGAGCAGGTTGCTTAGTGACTAAGTAATCAGGTAAAACACTGCCGCATGTTTGTCATTCTACATTTTAAAGCATCTATAACACTCATCATTTGCATATTACCGTTTGCACACTGGATCCGCACCAATAAGATCGAGAAAGTTTCAAAATATAATTGAAACTTTGATGTTTGCAGCGAATAAGTAGGTTTCTTGGTGCTCAAGTAATCAGGTAAAACACTGCCGCTTGTTTGAAATTCTACCATTTCAAATACATATAACACTCATCATTAAATAATAGTGCTTTTAAAAACACGTTTTGACTTTGGGAGTAGAATTCGCGTGAATAAGACGAAAAAGTTTTCGAATATTAGTAGAATATTCATATTTTCATATTGACCGAGTGGGTTGCTTAGTGACTAAGTAATCAGGTAAAACACTGTCGCATGTTTGCCATTCTACATTTTAAAACATCTATAGCACTCATTATTTGCATATTACCATTTGGACCTGGATCTGCGCAAATAAGATCAAGAACGTATCAAAATATAATTGACTCTTTGATGTTTGCATCGAATATGTAGGTTTCTTGGTGCTCAAGTAATCAGGTAAAACACTGCCGCATGTTTAAAACTCTACCATTTCAAATACATATAACACTCATCATTAAATAATAGTGCTTTTAAAAACACGTTTCGACTTTGGGAGTAGAATTAGGATGAAGAAGACGGAAAAGTTTTCAAATATTAGTAGAATATTCATATTGACCGAGAATGTTGCTTAGTGACTAAGTAATCAGGTAAAACACGGCCTCATGTTTGTCATTCTACATTTTAAAGCATTTATAGCACTCTTCATTTGCATATTACCGTTTGGACCCTGGATCCGCGCCAATAACATCAAGAAAGTTCGAAAATATAAGTGAAACTTTGATATTTGCATCGAATAAGTAGGTTTCTTGGTGCTCAAGTAATCAGGTAAAACACTGCCGCATGTTTGAAACTCTACCATTTCAAATACATATAACACTCATCATTAAATAATAGTGCTTTTAAAAACACGTTTCGACTTTGGGAGTAGAATTTGCGTGAACAAGACGAAAAAGTTTTCAAATCTTAGTAGAATATTCATATTTTTATATTGACCGAGCAGGTTGCTTAGTGACTAAGTAATCAGATAAAACACTTCCGCATGTTTGCCATTCTACATATTAAAGCATCTATAACACTCATGATTTGCATATTACCGTTTGGACCCTGGATCCGCATCAATAAGATCAAGAAAGTTTCAAAATATATGTGAAACTTTGATGTTTGCATCGAATAAGTAGGTTTCTTGGTGCTCAAGTAATCAGGTAAAACACTGCCGCATGTTTGAAACTCTACCATTTCAAATACATATAACACTCATCATTAAATAATAGTGCTTTTAAAAACACGTTTCGACTTTGGGAGTAGAATTTGCGTGAACAAGACGAAAAAGTTTTCAAATCTTAGTAGAATATTCATATTTTTATATTGGCCGAGCGGGTTGCTTAGTGACTAAGTAAGCAGGTAAAACACTGCCGCATGTTTGTCATTCTACATTTTAAAGCATCTATAACACTCATCATTGGCATATTACCGTTTGGACCCTGGATCCGCGCCAATAAGATCAAGAAAGTTTCAAAATATAAGTGAAACTTTGATGTTTGCATCGAATAAGTAAGTTTCTTGGTGTTCAAGTAATCAGGTAAATCACTGCCGCATGTTTGAAACTCAACCATTTCAAATACATATAACACTCATCATTAAATAATAATGCTTTTAAAAACACGTTACGATTTTGGGAGTAGAATTTGCGTGAATAAGACGAAAAAGTTTTCAAATATTAGTAGAATATTCATATTTTCATATTGACCGAGCAGGTTGCTTAGTGATTAAGTAATCAGGTAAAAATCAGGTAAAACACTGCCGCATGTTTGCCATTCTACATTATAAAGCATCTATAACACTCATCATTTGCATATTACCGATTGGACCCTAATCCGCGCCAATATGATCAAGAAAGTTTCAAAATATAAGTGAAACTTTGATGTTTGCATCGAAAAAGAAGGTTTCTTGGTGCTCAAGTAATCAGGTAAAACACTGTCGCATGTTTGAAACTCTACAATTTCAAATACATATAGCACTCATCATTAAATAATAGTGCTTTTAAAAACACGTTTCGACTTTGGGAGTAGAATTTGCGTGGATAAGACGAAAAAGTTTTCGAATATTAGTATAATATTCATATTTTCATATTGTCTGAGCAGGTTGCTTAGTGACAAAGTAATCTGGTAAAACACTTCCGTATGTTTGTCATTCTACATTTTAAAGCATCTATAACACTCATCATTTGCATATTACTGTTTGGACCCTGGATCCGCGCCAATATGATCAAGAAAATTTCAAAATATACGTGAAAATTTGATGTTTGCATCGAATAAGTAGGTTTCTTGGTGCTCAAGTGATCAGGTAAAACACTGCCGCATGTTTGAAACTCTACCATTTCAAATACATATAAGGCTCTTCATTAAATAATTGAGCTTTTAAAAACACGTTTCGACTTCGGGAGTAGAATTTGCGTGAATAAGACGAAAAAGTTTTCAAATATTAGTAGAATATTCATATTTTCATATTGACCGGGCAGGTTGCTTAGTGACTAAGTAATCAGGTAAAACATTTCCGCATGTTTGCCATTCTACATTTTAAAGCATCTATGCACTCATCATTTGCATAATACCGTTTGGACCCTGGATCCGTGCAAATAAGATCAAGAAAGTTTCAAAATATAAGTGAAACTTTGATGTTTGCATCGAAAAAGTAGGTTTCTTGGTGCTCAAGTGATCAGGTAAAACACTGCCGCATGTGTGAAACTCTATCATTTCATATATATATAACACTCATCATTAAATAATAGTGCTTTTAAAAACACGTTTCGACTTTGGGAGTAGAATTTACGTGAATAAGATGAAAAAGTTTTTGAATATTAGTAGAATATTCATATTTTAATATTGACCGGGCAGGTTGCTTAATGACTAAGTTATCAGCTAAAATACTGTCGTATGTTTGTCATTCTAAATTTTAAAAGCATCTATAACACTCATCATTTGCATATTATCGTTTGGACCCTGGATCCGCTCCAATAAGATTAAGAAGGTTTCAAAGTATAAGTGAAACTTTGATGTTTGCATCAAATAAGTAGGTTTCTTGGTGCTCAAGTAATCAGTTAAAACACTGCCACATGTTTGAAACTCTACCATTTCAAATACATATAACACTCATCGTTAAATAATAGTGCTTTTAAAAACACTTTTCGTCTTTGGGAGTAGAATTTGCGTGAATAAGACGAAAAAGTTTTCGAATATTAGTAGAATATTCATATTTTCATATTGACTGAGCAGGTTGCTTAGTGACTAAGTAATCAGGTAAAACACTGCCGCATGTTTGCCATTCTACGTTTTAAAGCATATATAACACTCAACATTTGCATATTACCTTTTGAACCCTGGATCCGCGCCAATAAGATAAAGAAAGTTTCAAAATATAAGTGAAACTTTGATTTTTGCATCGAAAACGTAGGTTTCTTGGTGTTTAAGTAATCAGGTAAAACACTGTCGCATGTTTGAAACTCTCCATTTCAAATACATATAACACTCATCATTAAATAATAGTGCTTTTAAAAACACGTTTCGACTTTGGGAGTAGAATTTGCGTGAATAAGACGAAATGTTTTCGAATATTAGAAGAATATTCATATTTTCATATTGTCTGAGCAGGTTGCTTAGTGACTAAGTAATCAGGTAAAACACTTCCGCATGTTTGTAATTCTACATTTTAAAGCATCTTTAACACTCATCATTTGCATATTACCGTTTGGACCCTGGATCCGCATCAATAAGATCAAGAAAGTTTCAAAATATATGTGAAACTTTGATGTTTGCATCGAATAAGTAGGTTTCTTGGTGCTCAAGTAATCAGGTAAAACACCGCCGCATGTTTGAAACTCTACCATTTCAAATGCATATAAGACTCTTCATTAAATAATAGTGCTTTTAAAAACACGTTTTGACTTTGGGAGTAGAATTTGGGTGAATAAGACGAAAAAGTTTTCAAATATTAGTAGAATATTCATATTTTTATATTGACCGAGCAGGTTGCTTAGTGACTAAGTAATCAGATAAAACACTTCCGCATGTTTGCCATTCTACATATTAAAGCATCTATAACACTCATGATTTGCATATTACCGTTTGGACCCTGGATCCGCGCTAATAAGATCAAGAAAGTTTCAAAATATAAGTGAAACTTTGAAGTTTGTATCGAAAAAGTAGGTTTTTTGGTGCTCAAGTAATCAGGTAAAACAGTGCCGCATGTTTGAAACTCTACCATTTCAAATACATATAACACTAATCATTAAATAATAGTGCTTTTAAAAACACGTTTCGATTTTGGGAGTAGAATTTACGTGAATAAGACGAAAAAGTTTTCGAATATTATTAGAATATTCATATTTTCATATTGACCGAGCAGGTTGCTTAGTGACTAAGTAATCAGCTAAAACACTGCCGCATGTTTGTCATTCTACATTTAAAAAGCATCCATAACACTCATCATTTGCATATTACCGTTTGGACCCAGGATCCGCGCAAATAAGATCAAGAAAGTTTCAAAATATAAGTGAAACTTTGATGTTTGCATCGAATAAGTAGGTTTCTTGGTGCTCTAGTAATCAGGTAAAACACTGCCGCATGTTTCAAACTCTACCATTTCAAATACATATAACACTCATCATTAAATAATAGTGCTTTTAAAAACACGTTTCGACTTTGGGAGTAGAATTTGCGCGAATAAGATGAAAAAGTTTTCGAATATTAGTAGAATATTCATATTTTCATATTGACCGAGCAGGTTGCTTAGTGACCAAGTAATCAGGTAAAACACTGCCGCATGTTTGACATTCTACATTTTAAAGCATCTATAACACTCATCATTTTCATATTACCGTTTGGACCCTGGATCCGCGCGAATAAGATCAAGAAAGTTTCAAAATATAAGCGAAACTTTGATGTTTGCAACGAATAAGTAGATTTCTTGGTGCTTAAGTAATCAGGTAAAATTCCACCGCATATTTGAAACTCTACCATTTCAAATACATATAACACTCATCATTAAATAATAGTGCTTTTAAAAAATGGTTTCGACTTTGGGAGTAGAATTCGCGTGAATAAGACGAAAAAGTTTTCGAATATTAGTAGAATATTCATATTTTCATATTGACCGAGCAGGTTGCTTAGTGACAAAGTAATCAGGTAGAACACTACTGCATGTTTGCCATTCTACATATTAAAGCATCTATAACACCCATCATTTGCATACTACCATTTAGACCCTGGATCCGCGCCAATAAGATTAAGAAAGTTTCAAAATATAATTGAAACTTTGATGTTTCCATCGAATAAGTAGGTTTCTTGGTGCTCAAGTAATCAGGTAAAACACTGCCGCATGTTTGAAACTCTACCATTTAAAATACATATAACACTCATCATTGAATAATAGTGCTTTTAAATGTAAGTTTTGATTTGGGCGTTGAATTTGCGTGAATAAGACGAAAAAGTTTTCAAATATTAGTAGAATATTCATATTTTCATATTGACCGAGCAGGTTGCTTAGTGACTAAGTAATCTGGTAAAACACTCCTGCATGTTTGCCATTCTACATTTTAAAGCATCTATAACACTCATCATTTGCATAATACCGTTTGGACACTGGATCCGCGCCAATAAGATCAAGAAAGTTTCAAAATATAAGTGAAATTTTGATGTTTGCATCGAAAAATTAGGTTTCTTGGTGCTCAAGTAATCAGGTAAAACACTGTCGCATGTCTGAAACTCTACCATTTCAAATACATATAACACTCATCATTAAAAAATAGTGCTTTTAAAAACACGTTTCGACTTTGGGAGTAGAATTTGCATGAATAAGACGAAATGTTTTCGAATATTAGTAGAATATTCATATTTTCATATTGCCCTAGCAAGTTGTTTAGTGACTAAGTAATCAGGTAAAACACTTCCGCATGTTTACCATTTTACATTTTAAAGCATTTATAACACTCCTCATTTGCATATTACCGTTTGGACCCTTGATCCGCGCCAATAAGATCAAGAAAGTTTCAAAATATATGTGAAACATTGATGTTTGCATCGAATAAGTAGGTTTCTTGGTGCTCAAGTTATCAGGTAAAACACCGCCGCATGTTTGAAACTCTACCATTTCAAATACATATAAGATTCTTCACTAAATAATAGTGCTTTTAAAAACACGTTTCGACTTTGGGAGTAGAATTTGCGTGAATAAGACGAAAAAGTTTTCAAATATTAGTAGAATATTCATATTTTCATATTGACCGAGCAGGTTGCTTAGTGACTAAGTAATCAGGTAAAACACTTCTGCATGTTTGTCATTCTACATAGTAAAGCATCTATAACACTCATCATTTGCATATTACCGTTTGGACCCTGGATCCGCGTCAATAAGATCAAGAAAGTTTCAAAATATATGTGAAACTTTGATGTTTGCATCGAAAAAGTAGGTTTATTAGTGCTCAAGTAATCAGGTAAAACACTGCCGCATGTTTGAAACTCTACCATTTCAAATACATATAACACTCATCATTAAATGATAGTGCTTTTAAAAATACGTTTCGACTTTGGGAGTAGAATTTACGTGAATAAGACGAAAAAGTTTTCGAATATTATTAGAATATTCATATTTTCATATTGACCGAGCAGGTTGCTTAGTGACTAAGTAATCAGCTAAAACACTGCCGCATGTTTGTCATTCTACATTTTTAAAGCATCTATAACACTCATCATTTGCATATTACCATTTGGACCCAGGATCCGCTCCAATAAGATCAAGAAAGTTTCAAAATATAAGCGAAACTTTGATGTTTGCATTGAATAAGTAGGTTTCTTGGTGCTCAAGTAATCAGGTAAAACACTGCCGCATGTTTGAAACTCTACCATTTCAAATACATATAACACTCATCATTAAATAATAGTGCTTTTAAAAACTCGTTTCGACTTTGCGAGTAGGATTTGCGTGAATAAGACAAAAAAGTTTTCAAATATTAATAGAATATTCATATTTTCATATTGACCGAGCAGGTTGCTTAGTGACTAAGTAATCAGGTAAAACACCGCCGCATGTTTGACATTCTACATTTTAAAGCATCTATAACACTCATCATTTGCATATTATCGTTTGGACCCTGGTCCGCGCGAATAAGATAAAGAAAGTTTCAAAATATAAGTGAAACTTTGATGTTTGCAACGAATAAGTTGGTTTCTTGGTGCTTAAGTAATCAGGTAAAATTCCACCGTATGTTTAAAACTCTACCATTTCAAATACATATAACACTCATCATTAAATAATAGTGCTTTTAAAAACATGTTTCGACTTTGGGATTAGAATTCGCGTGAATAAGACGAAATAGTTTTCGAATATTAGTAGAATATTCATATTTTCATATTGACCGAGCAAGTTGCTTAGTGACTAATTAATCAGGTAGAATACTGCCGCATGTTTGTCATTCTGCATTTTAAAGCCTCTATAACACTCATCATTTGCATGTTACCATTTGGACCTTGGATCCGCGCAAATAAGATCAAGAAAGTTTCAAAATATAATTGAAACTTTGATGTTTGCATCGAATAAGTAGGTTTGGTGCTCAAGTAATCAGGTAAAACACTGCCGCATGTTTGAAACTCTACCATTTTAAATACATATAAGACTCATCATTGAATAATAGTGCTTTTAAAAATAAGTTTCGACTTTAGAAGTAGAATTTGCGTGAATAAGACGAAAAAGTTTTCAAATATTAGTAGAATATTCATATTTTCATATTGACCGAGCAGGTTGCTTAGTGACTAAGTAATCTGGTAAAACACTTCTGCATGTTTGCCATTCTACATTTTAAAGCATCTATAACACTCATCATTTGCATATTACTGTTTGGCCCCTGGATCTGTGCCAATAAGATCAAGAAATTTCAAAATATAAGTGAAATTTTGATGTTTGCATCGAAAAATTAGGTTTTTGGTGCTCAAGTAATCAGGTAAAACACTGTCGCATGTTTGAAACTCTACCATTTGAAATACATGTAACACTCCTCATTAAATAATAGTGCTTTTAAAAATATTTTTCGACTTTGGGAGTAGAATTTGCATGAATAAGGCGAATTTTTTTTAGAATATTAGTAGAATATTCATATTTTCATATTGTCCGAGCCGGTTGCTTAGTGACTAAGTAATCAGGTAAAACTCTTCCGTATGTTTGCCATTCTACATTTTAAAGCATCTATAACACTCATCATTTACATATTACCGTTTGGACCCTGGATCCGCTCTAATAAGATCAAGAAAGTTTTAAAATATATGTGAAACTTTGATGTTTGCATCGAATAAGTAGGTTTCTTGGTGCTCAAGTAATCAGGTAAAACACCGCCGCATGTTTGAAACTCTACCATTTCAAATACATATAAGACTCTTCATTAAATAATAGTGCTTTTAAAAACACGTTTCGACTTTGGTAGTAGAATTTGCGTGAATAAGACGAAAAAGTTTTCAAATATTAGTAGAATATTCATATTTTCATATTGACCGAGCAGGTTGCTTAGTGTAACAACCTTGAATTTTTGGGTAAATTTAAAATTTTATTTAAAGTGATTTTAATGAGTTTTGACTATTTAAAATAATTTATTTTAAATAATATTGATTAAAAATTTATTTTATTTGAAGAAAGACGTTAAAATTTATATAAATTCCATTCCAAGCCCGAAAGGGTGCGGTAATTTCAATTTTTAGTTTTGAACTTTGAAAAATTGTATAAAATTGGTTCTAAAACGAAATTGGATGTGATGACCCGATTTCCCGTTCTCACGGAAACAAGGTTATCTTTGGAATATAACACAGAAACATATAATAGCAGAACAGAATTAAATAAATACACCAGAATGAACAACAAAATATACTGGATAAAAGTAATCATCAGAGTTACACAGTATACAGGATCTTACTTAGTACAAATACAGTTCAGCTATACATAAATGTCTACAGCGGAAATAAACAAAATATGTACAATAGGAGCTGAACAGCATAAAAAGAAATAAATGATAGAATCCATCTTCAGCTCCAGCTATCCAGAAAGAACCAGCTAAACCTGAATACAAGGCTGCCCGTGTAGAAAAAGGGGCACCCGAGTTTGAGAGTGAAACAAACTACGAGTCAGTCATGGGACTGGTATGAGAAATCCACTCAACACATATATATAATTGGCTAATCACAGGACCACGCCACTTTCGTGGAACGGGTTTACTCCATTGGATTGCCAGTGCTTTAAAACAAATCTTTCTTTTAAACATCGCTATGCTTTTTATAAAAATGAAGCCATTATAAGACTCAGTTCCCATCACACAATGCAACGCAAACCGGAGGATAGAGTTTTACCTTATAATGGCCAAAATATGATTGATACGAATAAATCAAAGGCATTTGATATTATTGCTAGTGTTTATATGTTTTGAAACAATTTCAAATCATAACTATCAATCATAGACGGCATGGGTACCATATATCATGTCGCCATATATATATACAATCAAAACCGCACGATCACGTATTTGGAAATTGGATTTCCGTCATGAACCAAGGCAAAAGATAGTCCTTACCGAATTCGAGACTGCCTAGCCCGAGTCTCAGGGTCAGAGCTCGAGTGACCCTAGGAGCGACAGGGCCGGTCCACACGGAGTGGATTAAAATGCCTGAGCACTACGTTTCGCCGCCCTTTGGGGCGTAAGCGAGCCAACAAGTGACTCCATTGGACCCGGATCGTCCAATCTAACCGAGGCGCCTCGCAACAGCAACAACCACATAAGTCAAACTCGTCAGGGCGTGTAAAACCACTGACGCCACTTTTAGCTAGGAGGAAACGTAGGCCCTCCCTGAGGTCCTTTCTCCCGTTTCTGGTTCATACCGGGGTGTGAGGCTCGCGAATTCACGTTATACACAAAGCTACGCCACACAGGCGGTGCTTTGATCATCACCACAAGACTTTGCTTTTCAACAGAAGCCCTGATCACTGCATCTTAGCATGCCACACAGAATAAATCCTATGTCAGACACACAGTCCATTTACAAGTCCGTTCTGGGTCTGAACGAAACCGAAGGCACTAAATACCTCGCAAACCCATCGATCAACACGTACGTCTGAACGATCACCACTCATTATCCATATTTCGGGATGCCTCCCAATCAGGACCTCGGTTACCATCCAAACGAGGTGAAGATCTCCGGTCTTCGACCATCGTCTTCATCTTCGAATTTCAATCGTCGGTCGATTATTCAAAATGAGAATTAACTCGGCCTTTTCAAATAATTCACGTATATTTAGAATTTCAAATCGATTTATTTCAATGGTTAAATTATTCGACAACACTGGTTTTGTCCTTTAATGTAATTTTCACACCAAACACATTCAACCATCAAATATCACATAAATCAAGCAAATTCAGTTTATTTCCATTCCATATCGCTTATGATATTTTATAACTATTTATCGCTATTTTTATTTATTTTAAAATAGCCATTTTATTCCAAACGACGCTTCGGGCCATAAGGCGGCCGTGGCGCTGTTTTTCTTCAGATTTGATTTACACATATCTGAAAATCTAACCGTTGGATCCCCACAAAATTTACATCATTAGAAAGGTCTTTTCAAAACGAATCCAACGGTTCCAGTTTCGGGAAAATCCGACGGTCGGATCTCCCGGTACAATCGTTTGAAATTTCGATTTCAAAATACGAACTGCAGCGTCGTTATTCGATTAAATATAATTCTATTTATATTTATATATAAATAAAATCGATTCTGGCGCTGTTTTTCTTCAGATTTGAATTAAACATTCCAGACAATCCAACCGTTGGATTTTTACAAGGTTGGTGCCGTTGGAAAGATTATTCCAAGGCGAACCCGACGGTTGAGGTTTCGGGAAAATCCAATGGTCGGATTTCCCGTACTAGTCGTTTGAAATCACGGTTTCGAAATACGAACTGCACGGCTTCGTTTCGTTTTAATTTTATTTATATTTATATAGTTATATAAATATAGTTCATTCAATGATTTCTATATCGTTTTCACTTCAAAAAAATTTCTAACACCTTAAATTTTGGAAAATTTCGCCATAACCTCCCCTGCACCGGGAGCGTCGGGAAATCGCAAATAGCGTCCCGGTCCTTCTAATCTCAAAAAGAAAAAGAAAAAGCCAAGCGGCTAGCCAACAGGCTCAAAATCATCACCCAAACAAATCAGTAAATGTGTACCTATTTGTCGAGCACAAAATTTTATTCCTCTTCTCTAGCCCCTTTGCTATAACCTGTTCAATGAATATGCATGTACATATATATACAGTCCGTATCATTTTCCATTTTCTATTCAACTTCATATTTGATTTCTATTTGGTTTAAAAACACCATTCATTCTAATGTTACATAAATAGGTGCAAATCACTTCATTAGCTAATTAATGAATATTTCAACTCGTATATGTTTATTTTGAACAAGTGGCTATTTTTAACACTTCATATTTTAACGATTATGCATACAATAAAAATGTGATTTTTATTGTAAAACAACTCATTTCAAAACACTATAATTTTTTTCTATATAGTTCAGGTAGGTGATAAAATAGAATTTTTATCATAAAACAATTTATTTCAAAATATGAATACCATTCAACACATGAATTTCTAAACAACGAATGAATATCAATTCAACACATGAATGTTTTCAATAGTTTTTATATATACATAAAAATGTGATTTTTATTATCGAACAATTTATTTCAAAATATGAATACCATTCAACACATGAATTTCTAAACAACGAATGAATATCAATTCAACACATGAACGTTTTCAATAGTTTTTATATATAGATAAAAATGTGATTTTTATTATCGAACAATTTATTTCAAAATATGAATACCATTCAACACATGAATTTCTAAACAACGAATGAATATCAATTCAACACATGAATGTTTTCAATAGTTTTTATATATACATAAAAATGTGATTTTTATTATCGAACAATTTATTCCAAAATATGAATACCATTCAACACATGAATTTCTAAACAACGAATGAATATCAATTCAACACATGAATGTTTTCTATACAATGAATAAATATAATTTAAGCATATGAAAATAATTCAAACACACAAATATTATTCAAAATTTCGGCAGCATAACGGCAGGGTAGTTACACCGGCACCGTCCCTAGTACGGCTCCTCGCTCTACCTTAAAACCTCGCGGTTTTTGACAATGGGGATCATGCATCTAGTTCGCACGCAGGCGGCATGTATATATTTATTTCAATTCCACAAACTAATCCTAAGTGGTTTCAACCAAATATTTCACAACCACAAACGGGTATTTTTCAACCAATATCAATCACAAACAATCCCAAACAATCAATCGCTATCAATCAATTTTCACCACAATTTCAACCAATAAATATCGTCCATGGTTTGTGGACGAGGGGCGTATATATATATATATATATATATATAGATATTTATATATAGCTATTCACTTTTATTTCAACATATATAATATTTTTAAATCAGAAATCTCACCAATAGCTATCCAACTGCACGACTCTTCCTAATAGAAATCTTCGCCTTTTGTTGCTTTCGCCCGTATTCTCTACACATGTAAAAATAGAATTTTTTCTATGCTATTCAATATATAAAAATCGAATTTTTACTTCGACTTTCAACATATAAAAATATGATTTTTACTTTGACTTTCAACATATAAAAATATGATTTTTTACTTTTGCCTCCCACATATAAAAATATGAATTTTACCTTTGCTTTCAACATATAAAAATATGATTTTTTACCTTTGCTTTCAACATATAAAAATATGATTTTTACCTTTGCTTTCAACATATAAAAATATGATTTTTACTTTTGAAAGAAATCAGTTTTCAACCTTTCAAGAAAACCAGTTTTTTTTATATTTTTATAAATCACAGTTTTTATACTTTTTATAAATCAGTTTTATTCTTTCATAAAAATGCAGTTTTTAGTTTCTTTTTCTAAAAAAATCTGTTTTTAAAATCTTTTAAAAATTCAGCTTTAAAGGTTTTAACAAATCAGTTTTTTTTTCTTTTTTTAAAATCTGTTTTTATTCTTTATTTCAGTTTTTATAGCTAAAACAAAATCAGTTTTTATTTTAAAAACAAATCAGTTTATACTTTTAAAAATAAATCAGTTTATACTTTTAAAAATAAAACCAGTTTATACTTTTATTTCACGAATTAAAATAAAAATAGCATACAATAAAATACTTACAGTATATCGAAGAAAGGGGGGGGGGGAAATGGCGGCCAGGCTCGCGGCAGGAGATCGGCACGGTGGCTAGGGTTTCGAACAGGAGGCGGCTGAAGGCGGGCGGTGGCGTCGCTGCTTCGGGGGCTGCTCGATGTCAGGGTCTTCGATCGAATGGGGGAAGCGACTACGTCGCGAGGGGGAGGAGCGGCTACGGTCTGGTGGCGTCGCGATCTGGGAAGGAGGTGGAGGCGGCTTCGTTTCGCTTAGGGCTTTTTTTTTCTGTTTAAATGAAATCGGTAATGAACGGGGGGGGGGGGCAAGCGGGAGATAAGGAGGGAAGAGTATTTTTTTATTATTATTATTTAATTATTATATTTAGCAAAGAGTTGACCTTTTACGTACGACCTCTAAACGAGGCCCACCGCCTGTCGTCCATAGCGTTTAACCCTCATTCCGAACACAATGGGATATGTATCGCACGCTGGTTTGATCGTTACAATTGGTTTCCTTTTGAATTTTCATTTAAATCACTATATTGAATTTTAAACGTACATTTCAAATTACCGGGGCCGCATACTAACTAGAAAAATTCCAGAAAAATAATTTCTAGCTTCGTATCGACGATATGGTCCTAACAAAACTAGTTTCGTCGAATTCTGAGACCGTTTGAAAAATGGCCAATTTCCAGTCAATTAAAATCAACTGAAATCGGTCAAACGTGTTTTCCTTTGCCACGCTCACCTATTGATTCGAAAAATTATGAAATTTGAAACCTAACAATAACTTGACACTACGGATCTAACAAAAGTGGTTTCGTCGAAATCCGAGGTCATTTGCAAAATGTCCATTTTTAAGGGCCTGAATTCCATAGCGACTATTCAGAACTTTCAACTGGACATATCTTTTGATTCCCGCTATCAAATTTCGATTGGTCGGATTCGTTAGAAAGATATTACCAATTAGATACTAATGTTTTTGGTCTCACTAAAATCCGGATTGTTTTGCACCCGGTATATTCAATTGAAGTTTGAAATCGAATTATCGAACTACCGCGCCATTTTCAATTCTATATATAATTATAATTAATTATATTCGTTTTCAAATGTCGATTCAAACTCAGTTTTCATTACCATTATCTATAATATTTATTTTAAATATTTAAAATCCATTATTTTAGCCAATTTAAAAATTTTAAATTGGTTCAGATTTTCTGGGTCGTTACAATCTCCCCCACTTAAAACTTTTCGTCCCCGAAAAGGAATAAAGTCGAAAGTGGTTTGATAAATCTACAATCCCACAATACAACAACCAATTTGTTTTTAATATTCTGAGTATAGAATAAACAATGCACATCTATGGGAAGAAAATAGCAATAGAATAGAGAATTAAACGGTAATGCAAAGTAGGGTAAATGTACCTTGCACCAGAGTCAATCAGAGATATCTACTCGGCATCTAGGATAAGCTTTCTGAATGCTCTCCTCAGTTTCCCAAGTACAATCTCGCGGATCTCCACTCCATTGCACTTTGACTAAGTGAACCTTCTTGTTTCTCAGCTCTTTGGTTTCTTTGCCGATAATCTTTAGCGGCTCGCGCCTCACAGCTAATTCTGGAGTAATTTCAATATCCTGCTGAGCTGCTTCTTCCACGATCAAGTCTGGATCATGAACGTGCTTTCGAAGTTGAGATATATGAAATACATCATGAACTCCAGGCAACCAGTCAGGCAGTTTGACCCTATAAGCGAGAGTCCCAATCCGTTCCAGAATAGGAAACGGACCAATAAATTTAGGCGCTAACTTTCCAGTTTTACCGAACCTGATAACTCCTCTCATCGGCGATACTTTCAAATATACATAGTCGCCAACTTCAAAGGATATATCCCTTCTTCTTTTATCGGCATAGCTCTTTTGTCGGCTTTGAGCGGCGAGTAATCGCTTCTTAATAAAATCGACTTTGTCAGCAGCTTCGCGAATCATATCAGGACCCAACACAAGTCTATTTCCTGGCTCGACCCAACAAGCAGGAGATCGGCACGGTCTACCATACAATGCTTCGAATGGCGACATTGTCAGACTCGCCTGGTAGCTGTTGTTATAAGAGAACTCAGCCAAATGTAGATTGTCTTCCCATGATCCACCGAAATCTATAACACAAGCCCGCAATAGATCTTCCAGAATGCGATTCACCCTCTCAGTCTGACCGTCTGTCTGAGGATGATAAGCGGTGCTTAGGTTTAACTTCGTTCCCAGCTCGACTTGAAATGCTTCCCAGAATTTGCTAGTGAATATTGTATCCCTATCACTGACTATACTGAGTGGCACTCCATGTAGTCTAACTATTTCCCTGACGTATATCTGCGCCAGACTCTGAGCTGTTCTGTTTGATCTGACAGGTATAAAATGGGCGGTCTTCGTGAAACGATCTACGATCACCCAAATACTGTCATTCACTTTTCTTGTTCTGGGCAGACCATCAATGAAATCCATGGAGATATGCTCCTACTTCCAACCAGGAACTTCTAGCGGTTGTAATAATCCAGCCAATTTCTGTTGGTCACTCTTGACTAGCTGGCAAGTAGGGCATCGGCTAACATATAAGGAAATGTCCCTTTTCATCGACTTCCACCAGAAAGTGCGTTTGATGTCATTATACATTTTGCTTACTCCCGGATGGATACTGAGTTTTGACTTGTGGCATTCATTCAGTACTTCCTTTCAAAGTTCAGGAATGTTAGGAACGCATATTCGACCTTTGAGCCTTAGAATCCACTCATTGTCTACTTGAAAACTCGAGGGCTCGCCTTGTTGAATTATCCCTCTGATCTTCTGAATGAAGCGATCATCCTCCTGAAGAGCAGATATCTTATCTAGTAATGAAGTCGTGATAATAAAACTGGCGATCATTACATTCTTTCTGCTTAATGCATCGGCCACGACATTGGCTTTTCCTGGAGTATATATAATTTCAAAGTCATATGCTGCAAGAAACTCCAGCCAACGTTGCTGTCTCAGATTCAGGTCCTTCTGAGTGAACAGATACTTTAACGACTGGTGATCTGTAAACAGTTCAAATCTCTCACCCAGAAGATAGTGTCTCCAGATTTTCAAAGAGAATATGATAGCCAATAACTCAAGATCATGAGTTACATAGTTTTTCTCGTGCGGTTTCAGTTGACGGCTAGCATAAGCAATTACTTGGCCTCTTTGCATTAACACTGCTCCAAGGCCTTCTCTAGACGCATCAGTCCAGACTTTTAAATCCTGGTTGCCATCAATGATGGTTAACACTGGAGCTGTCGTTAATCTCAACTTCAGCTCTTCGAAAGCCTCCTCACTCTCTTGAGTCCATTTAAATTTAGAATGCTTCTTTGTAAGCTTTGTTAAGTGACCAGATATCTTCGAAAAGTCTTTAACGAACTTCCGGTAATAGCTAGCCAATCCGAGAAAACTGCGGACTTCAGTGGGAGTACTGGGCTGTTTCCAATTTTGAATGGCTGTGATTTTGCTTGGATCCACAGCGATTCCATCTTTCGATACGACATGGCCCAGAAATTTCACTTCATCTTGCCAGAATATACATTTGGAAAACTTGGCTTTTAATACATTCCTTCTCAGAATTTCTAGAACCTATTCCAGATGCTTTTCATGTTCGGCCTTTGATTTAGAGAAGATTAGAATATCGTCAATGAAAACCAGAACAAATTTATTCAATACTCCTCTGAATACTCTGTTCATTAGATCGACGAAATAAGCGGGAGCATTACATAAGCCGAACGGCATTACTAACCACTCGTAGAATAAGTTGGGGCCTCTGAACGCTGTCATTGGAACACACTCTTCGGCAATTCGAAGTTGATGGAATCCTGTAGCTAGGTCCATTCGTGAGAATACTTGTGCTCCATTTAATCGATCCAACAAATCATCTATTCGCGGCAATGGATATTTATTCTTTATTGTCTGTTTGTTCAGATCACGATAATCCACACATAGACGTAGAGTACCGTCAGATTTTGGGACAAATACCACTGCTGCACCCCAATCAGAGAAACTAGGCCTGATTAGACCCTTCCACACTAGCTGTCGTGTTTGATTGTCTAATTCCTCCTTCTCTTTCAAGGACATTCTTCGAATAGCGTGAACTACCGGCCTTGCATTGGGAATCAAAGTAATCTTGAAATCTATTTCTCTCTGCGGAGGTAAGCGAACGACTTCCTCAAACACATCCGCATAATTCTTGACGACAGGAATATCTTTAATGAGGTCAGGAATATTCTCTGCGATTTCAGGAACATTTTCTATTTGGGCTGGAGAAACATCGAGAGCTGACCAGAAATCTTTTCTATTTGAAGTCGGGCCTTCACATGGTATGGTTATATAATTCCCCGATTGGGCCTTTGCTTTAACCACTCTCTCGGCGCATTTAACTTCAGCTTCATATCTAGTTAACCAATCCAATCCCAGAATAAGATCGAATTCATTAAAATTCATGATGATAGAGATAATAGGGAATTTATAGCAAGAAAAAGAGACAGGTACGGCACAAATCCAACTGAGATTGATGGAACCTCCAACTGGATTTTGGACAGTCATTGGCTCTTTGAGCTTTTTCAAATTCAAATCCAGTTTCTTGACTGCACTCTTTGCAATAAAGCTTCGCGACGCGCCAGTATCAAACAGTACTTTAACTGGAATGTTTTTGACATTGAGCGTGCCTTCTAAAACATCAGATCTTTCCTGAACAGACGAGGAGGTCGGTACTTCTACCACTTCATTTACATGTACTGCTTTAGGTTTTCTGAATAGCGGGCAGGCCTTTGAAAGATGACTGAACTGATGGCATTGACTGCACTTTCTATTCTCTCTAAACTGGTTATCGGGTTTAGACCCTCTCTTTCGTTTCCTCGAGGTTTTACACTTCCTGGTCAGATGCCCCTGTTTATTGCAGTTAGAACATGTGGCAGTCGTTGCCGGTTCTTTTTCGGATCTGGCCCTCTTCCGGTCTGCCTCGGGCTTGTTACTGACCTCAGACCTCTTACTGGCTTCTGGAATATCAGTTTCCGACTCTGCTTTGTCACTAGAACAGACTTCTTCTTCGTCGCGCAACATTCCTTTCTTATGGAGGTCTTCATACTGATAAGCCATGTAAATCATTTCAGAAAAAGGAAGCTTCACATGCCCCAATACCTTATTCTGGTATTTCCTTTGAAGCCCGTGAATAAATCTCATATTTTTCCTCTTCGGATTTTGAATTAGATGAGGAGCAAAGTGAGCAAGTTCATTGAATTTCTTATGATATTCGGGAATGGTCATATCACCTTGTATTAGATAAGAAAATTCATCACATAATCTCTCGGTTACTTCGGGAGGAGTAAATCTCTCTAGGAAAATCACTTTGAATCTGTCCCAGGTGATATCACCTTCTGGATTATCTTTGATGATTGTTTCCCACCAGATTAAAGCTTCTTCTTTGAGCGCCCAAGATGCTACTAACCGTTTCTGGTCATCTCTCAGCTGGATGTGCTCAAAGATTCTTTCGACAGAACTCAACCAAGCTTGAGTTTGAATAATAGATTCATTGCCCGAGAATTGCACTCCGTTCAGATTTCGATATTTCTTTAATAGAGCCTCTAGATCGGGTTCTGTATTCCTTCTGTTTCTGGCACTCATTTTTCTAGTACTTCTGCAATTAGCAGATCAAGTGTCAAGTCACAGAAAAGGTACTTTAAAACATAGAAACACATACTTCAATGTAAATGTGTCTATCAAGGTGTAATTTCATTCTGCTTTACTCATACTAGGATATTACTGATCCTATCTGTATAGAGTTACCCGTCCTAGAACACTACTGGTTCTATTTCTGACGAGTTCGTTCAAATGTTATATTCCAGAACTAAGCTTAACCAAAGCTCTGATACCACGATGTGACGACCCGATTTCCCGTTCTCACGGAAACAAGGTTATCTTTGGAATATAACACAGAAACATATAATAGCAGAACAGAATTAAATAAATACACCAGAATGAACAACAAAATATACTGGATAAAAGTAATCATCAGAGTTACACAGTATACAGGATCTTACTTAGTACAAATACAGTTCAGCTATACATAAATGTCTACAGCGGAAATAAACAAAATATGTACAATAGGAGCTGAACAACATAAAAAGAAATAAATGATAGAATCCATCTTCAGCTCCAGCTATCCAGAAAGAACCAGCTAAACCTGAATACAAGGCTGCCCGTGTAGAAAAAGGGGCACCCGAGTTTGAGAGTGAAACAAACTACGAGTCAGTCATGGGACTGGTATGAGAAATCCACTCAACACATATATATAATTGGCTAATCACAGGACCACGCCACTTTCGTGGAACGGGTTTACTCCATTGGATTGCCAGTGCTTTAAAACAAATCTTTCTTTTAAACATCGCTATGCTTTTTATAAAAATGAAGCCATTATAAGACTCAGTTCCCATCACACAATGCAACGCAAACCGGAGGATAGAGTTTTACCTTATAATGGCCAAAATATGATTGATACGAATAAATCAAAGGCATTTGATATTATTGCTAGTGTTTATATGTTTTGAAACAATTTCAAATCATAACTATCAATCATAGACGGCATGGGTACCATATATCATGTCGCCATATATATATACAATCAAAACCGCACGATCACGTATTTGGAAATTGGATTTCCGTCATGAACCAAGGCAAAAGATAGTCCTTACCGAATTCGAGACTGCCTAGCCCGAGTCTCAGGGTCAGAGCTCGAGTGACCCTAGGAGCGACAGGGCCGGTCCACACGGAGTGGATTAAAATGCCTGAGCACTACGTTTCGCCGCCCTTTGGGGCGTAAGCGAGCCAACAAGTGACTCCATTGGACCCGGATCGTCCAATCTAACCGGGGCGCCTCGCAACAGCAACAACCACATAAGTCAAACTCGTCAGGGCGTGTAAAACCACTGACGCCACTTTTAGCTAGGAGGAAACGTAGGCCCTCCCTGAGGTCCTTTCTCCCGTTTCTGGTTCATACCGGGGTGTGAGGCTCGCGAATTCACGTTATACACAAAGCTACGCCACACAGGCGGTGCTTTGATCATCACCACAAGACTTTGCTTTTCAACAGAAGCCCTGATCACTGCATCTTAGCATGCCACACAGAATAAATCCTATGTCAGACACACAGTCCATTTACAAGTCCGTTCTGGGTCTGAACGAAACCGAAGGCACTAAATACCTCGCAAACCCATCGATCAACACGTACGTCTGAACGATCACCACTCATTATCCATATTTCGGGATGCCTCCCAATCAGGACCTCGGTTACCATCCAAACGAGGTGAAGATCTCCGGTCTTCGACCATCGTCTTCATCTTCGAATTTCAATCGTCGGTCGATTATTCGAAATGAGAATTAACTCGGCCTTTTCAAATAATTCACGTATATTTAGAATTTCAAATCGATTTATTTCAATGGTTAAATTATTCGACAACACTGGTTTTGTCCTTTAATGTAATTTTCACACCAAACACATTCAACCATCAAATATCACATAAATCAAGCAAATTCAGTTTATTTCCATTCCATATCGCTTATGATATTTTATAACTATTTATCGCTATTTTTATTTATTTTAAAATAGCCATTTTATTCCAAACGACGCTTCGGGCCATAAGGCGGCCGTGGCGCTGTTTTTCTTCAGATTTGATTTACACATATCTGAAAATCTAACCGTTGGATCCCCACAAAATTTACATCATTAGAAAGGTCTTTTCAAAACGAATCCAACGGTTCCAGTTTCGGGAAAATCCGACGGTCGGATCTCCCGGTACAATCGTTTGAAATTTCGATTTCAAAATACGAACTGCAGCGTCGTTATTCGATTAAATATAATTCTATTTATATTTATATATAAATAAAATCGATTCTGGCGCTGTTTTTCTTCAGATTTGAATTAAACATTCCAGACAATCCAACCGTTGGATTTTTACAAGGTTGGTGCCGTTGGAAAGATTATTCCAAGGCGAACCCGACGGTTGAGGTTTCGGGAAAATCCAATGGTCGGATTTCCCGTACTAGTCGTTTGAAATCACGGTTTCGAAATACGAACTGCACGGCTTCGTTTCGTTTTAATTTTATTTATATTTATATAGTTATATAAATATAGTTCATTCAATGATTTCTATATCGTTTTCACTTCAAAAAATTTTCTAACACCTTAAATTTTGGAAAAATTTCGCCATAACCTCCCCTGCACCGGGAGCGTCGGGAAATCGCAAATAGCGTCCCGGTCCTTCTAATCTCAAAAAGAAAAAGAAAAAGCCAAGCGGCTAGCCAACAGGCTCAAAATCATCACCCAAACAAATCAGTAAATGTGTACCTATTTGTCGGGCACAAAATTTTATTCCTCTTCTCTAGCCCCTTTGCTATAACCTGTTCAATGAATATGCATGTACATATATATACAGTCCATATCATTTTCCATTTTCTATTCAACTTCATATTTGATTTCTATTTGGTTTAAAAACACCATTCATTCTAATGTTACATAAATAGGTGCAAATCACTTCATTAGCTAATTAATGAATATTTCAACTCGTATATGTTTATTTTGAACAAGTGGCTATTTTTAACACTTCATATTTTAACGATTATGCATACAATAAAAATGTGATTTTTATTGTAAAACAACTCATTTCAAAACACTATAATTTTTTTCTATATAGTTCAGGTAGGTGATAAAATAGAATTTTTATCATAAAACAATTTATTTCAAAATATGAATACCATTCAACACATGAATTTCTAAACAACGAATGAATATCAATTCAACACATGAATGTTTTCAATAGTTTTTATATATACATAAAAATGTGATTTTTATTATCGAACAATTTATTTCAAAATATGAATACCATTCAACACATGAATTTCTAAACAACGAATGAATATCAATTCAACACATGAACGTTTTCAATAGTTTTTATATATAGATAAAAATGTGATTTTTATTATCGAACAATTTATTTCAAAATATGAATACCATTCAACACATGAATTTCTAAACAACGAATGAATATCAATTCAACACATGAATGTTTTCAATAGTTTTTATATATACATAAAAATGTGATTTTTATTATCGAACAATTTATTCCAAAATATGAATACCATTCAACACATGAATTTCTAAACAACGAATGAATATCAATTCAACACATGAATGTTTTCTATACAATGAATAAATATAATTTAAGCATATGAAAATAATTCAAACACACAAATATTATTCAAAATTTCGGCAGCATAACGGCAGGGTAGTTACACCGGCACCGTCCCTAGTACGGCTCCTCGCTCTACCTTAAAACCTCGCGGTTTTTGACAATGGGGATCATGCATCTAGTTCGCACGCAGGCGGCATGTATATATTTATTTCAATTCCACAAACTAATCCTAAGTGGTTTCAACCAAATATTTCACAACCACAAACGGGTATTTTTCAACCAATATCAATCACAAACAATCCCAAACAATCAATCGCTATCAATCAATTTTCACCACAATTTCAACCAATAAATATCGTCCATGGTTTGTGGACGAGGGGCGTATATATATATATATATATATATATATATATATATATATATAGATATAGATATTTATATATAGCTATTCACTTTTATTTCAACATATATAATATTTTTAAATCAGAAATCTCACCAATAGCTATCCAACTGCACGACTCTTCCTAATAGAAATCTTCGCCTTTTGTTGCTTTCACCCGTATTCTCTACACATGTAAAAATAGAATTTTTTCTATGCTATTCAATATATAAAAATCGAATTTTTACTTCGACTTTCAACATATAAAAATATGATTTTTACTTTGACTTTCAACATATAAAAATATGATTTTTTACTTTTGCCTCCCACATATAAAAATATGATTTTTACCTTTGCTTTCAACATATAAAAATATGATTTTTTACCTTTGCTTTCAACATATAAAAATATGATTTTTACCTTTGCTTTCAACATATAAAAATATGATTTTTACTTTTGAAAGAAATCAGTTTTCAACCTTTCAAGAAAACCAGTTTTTTTTATATTTTTATAAATCACAGTTTTTATACTTTTTATAAATCAGTTTTATTCTTTCATAAAAATGCAGTTTTTAGTTTCTTTTTCTAAAAAAATCTGTTTTTAAAATCTTTTAAAAATTCAGCTTTAAAGGTTTTAACAAATCAGTTTTTTTTTCTTTTTTTAAAATCTGTTTTTATTCTTTATTTCAGTTTTTATAGCTAAAACAAAATCAGTTTTTATTTTAAAAACAAATCAGTTTATACTTTTAAAAATAAATCAGTTTATACTTTTAAAAATAAAACCAGTTTATACTTTTATTTCACGAATTAAAATAAAAATAGCATACAATAAAATACTTACAGTATATCGAAGAAAGGGGGGGGGGGGCGGAAAATGGCGGCCAGGCTCGCGGCAGGAGATCGGCACGGTGGCTAGGGTTTCGAACAGGAGGCGGCTGAAGGCGGGCGGTGGCGTCGCTGCTTCGGGGGCTGCTCGATGTCAGGGTCTTCGATCGAATGGGGGAAGCGACTACGTCGCGAGGGGGAGGAGCGGCTACGGTCTGGTGGCGTCGCGATCTGGGAAGGAGGTGGAGGCGGCTTCGTTTCGCTTAGGGTTTTTTTTTTCTGTTTAAATGAAATCGGTAATGAACGGGGGGGGGGGGGGGGGGGCAAGCGGGAGATAAGGAGGGAAGAGTACTTTTTTTTTTATTATTATATTTAGCAAAGAGTTGACCTTTTACGTACGACCTCTAAACGAGGCCCACCGCCTGTCGTCCATAGCGTTTAACCCCCATTCCGAACACAATGGGATATGTATCGCACGCTGGTTTGATCGTTACAATTGGTTTCCTTTTGAATTTTCATTTAAATCACTATATTGAATTTTAAACGTACATTTCAAATTACCGGGGCCACATACTAACTAGAAAAATTCCAGAAAAATAATTTCTAGCTTCGTATCGACGATATGGTCCTAACAAAACTAGTTTCGTCGAATTCTGAGACCGTTTGAAAAATGGCCAATTTCCAGTCAATTAAAATCAACTGAAATCGGTCAAACGTGTTTTCCTTTGCCACGCTCACCTATTGATTCGAAAAATTATGAAATTTGAAACCTAACAATAACTTGACACTATGGATCTAACAAAAGTGGTTTCGTCGAAATCCGAGGTCATTTGCAAAATGTCCATTTTTAAGGGCCTGAATTCCATAGCGACTATTCAGAACTTTCAACTGGACATATCTTTTGATTCCCGCTATCAAATTTCGATTGGTCGGATTCGTTAGAAAGATATTACCAATTAGATACTAATGTTTTTGGTCTCACTAAAATCCGGATTGTTTTGCACCCGGTATATTCAATTGAAGTTTGAAATCGAATTATCGAACTACCGCGCCATTTTCAATTCTATATATAATTATAATTAATTATATTCGTTTTCAAATGTCGATTCAAACTCAGTTTTCATTGCCATTATCTATAATATTTATTTTAAATATTTAAAATCCATTATTTTAGCCAATTTAAAAATTTTAAATTGGTTCAGATTTTCTGGGTCGTTACATTGGATAAAACAAGAAATGTTAGGTTCGTATTGTCAATATCTATGCAATGAGTTTAAAAAATTTAAATTTTAGATTATAATTTATAAGTTATGTCAAATTAAATTTTTTGAAAGGTTGCTGTAAGAATTTATATAATATAATATATATATATGGTCCAAAAAGCTACTTTTCACATACTAAGGAATTTGAACTCGAAACCACTTCCATTGAGTCCGGAATGACGTTTCTGCATTTTAAAAGTATAAACACTTATATATTTGGAGTTTCGAAAATTATTTGTTTAAAAATGTATTTTTAATATGAAATATATAGCCATGGAAAATAATGATTTTTCAAACAGTGTCTGTTTCTGACGAAACCACTTTTGTTGGATTCGTAATATTAAATTATTGCTAGGTTTAAATTTTTAGAATTTTCCGAGCTAGTATGTGAGCGTGGCAAAAGAAACTGTGTTTTGTCAATTTCGGTCAAAATTAATTAACTGAAAAATAGCCATTTTTCAAAAAGTCTCAGAATTCAACAAAATAAATTTTGTTGGATTCGTATCATCAAAACAAAGATAAAAATGATTTTTTGGTAATTTTTAGAATTAAAATATAATTATAATTGATTTTTCAGTGTAAACGGGCAAAATTTTGACTTTAAAAATTCATACGGGCTCAGAATTGAACGAAATTAATTTTCATAGGTCCACAGCATCAAAATATAGCTAAATATATTTTTCGAGAATTTTTGAAGTTAATTTGTGACCTCGGTGAATTTTCATGTACGGTATACATTAAAATATTAATAAAATAATATAATTATTCCAAAACTCATAATAAATTTCGGAATTGGGTCCTGTAACATGTTCCATTGCGTTCAGAAGGCCTCAAAACCTTAAGAACGACAGTAAGCAGGCCTAGATCGGAGTTCGGACCAAAACGGGCTTAAGCGGGCCAATTAAATAATAATTAACTTAACCTAATATAATAACATATATGTGAATGTCGGGTTTCTCTTCTTCCTCATCCTCATATAGCAGCCACCGCTGAACCCATTAGCTTCAAATCTTCAAACTTCGATCTCTCTTTCATTTCTCAATGAAAATTAGCGTGTGAGTACTCATTTCGAAGCTCTTCCCGAGCTCTTCGATCTCCGACAAGTCCCAGCACCTCTCGTGCATCGTAGCTCCGCCACCAAGGCAGAGAAGCCGCCGCCGTTTGCTGCAAACCGGGCCCCACCATGGCGATCGCACCTCCTCCCTTCTCCGGCGCAGGTAGACCTCTCCAAGCCGGACAACCTCCAACAAACGGTTCGTGAAACCATCGCCTACAACTCCAGAAAATCGAATTTGAAGTTTTGAACGTTCTAAGATCCGAAACCAAGTGAATTCGAACATCAAATCTAATCGAACCTGAAGCATCTCCTCAGACCAAACACTGTGAGAATTTTATTTTTTTTAAATTTAATTTAATTATTAAATTATTATTTGCATGGTTGTTGATCGTAGATTAAAAGAAAAAAAACATGATATTTAGAACATGGATCTGAACGATTCACCCCGTATGTTGTTGAATCTGAATTGATTAGAACGGCATTAGATTAGATCTGAAATTTTAAGGTTTAAATTTGAATTAAGAATTAATTAATTAATTATGTGTTATTTATTTAACCATGCTATGTTGATTTTGTATATGCTATGTGAAATCCTATCTTGAAATTTACTTCGATGTTAGTTATTGCATCTGATCCTGTTGTTGTGTCTGGATGTTGTTATGTGACTTGTGATGAAATCTACATTCTCTTTTTATGTAAAATGGGAATAGAGAAAAAAAATTAACGTTTATTTTGATAGGAAGTAAACTCACCGCATGTAAATTAACATTTTTGATGTTAATATTATAAAATTCACCGTAGGATGTAAATTATCATTTTTGTTAATGTTAATATTAATATGAAATAAAATCGTATGAGAAATTACATCGCATGTTGAAATTTAATTATGTAAAATTAAAGTAAGAAATTTGCGATGTTATGAAATTTACATTTTATTATGTAAATTTATATGAGTTTCACCGCATGTATAAATCTACATTATTTTTTCCATGTAGATAAAATAGTAATTTTGACCGTAGGGGAATTTCACATTTTATTTATGTGAATAAAGTAATTTTCAACGTATGGTAAAATTTACATTATTTTTAATGTTAATGATAAGTAATTCAACGTATGATAAAATTAACATTATATTTAATGGTAATAATAAGAATATTTACAACGTATGAAAATTTACATTATTTATTTTTAATGTTAATATATAAAAAGTAATTTAACCGTATGATGGCATTAACATTTTAATGTTAATAATAAAAAGTAATTTAATCGCATGTATAAATTAACATTTTTAATGTTAATATTAAAAAGAAATTTCAATTTACATATTTTTTGATGCAAATAAAATTAGAATGCGACTTGTGTTAGATTTTACATTTTATTATGTAAAATTGAAATGTAGGAGTATTTAACATTTTTGTTAATGTTAAAAATAAGAAATTTCATCGTATAACAAATTTAACATTTTGGTTAATGTTAAAAATAAGAAATTTCATCGTATAACAAATTTAACATTTTTTTAATGTTAAAAATAAGAAATTTCATCGTATGACAAATTTAACATATTTGTTAATGTTAGAATTTTGCGTTGACATAAATTTACATCTTATTAGGTAAATTTAATGTTAGAATTTTGCGTTGACATAAATTTACATCTTATTAGGTAAATTTAATGTTAGAATTTTGCGTTGACATAAATTTAATGTTAGAATTTTGCGTTGACATAAAATTTACATCCTATTATGTAAATGAAATGTTAGAATTTGGCGTTGATATTAATTTACATCTTATTATGTAAATTTAATATTGGAATTTACGATGACATAAAATTTACATCTTATTATGTAAATAAAATATTGAAATTTGGAGATGACATAAATTTTACATTTTATTATGTAAATTAACGTTAGAATTTCACCGTATGAAAAGTTTACATTTTTATTAATGTTAATATATATGAACATTCACCGTAGGAGGAGTTTACATTTTTATTTATGTAAATAAAGGAAATTTTTACCGTATGAAAATTCACATATTTATTAATGTAAATTAAAGAGAATATTTAACCGTAGGATTTGTTAACATTATTTCTAATGTTAATATATGTGAGTTTAACCGTAGGATTTGTTAACATTATTTTTAACGTTAATACATAAAAAAAATTCACCGTAGGAAGATTTACATTAATTTTAATGTACTAAAAAGAATGGACTTTACATTGTGTTTAAAGAGTAAATTTTACATTGTAAAGAAGAATGGATTTTATGTTGTAACTTGAGAATAGAAGTTTACATTTTGTTGAATGCAAATTCAAGAAAATGTGACAAGAATGAGAATTTACATTTTCCTTAATGTAAATATATAGAAATTTCACCGTATGTGAAATTTACATTTTTCTTAATGTAAATATACATGAATTTCACTGTATGTCCATTTTACATTATTTTAATGTAAATTATATAGTAATCACAACGTAGGATAATTTTGCATTATTTTATAATGTAAATAAAAAGGGGATTTACACTGTAGGAAATTAACATTAGTTATAATGTTAAGATAAAAGAATGATATCGTAGGATGAATTGACATTATTTATGATGTTAATAAAAAGAAAATTGACCGTAGGATAAGTTACATTATTTTATAATGTAATTTAAAGAGATTAGACTGCATGACATAAATTACATTTATTTATGTAATTTATAAATGAAGTTAGACCGCATGACATGAATTACATTTATTTATGTAATTTATAAATGAAATTAGACCACACGACATAAATTACATTTATTTATGTAATTTATGAATGAATGAAGCCCGCATAATATAAAATACATTTTTATATGTATTTTATGAATGAATTAAGACCTCATAAGATAAATTACATTTTTATATGTATTTTATGAATGAATTAACATCGCATGAAATAAAATACATTTGTATATGCATTTTATGAATGAGTTAAGATCGCATGAAATAAATTACATTTTATTTTATAATTTATGAATGAAATTAGTCTGCATAAAGTAAATTACATTCTTATATGTAATTTATGAATGAATTTTCATCGTATGAAATAAATTACATATTATTATGTAAATTATGAATGAATTTAACCCGCATTAATGAAATTTCATTTTTTTCTATGAAATGAATGTATGGATTTACTTTGTAAATAAAGATTACATTTTTATAATGTAAACAAGAAGTAGGATTCACGTTGTAAATAAAATTTATATTGTTATATGTAATTAAGAATGATGAATTATAAATTACATTTTACATGTAAGGATGGAATTAAAAGAAGGAATTGGATAATGAAATATAATTTACATTTTACCGTAAGTTAAAGAAATTAAAAGAATCAAAAAGGAAGAATTCATCATTCAAGTATGATTTGCATTTCTCTGTAAATGAAGGGATAAAAGGATAAAGAAGGAAAATATACTTAAGAATAAAGAGTTAAACGGGTTACATTTATATATAAATATAATTAAAATTAAACGAATCGAGCGCGGTATTTCGCTTTTTAAAATTATATATTTAAATGACAATACAAGAAGATCCGACCGTCGGATTTTCTTGAGACTAAAACCGCTAGGACCGTCTTGGAAAAATCTTTCCAACGATATATAATACGTCAAAATCCAACGGTTAGATTTTGAGATATGTGAAAATCAAAATTAAACTAGCACCAGAATCGCCATTGACCTGAATCGTCGCTGATTAAAGATTTAATTATTTTCAATTAAATAGAATAGGAAATAATCGTTATAAATTAGAAATAACGATAAGGAAGAGTTTTCAATATATATATATATATACATATATATATATATATACGAAGATTATTTGGAAAGGCCGAGTTAATCTCATTCCAAATAATCAAAACGACGATGAGAATTGAAGAAGAAGACGACTAATGAAGACCGTCAATCTTCCCCTCAGGAAGACAGCGATTGAGGCTTTGAATTGATTTGCTCCCAATTCGAGGTCATGATCGTCGTTCGAACGTACATGTTGATTGAACGGATTTGGCTTTCGCTCAGACCTAGAGCATAAGCGTATAAATGGATTGCATGTCTGACGTGGTATTCCTTTACACTGTATCTATTGATCTCTGCTAAACATATATCTGTTTGGTGTCTTTTACCCTTCTCTGAGACGTACGAACTCAGAGGTTATATGTTGGCAGAAATCAATGATATGGTATGGATTGACGATGTGGCATGCCAAGATGCATGTGATCAAGGCTTTGTTGAAAAGCAGGCCTTGTGGGATGATCAAAGCATAGCCTGTTTAGGCATAGCTTTGTGTATGACGTGACTTCACGAGCCTCACACACCGGCGGAGTCTAAAACGGGAGAAGAGAACGCAGGGAGTGCACACGTTTCTTTCTAGCTAGAGTGGTGCCAGGGACCTACCAGCGCTGGCATTTATTCATTGTGGTTGTTGGATTTTTCGAGGCCTCGGATTTATGCGGTCGCCACTGGCCGTATTGTAGGTCCAAAAGGACCGGGAAGCGTGTGTTCAGGCATAACTAATCCACAAAAGTAAGTGTGGACCGACCCTGCAGGATCCAAGGGTTGGACAGAGTACCAATCCTGGGGCATTGCTAGAGTGTCTCGAATCGGTAAGGATCTCCTCCCTAGCCTTGACTCAGATGGAAACCCAAATTCCAAATACGACCCTACGGTTTTGATTGTATTACTAGTATGGAGATATAGTAGGATGGGGTACTATGTTTCCTAGGATTGATACATTTATTTTGAAATGTTTTTATTATACACTAATAATAATATTAAACTCGTATTTGTCGTATTTAGCATGTTTAATCACCATAAGGGAAAACTCTATCCTCTGGTGTGCGTTGCATTGTGTGATGGGACTTGAGTCTTATGGTGATTTCATTTTTCTAAAAAGCATTGCGATGTTGTATGTTCTGACACTGTAAATTATGCACGACAATCCATTGAGTAAACCCGTTCCGCATTAGCGGCGTGGTCTTTGGATTTGTCATATTATTATTAGTAAACTAGTTATGAATTCTCATACCAGTCCCACGACTGACCCGTAGTTTGTTTCACCTTTTTGCAAACTCGGGTGCCCTCTTTTCTACACGGGCAGCCAAGTAAACAGGTTCATTCTTTGCTTGGAGTCTTGTCTTGGAGTTGCTCATTATCTTGGCTTGGATTTGCTTTTGCGGAGAGGTGATGACTTGGAGCTTTGAGGACAGCTATCATTTACTTCTATTGCATTTTTCTATCTTTAAGTTCAGACATTAGACTTGTTTCATTTCGTATTGCTTATTTTGAGAGTTGGAACTTATTTCCATTTCTGCAAACTTGATGTAATTATTTGGAATTCTGTGACTGTTGGGATTCTTTGGTTTATGACATTATATTTCCGCTGCTATAATGTTATTATTCTATGGTATTTCCTCTGCTATGTTGTATCAGTGATTTGTATTGTTATATTTATGTTGTATTCCATATGATTATTCCTTACTTTCACCTAGTGGAGGTTTGGGGGTCATCACAGTTGGTATCAGAGCTTTGGTTAAACTTAGCTTATTTATAACAAATTCGTTTACATAGAATCACAATATTCTATGGCGAACATTTCATGTGATACATAATAGCCAGTCACTTTCGTCATCTTTTCATTCATCCTTCGATCTTTTCTATCTCTTAGAATCACCATTACAGTTGTTCTGACTCTTCCCTTGATCGTACAGAACTAACTAAAAATGGGTAGTCGGGCCGCTAGAACTAGTAGAGTTAGAGCAAGGAGGCAAGACGCTACTGGAACTGAGGAGCTTTATTCCCAACGACACAGTTAAGAAGTTAGAAATTAAAACATTCTACGTTCTCTAGGTTAGTTCCTACTCTTCTATTTCTCTTTTCCTTTTCGAGGACGAAAAGTTCTTAAGTGGAGGAGATTGTAACAACCCTGAATTTTTGGGTAAATTTAAAATTTTATTTAAAGTGATTTTAATGAGTTTTGACTATTTAAAATAATTTATTTTATCTGAAGAAAGACGTTAAAATTTATATAAATTCCATTCCAAGCCCGAAAGGGTGCGGTAATTTCAATTTTTAGTTTTGAACTTTGAAAAATTGTATAAAATTGGTTCTAAAACGAAATTGGATAAAACAAGAAATGTTAGGTTCGTATTGTCAATATCTATGCAATTGTAACAACCCGGAAAATCTGGGCCAGTTTAAAATTTTTAAATTGGCAATTTTAGCGAATTTTGATTATTTAAAATGAATTATTTTAAATAATATCGACGAGAAATTTATTTCGAATATAATTCGAACGTATATATTATACGCGTCGTCGTTAGGATATAAATATTTATATATAATTATAAAAGGAATTGAAAATGGCGCGGTAGTTCGATAATTCGATTTCAAACTTCAATTGAATGTACCGGGTGCAAAACAATCCGGATTTTAGTGAAACCAAAAATGATAGTATCTAATTGATAATATCTTTCCAACGAATCCGAATAATCAAGATTTCATAGCGGGAATCAAAAGATATGTCCAGTTGAAAATTCTGAATAGTCGCTATGGAATTCAGGCCCTTAAAAATGGACATTTTGCAAATGACCTCGGATTTCGACGAAACCACTTTTGTTGGATCCGCAGTGTCAAGTTATCGCTAGGTTTCAAATTTCATAATTTTTCGAATCAATATGTGAGCGTGGCATAGGAAAACGTGTTTTGACCATTTCAGTTGATTTTAATCGACTGGAAATTGGCCATTTTTCCAACGGTCTCAGAATTCAACGAAACTAGTTTTGTTAGGACCGTAGCGTCAATACGAAGCTAGAAAATATTTTTCGAGAATTTTTCGAGTCCGTATGTGACCCCGGTAATTTGAAATGTACGTTTAAAATTCAATATAGCGATTTAAATGTAAATTCAACGGAAACTTATCGAGACGATCGAATCAGCTTGCGATACATATCCCATTGTGTTCGGAATGGGGGTGAAACGCTATGGACGACAGGCAGTGGGCCTCGTTTCGAGGTCGTATGTGAAAGTCAACTCTTTAGGATAAAATAAATAAATTAAAAAAAAAAAAATATAATATCCCTCTCCCTTAAAACCCTCTGGCCCCCCCCCCCCCCCGATTAAAATGAATTCAACAGAAAAGAAAAAAAAAAAAAGAAAAAAACTGCTGCTGCCTCGTCGGTGTCGCCTCCTATCGCCCTCGCCGGAGCGCCGCCCCATCACCAGACCGCCACGCCCCCCTCATCTCTCCGATCCTCCTTAGATCGACGCCCCTCCAACCAAAACCCGAACCCTATACCCCCGAACTCGCTGAACAGCCATCGCCAGTCAATTGGGGGGCCCGCCTCTGGCCATCTGCCACCCCCTCCGACGCCCCGACCCCCTGTGCGCCCTCATCCTCTTCTCCAACCCCAAAGCACCCGAAAACAGTAAGTTTTTTTTTTATTTTTACTTTACTTTGATTTTTATTTTAAAGTTTAAAACTGATTTTTATTTTAGAGTTCAAATCAAAACTGAATTTTAAAAGGAAATCAAAACTGAAATTTTAAGGTTTTAAAAACTGAATTTTTTTAGATTTAAAAACTGATTTGAATAAGAATTTAAAACTGATTTTAGATTTTTTTTAAGAAGTTATAAAACTGATTTTAATTAGAATTCAGAACTGATTTTGTTTTAGAAATCAAAACTGAATTTTAAAAGGAAATCAAAACTGAAATTTTAAAAGGAAATCAAAACTGAAATTTTAAAAGGAAATCAAAACTGAAATTTTAAGGAAATCAAAACTGAATTTTAAAAGGAAATCAAAACTGAAATTTGAAGGAAATAAAAACAGATTTTTTATAGAAAAGAAAAATATGATTTTTATATATTGAACTTCGAACTAAAAATTCGATTTTTATATATTGAACTTTGAAATAAAAATTCGATTTTTATATATTGAACTTTGAAATAAAAATTCGATTTTTATATATTGAACTTTGAAATAAAAATTCGATTTTTATATATTGAACTTTGAAATAAAAATTCGATTTTTATATATTGAACTTTGAAATAAAAATTCGATTTTTATATATCGAACTTTGAAATAAAAATTCGATTTTTATATATTGAACTTTGAAATAAAAATTCGATTTTTATATATTGAATAGCGAAATAAAAATTCGATTTTTATATATATAGTGGCCTTGGGCAACGAAGGTGACAAAAAGGCGAAACGACGAAGATTTCTATAAATGAAGAGTCAAGATGATTGGATAGCTATATGTGAGAATTTCTCACCTTTCTATTTCTTTTCTAGTTATATATATATATATATACTAGGATGCAGACGGTGCTTAGTAGCACCCGACACAATCGTCCACAGACCATGGACTTGTTTGTTTGGCTGTTTGGTTATTGATTGTGATAGTGGTTTGAATGTGGTTTGTGGTGTGAAAAAAAAATCGAATCGATAAATTGGTTAGGATTAGACGTGCGCCGTTATAAGGCGAAGGAGTAAGGCTAGGTTAGACTCTTACTCCAAAAATAGTGGTTTGCATAATAAAATTGATATGATTGATGTGTGAATGGCGTGGGCCTTCACTAGACCGGGGATAAGGCTAGGCCTTGTCCCGTTTCTAGTATCGTGCCGTTATGCCGCCGAAATTTTCTAAAATATGTTAGAAAAATAAAAATATCATTTTATCGAATGAAATGAATTGAATAGAAATTCATATGTTGAAATAAAATGTTTTATCGTTAAAAATATAATTTTTAACGTGAAAGTGAATAAATAAATATTTATAAACAAATCGGTCGATTTGTTTATATACACTGATTTGACTGATATTGATTGGGACGATATATTTTACACATCGCCCAACTGCACGAATAAAATATTTGTTTGATTGTTTGAAACCCCACACGGGTGTTGGGATGAAACTTGCAGTTCACTCATCCTGATTGATTAAATATGTCGATCGATTGATTGACAAGCTGCTATAAGCGTTAAATGTCTATATTTGATGCTTATACAGTGTAGTGCACTTTGGTTGATGGTGGATTATTCATCGTTGTTGATATATACATGTGTTGTAGAAAATCCATATAATTAACATTATATGGTAATTGATTGGGCCTCATTCCAGTTTCGAAAAAAAAAGAAATATTTGAAATAGAATATTTGAATATTGAAATATGTGAAGCCGTGAGGATTAGATTGACGCCATTTTGACGTGAACGATATTTATATCGATTTTATTCATTTTAAAATGAATATTGAAAAGCAATTTCGAAATCGAATATTTTGAAATGAATTGAATTGAAAACGATTTCGAAATGAATTGAATTGAAAACGATTTCGAAATGAATTGAATTGAAAACGTTTTCGAAAGGAATTGAATTGAAAACGATTTCGAAATGAATTGAATTGAAAACAATTTCGAAATGAATTGAATTGAAAACGAATTCAAAGTGAATTGAAAACGAATTCAAATTGAATTGAAATTTGAATTGAATAGAGATGAATTTTAAAACGAATTTATAAAGAAGAATTCGATTTTGATTTGAATTGAAAAGGAAGTTGAAATAGATTTTGAAACGAATTTTAAAACTATTTATATAATTCGTTTTAAATAGAAATCGACGAAATATATATATTATATATATTATATATAATATAATGGCCTGAATAGAACGCGCCGCGCCGCGGCAGTTCGCGAATTTCGACCATTTATTTCAAACGGACATTACGGGAGATCCGACCGTCGGATTCTCCTAAAACCGGAACCGTTGGGTTCGTATCGAAAAGAGCTTTCTAATGAATGATAGAAATTTGAAATCTAACGGTTGGATTTGGAGATACGTCCAAATCAAATTCGAAAAAGGTCGCTGTAAGTGCAGTTCGATGGCCATTGATGGAAATCGACTGTACGGGCCTTGATAAAATTATTAAAAATAGCAATAATTTGTGTAAAATCATAAGAAATGATTTAGAAAGAATTGGGATGAAAAACTCCATATTTGAAAAGATAAAAATAGATTTTTATCGAAATGAACTAGTTTTGAACTAGGATTATAATTCTATTTATTTTTAAATAAATAAATTGAATTCGAAAAGGGTTTTAAAAGTAACCAAAATTCCAATGATTGCATTGGAGTGGATTTGAATCGAAATTGTCTTCGGAATATTTCGATGTTGGAATTCGTGATATTACAGGTGTTGTTATGGAAATTTGAAAGATATATATTTGTATCGTTATTTCCAATACGACATTTGTTAGTCGTAGAATTCGATATTGAATATAAGCCGATATATTTTCTATTCAGAGCCTTGTATTGAATATCGAATGTGATTTGGGTTTATCGTGAACAGTGTTTTAAATAACACTTGTTCTTTAACCCGATAATTAATGAATGGGATTTTGGGTTTATCGTGAACCGTGTTTTAAATGACACTGATTCTTTAACCCAGTCGAAGATTAAAACTAAGTGGAGTTTTAATGAATCTTTAATTAGATTGAAAAGATCGAAAATGGAGTATCACCAGTTTTGCTCCAGGCGATAGTTAAATCTTTAATTAGATTTGAACGTGAAATGGTAATTGAATTTACCGATAACACTGTGGTGTTAGATATGAAGTATTACTAGTTTTACTTCATGGGATGAATAGGTTGGGATTGGGAAATTAAAACAAATGATTACTTCGGTTAGGTTCGCTAATCCCGACTAGTTTGAATTGATATTCAAAAATGGATTAAAGAATAAATTCAAGGAATTTATCTTTGATAAAATTAATGGGAATCTTTCCCTATGAATGTGAAATTTAGAAACTAACTGTCGGTTAGCCAAGCAGAATGATTTTCTAGATATTGATCTGATGTTGGTTTCGGCCTTCGGGGTTAATATTTGGGGAATCATTCTCTTGATTAATTTACGGTTAGTGACTAATGAATTGGAATGAGGCGTATGTTGTGTTTGTGTAACACTTTTATAAAATATACGCGAGTTATTCGGGAAGACCGGGTTTATCCCATTCTGAATAACTGATACGACGATAAGTCGAAGATGAAGACGATGGTCGAAGACCGGAGGTCTTCACGTCGTTTGGGTGATAACTGATGATCTTGATTGGGCTGTACACCCAAGAAGATGGAAACAGTTAGTGATCGTCCAGACGTACTTGGAGATCGATGGATATGCGGGGTACTAGGTGCCTCCGGTTTCGTTCAGACCCAGAACGGACTTGTAAATGGACTGTGTGTCTGACATCGGATTTCATTCTGTGTGACTGATATCGGTTGCATAGGATGGCTTGCCTGTGTGGCATGCTAAGATGCAAATGATCGAGGCTTCTGTTGAAAAGCAAAGTCTTGTGGTGATGATCAAAGCACGGCCTTTGTGGCGTAGCTTTGTGTAACGTTTACCTCGCGTGTTTCACACCCGGTATGAACCAAAAACGGGAGACGGACCTCAGGGAGGGCATGCGTTTCTTTCTAGCTAGAAGTGGCGTCAGTGGTTTTACACGCCCTGACGAGTTTGACTTATGTGGTTGTGGTTGTTGCGAGGCGCCTCGGTTATATCGGTTTCGGCCGAATGCATTCTGGTCGGCTGACGGACCAGACTTACACCCCATAGGGTGGGGAGACGTATTGTTCAGGCATAATAATCCACTCCGTGTGGACCGGCCCTGTCGCTCCATGGGGCAGTTGCGGCTGTTCCTGAGACACGGGCTAGAGCGTCTCGAATCGGTTGAGGACTATCTTTTGCCTCGGTTCATAGACGGAAATCCAATTTCCAAATACGTGCCATTTGCGGTTTTATTTGTAAACCTATATATGGCGACATAGTGGTATGGGGCATTCATGCCGCCTATGATTGATACTTATGATTTGAAGTTGTTTTATACTCTATGCACTTATAATAGTATCAAATGATTTGTTTTAAACGTATCAAGCATTCTTTAGCTGTTATAAGGGAAAACCCTATCCCCCGGCTTGCGATTGCATTGTGTGATAGGACCTGGGTCTTATAACAGCTTCATTTTTCTTTATTTAGCATTGCGCTGTTTGTTTATGCACTGGTATTCTTGGGAGGAAACCCGTTCCGTGTTATACGGCGTGGCCCCTTGATTTACCTAACTTTGAAAATAAAGATTAACTGTTTTAGTTCTCACACCAGTCACATGACTGACTTGGAGTTTATTGTTTTAACCTAAACTCTGGGTGCCCTTATTTTGACACGGGCAGCTAGTAGTTTTGGTTTTGCAGATTTATATTCACAGGATCCTGGTTTACAGCTGGAACGATATCCGGAAAGCTTTGTATCCGTATATCCCATTCTAGTTGTGTATTGTATTATTTTCCGCTGCGATGTATTTAAATGTAATTTAAATCTCTGATATTTCTGTGTAATATTCATTTATACTCTGTATATTCTTGTAATCTGATGCATTGTTGTAAATACAATGAAATGTTCTTCTGTATGCGTTCTGTTTTGTCCTGTTCTCAAACGATAGGGCGTTTCGAACGGTCTGAGTCGGTTTAGCGACTGGTTCGGACCGAGCGAAATTCCTTGCCGTCACATTTGGTATCAGAGCTTTGGTTTACAAAGCTAGAGAACAAGACACATTAGAAACATACGAAAGAATTCATCAGATATTGGATTAGCAATATCCAATGAGAATGACTCGTTAGAGATAGGATCAGTAGTATCCTAGAACGAGTGTGAAGAGTATATTTTTAAAATGAAAACAAAATTTTATTTTGAAAATTTAAATCAACTATTCGTATTTGATTATCTATTTATATTGATGTGGACAATCCAGTATATATAGATTTTGCGTATACGTCTGATCCGCGTGTATTCGAGATTGTAATATACTGGATAGATATAGAATTACACTCTAATCGCCCGGAGAGGATTTTGATGATGGAGCTCCATCATTAGAATTTATGTTCGAGTGACGAAAGTGGGCTTTCTATATATTTCCTATTGACTGGTGTGAGAACCAAAATTAGATAGGGCCTATTGTTGTGATTTGGCATCAAAAATCTGATTTTTGACTATGTATCATAATTATCAATTTGAAAAGCTAATCAACTAATTGATTGATGTTTGTGTTGTTTGTTTATTTGTTTGCTAATTTTGAACCATTTAGCCTATTTGAATCAAATATTGAATTGTATTGAAAATTGGTCGCATTTGCTTGCATATACATGTATATCATTGAACAGGTCATAGCAAGGAGGCTAGAGCCAGAGAATAAAATTTGTTTGCCCGACAAATAGGTACATGTTTACTACATAATTTCCTGTTTTGTTTGGGTGATGATGATTTTGTGAGCCTATTGGCTAGCCGCTTGGCTTTTTCTTTTTCTTTTTGAGATCTGAAGGACCGGGGAAGCTATTTGAAATTCCCCGATGCTCCCGGTGCAGGGGAGGTTATGGCGAAATTTTTCAAAAATTTAGGGTGTTAGCCAAATTCTTGAAATTTTGAAAATTCTCAGAAACCAAAGGGTTGGAGAATGAAAGCCAGATCGAACATAGAGTTGATTAATCAAACCACTTTCGACTTTGTTCCTTTTCGGGGACGAAAAGTTTTAAGTGGGGGAGATTGTAACAACCCGGAAAATCTGGGCCAGTTTAAAATTTTTAAATTGGCAATTTTAGCGAATTTTGATTATTTAAAATGAATTATTTTAAATAATATCGACGAGAAATTTATTTCGAATATAATTCGAACGTATATATTATACGCGTCGTCGTTAGGATATAAATATTTATATATAATTATAAAAGGAATTGAAAATGGCGCGGTAGTTCGATAATTCGATTTCAAACTTCAATTGAATGTACCGGGTGCAAAACAATCCGGATTTTAGTGAAACCAAAAATGATAGTATCTAATTGATAATATCTTTCCAACGAATCCGAATAATCAAGATTTCATAGCGGGAATCAAAAGATATGTCCAGTTGAAAATTCTGAATAGTCGCTATGGAATTCAGGCCCTTAAAAATGGACATTTTGCAAATGACCTCGGATTTCGACGAAACCACTTTTGTTGGATCCGCAGTGTCAAGTTATCGCTAGGTTTCAAATTTCATAATTTTTCGAATCAATATGTGAGCGTGGCATAGGAAAACGTGTTTTGACCATTTCAGTTGATTTTAATCGACTGGAAATTGGCCATTTTTCCAACGGTCTCAGAATTCAACGAAACTAGTTTTGTTAGGACCGTAGCGTCAACACGAAGCTAGAAAATATTTTTCGAGAATTTTTCGAGTCCGTATGTGACCCCGGTAATTTGAAATGTACGTTTAAAATTCAATATAGCGATTTAAATGTAAATTCAACGGAAACTTATCGAGACGATCGAATCAGCTTGCGATACATATCCCATTGTGTTCGGAATGGGGGTGAAACGCTATGGACGACAGGCAGTGGGCCTCGTTTCGAGGTCGTATGTGAAAGTCAACTCTTTAGGATAAAATAAATAAATTAAAAAAAAAAAAAATATAATATCCCTCTCCCTTAAAACCCTCTGCCCCCCCCCCCCCCCCCGATTAAAATGAATTCAACAGAAAAGAAAAAAAAAAGAAAAAAACTGCTGCTGCCTCGTCGGTGTCGCCTCCTATCGCCCTCGCCGGAGCGCCGCCCCATCACCAGACCGCCACGCCCCCCTCATCTCTCCGATCCTCCTTAGATCGACGCCCCTCCAACCAAAACCCGAACCCTATACCCCCGAACTCGCTGAACAGCCATCGCCAGTCAATTGGGGGGCCCGCCTCTGGCCATCTGCCACCCCCTCCGACGCCCCGACCCCCTGTGCGCCCTCATCCTCTTCTCCAACCCCAAAGTACCCGAAAACAGTAAGTTTTTTTTTTATTTTTACTTTACTTTGATTTTTATTTTAAAGTTTAAAACTGATTTTTATTTTAGAGTTCAAATCAAAACTGAATTTTAAAAGGAAATCAAAACTGAAATTTTAAGGTTTTAAAAACTGAATTTTTTTAGATTTAAAAACTGATTTGAATAAGAATTTAAAACTGATTTTAGATTTTTTTAAGAAGTTATAAAACTGATTTTAATTAGAATTCAGAACTGATTTTGTTTTAGAAATCAAAACTGAATTTTAAAAGGAAATCAAAACTGAAATTTTAAAAGGAAATCAAAACTGAAATTTTAAAAGGAAATCAAAACTGAAATTTTAAGGAAATCAAAACTGAATTTTAAAAGGAAATCAAAACTGAAATTTGAAGGAAATAAAAACAGATTTTTTATAGAAAAGAAAAATATGATTTTTATATATTGAACTTCGAACTAAAAATTCGATTTTTATATATTGAACTTTGAAATAAAAATTCGATTTTTATATATTGAACTTTGAAATAAAAATTCGATTTTTATATATTGAACTTTGAAATAAAAATTCGATTTTTATATATTGAACTTTGAAATAAAAATTCGATTTTTATATATTGAACTTTGAAATAAAAATTCGATTTTTATATATCGAACTTTGAAATAAAAATTCGATTTTTATATATTGAACTTTGAAATAAAAATTCGATTTTTATATATTGAATAGCGAAATAAAAATTCGATTTTTATATATATAGTGGCCTTGGGCAACGAAGGTGACAAAAAGGCGAAACGACGAAGATTTCTATAAATGAAGAGTCAAGATGATTGGATAGCTATATGTGAGAATTTCTCACCTTTCTATTTCTTTTCTAGTTATATATATATACTAGGATGCAGACGGTGCTTAGTAGCACCCGACACAATCGTCCACAGACCATGGACTTGTTTGTTTGGCTGTTTGGTTATTGATTGTGATAGTGGTTTGAATGTGGTTTGTGGTGTGAAAAAAAAATCGAATCGATAAATTGGTTAGGATTAGACGTGCGCCGTTATAAGGCGAAGGAGTAAGGCTAGGTTAGACTCTTACTCCAAAAATAGTGGTTTGCATAATAAAATTGATATGATTGATGTGTGAATGGCGTGGGCCTTCACTAGACCGGGGATAAGGCTAGGCCTTGTCCCGTTTCTAGTATCGTGCCGTTATGCCGCCGAAATTTTCTAAAATATGTTAGAAAAATAAAAATATCATTTTATCGAATGAAATGAATTGAATAGAAATTCATATGTTGAAATAAAATGTTTTATCGTTAAAAATATAATTTTTAACGTGAAAGTGAATAAATAAATATTTATAAACAAATCGGTCGATTTGTTTATATACACTGATTTGACTGATATTGATTGGGACGATATATTTTACACATCGCCCAACTGCACGAATAAAATATTTGTTTGATTGTTTGAAACCCCACACGGGTGTTGGGATGAAACTTGCAGTTCACTCATCCTGATTGATTAAATATGTCGATCGATTGATTGACAAGCTGCTATAAGCGTTAAATGTCTATATTTGATGCTTATACAGTGTAGTGCACTTTGGTTGATGGTGGATTATTCATCGTTGTTGATATATACATGTGTTGTAGAAAATCCATATAATTAACATTATATGGTAATTGATTGGGCCTCATTCCAGTTTCGAAAAAAAAAGAAATATTTGAAATAGAAATATTTGAAATAGAATATTTGAATATTGAAATATGTGAAGCCGTGAGGATTAGATTGACGCCATTTTGACGTGAACGATATTTATATCGATTTTATTCATTTTAAAATGAATATTGAAAAGCAATTTCGAAATCGAATATTTTGAAATGAATTGAATTGAAAACGATTTCGAAATGAATTGAATTGAAAACGATTTCGAAATGAATTGAATTGAAAACGTTTTCGAAAGGAATTGAATTGAAAACGATTTCGAAATGAATTGAATTGAAAACAATTTCGAAATGAATTGAATTGAAAACGAATTCAAAGTGAATTGAAAACGAATTCAAATTGAATTGAAATTTGAATTGAATAGAGATGAATTTTAAAACGAATTTATAAAGAAGAATTCGATTTTGATTTGAATTGAAAAGGAAGTTGAAATAGATTTTGAAACGAATTTTAAAACTATTTATATAATTCGTTTTAAATAGAAATCGACGAAATATATATATTATATATATTATATATAATATAATGGCCTGAATAGAACGCGCCGCGCCGCGGCAGTTCGCGAATTTCGACCATTTATTTCAAACGGACATTACGGGAGATCCGACCGTCGGATTCTCCTAAAACCGGAACCGTTGGGTTCGTATCGAAAAGAGCTTTCTAATGAATGATAGAAATTTGAAATCTAACGGTTGGATTTGGAGATACGTCCAAATCAAATTCGAAAAAGGTCGCTGTAAGTGCAGTACGATGGCCATTGATGGAAATCGACTGTACGGGCCTTGATAAAATTATTAAAAATAGCAATAATTTGTGTAAAAGCATAAGAAATGATTTAGAAAGAATTGGGATGAAAAACTCCATATTTGAAAAGATAAAAATAGATTTTTATCGAAATGAACTAGTTTTGAACTAGGATTATAATTCTATTTATTTTTAAATAAATAAATTGAATTCGAAAAGGGTTTTAAAAGTAACCAAAATTCCAATGATTGCATTGGAGTGGATTTGAATCGAAATTGTCTTCGGAATATTTCGATGTTGGAATTCGTGATATTACAGGTGTTGTTATGGAAATTTGAAAGATATATATTTGTATCGTTATTTCCAATACGACATTTGTTAGTCGTAGAATTCGATATTGAATATAAGCCGATATATTTTCTATTCAGAGCCTTGTATTGAATATCGAATGTGATTTGGGTTTATCGTGAACAGTGTTTTAAATAACACTTGTTCTTTAACCCGATAATTAATGAATGGGATTTTGGGTTTATCGTGAACCGTGTTTTAAATGACACTGATTCTTTAACCCAGTCGAAGATTAAAACTAAGTGGAGTTTTAATGAATCTTTAATTAGATTGAAAAGATCGAAAATGGAGTATCACCAGTTTTGCTCCAGGCGATAGTTAAATCTTTAATTAGATTTGAACGTGAAATGGTAATTGAATTTACCGATAACACTGTGGTGTTAGATATGAAGTATTACTAGTTTTACTTCATGGGATGAATAGGTTGGGATTGGGAAATTAAAACAAATGATTACTTCGGTTAGGTTCGCTAATCCCGACTAGTTTGAATTGATATTCAAAAATGGATTAAAGAATAAATTCAAGGAATTTATCTTTGATAAAATTAATGGGAATCTTTCCCTATGAATGTGAAATTTAGAAACTAACTGTCGGTTAGCCAAGCAGAATGATTTTCTGGATATTGATCTGATGTTGGTTTCGGCCTTCGGGGTTAATATTTGGGGAATCATTCTCTTGATTAATTTACGGTTAGTGACTAATGAATTGGAATGAGGCGTATGTTGTGTTTGTGTAACACTTTTATAAAATATACGCGAGTTATTCGGGAAGACCGGGTTTATCCCATTCTGAATAACTGATACGACGATAAGTCGAAGATGAAGACGATGGTCGAAGACCGGAGGTCTTCACGTCGTTTGGGTGATAACTGATGATCTTGATTGGGCTGTACACCCAAGAAGATGGAAACAGTTAGTGATCGTCCAGACGTACTTGGAGATCGATGGATATGCGGGGTACTAGGTGCCTCCGGTTTCGTTCAGACCCAGAACGGACTTGTAAATGGACTGTGTGTCTGACATCGGATTTCATTCTGTGTGACTGATATCGGTTGCATAGGATGGCTTGCCTGTGTGGCATGCTAAGATGCAAATGATCGAGGCTTCTGTTGAAAAGCAAAGTCTTGTGGTGATGATCAAAGCACGGCCTTTGTGGCGTAGCTTTGTGTAACGTTTACCTCGCGTGTTTCACACCCGGTATGAACCAAAAACGGGAGACGGACCTCAGGGAGGGCATGCGTTTCTTTCTAGCTAGAAGTGGCGTCAGTGGTTTTACACGCCCTGACGAGTTTGACTTATGTGGTTGTGGTTGTTGCGAGGCGCCTCGGTTATATCGGTTTCGGCCGAATGCATTCTGGTCGGCTGACGGACCAGACTTACACCCCATAGGGTGGGGAGACGTATTGTTCAGGCATAATAATCCACTCCGTGTGGACCGGCCCTGTCGCTCCATGGGGCAGTTGCGGCTGTTCCTGAGACACGGGCTAGAGCGTCTCGAATCGGTTGAGGACTATCTTTTGCCTCGGTTCATAGACGGAAATCCAATTTCCAAATACGTGCCATTTGCGGTTTTATTTGTAAACCTATATATGGCGACATAGTGGTATGGGGCATTCATGCCGCCTATGATTGATACTTATGATTTGAAGTTGTTTTATACTCTATGCACTTATAATAGTATCAAATGATTTGTTTTAAACGTATCAAGCATTCTTTAGCTGTTATAAGGGAAAACCCTATCCCCCGGCTTGCGATTGCATTGTGTGATAGGACCTGGGTCTTATAACAGCTTCATTTTTCTTTATTTAGCATTGCGCTGTTTGTTTATGCACTGGTATTCTTGGGAGGAAACCCGTTCCGTGTTATACGGCGTGGCCCCTTGATTTACCTAACTTTGAAAATAAAGATTAACTGTTTTAGTTCTCACACCAGTCACATGACTGACTTGGAGTTTATTGTTTTAACCTAAACTCTGGGTGCCCTTATTTTGACACGGGCAGCTAGTAGTTTTGGTTTTGCAGATTTATATTCACAGGATCCTGGTTTACAGCTGGAACGATATCCGGAAAGCTTTGTATCCGTATATCCCATTCTAGTTGTGTATTGTATTATTTTCCGCTGCGATGTATTTAAATGTAATTTAAATCTCTGATATTTCTGTGTAATATTCATTTATACTCTGTATATTCTTGTAATCTGATGCATTGTTGTAAATACAATGAAATGTTCTTCTGTATGCGTTCTGTTTTGTCCTGTTCTCAAACGATAGGGCGTTTCGAACGGTCTGAGTCGGTTTAGCGACTGGTTCGGACCGAGCGAAATTCCTTGCCGTCACAGCAATGAATTTAAGAAATTTAAATTTTAGATTATAATTTATAAGTTATGTCAAATTAAAATTATTGAAAGGTTGCTGTAAGAATTTATATAATATAATATATATATATGGTCCAAAAAGCTACTTTTCACATACGAAGGAATTTGAACTCGAAACCACTTCCATTGAGTCTGGAATGATGTTTCTGCATTTAAAAAGTATAAACACTTATATATTTGGAGTTTCGAAAATTATTTGTTTAAAAATGTATTTTTAATATGAAATATATAGCCATGGAAAATAATGATTTTTCAAACAGTGTCCGTTTCTGACGAAACCACTTTTGTTGGATTCAGAATATTAAATTATTGCTAGGTTTAAATTTTTAGAATTTTCCGAGCTAGTATGTGAGCGTGGCGAAAGAAACTATGTTTTGTCAATTTTGGTCAAAATTAATTAACTCAAAAATAGCCATTTTGCAAAAAGTCTCAGAATTCAACAAAATAAATTTTGTTGGATTCGTATCATCCAAACAAAGCTAAAAATGATTTTTTGGTAATTTTTAGAATTAAAATATAATTATAATTGATTTTTCAGTGTAAACGGGCAAATTTTTGACTTTAAAAATTCATTAAAAATTCATACGGGCTCAGAATTGAACGAAATTAATTTTCATAGGTCCACAGCATCAAAACATAGCTAAATATATTTTTCGAGAATTTTTGAAGTTAATTTGTGACCTCGGTGAATTTTCATGTACGGTATACATTAAAATATTAATAAAATAATATAATTATTCCAAAACTCATAATAAATTTCGTAATTGGGTCCTGTAACATGTTCCATTGCGTTCAGAAGGCCTCAAAACCTTAAGAACGATAGTAAGCAGGCCTAAATCGGAGTTCGGACCAAAACAGGCTTAAGCGGGCCAATTAAATAATAATTAACTTAACCTAATATAATAATATATATGTGAATGTCGGGTTTCTCTTCTTCCTCATCCGCATATAGCAGCCACCGCTGAACCCATTAGCTTCAAATCTTCAAACTTCGATCTCTCTTTCATTTCTCAATGAAAATTAGCGTGTGAGTACTCATTTCGAAGCTCTTCCCGAGCTCTTCGATCTCCGACAAGTCCCAGCACCTCTCGTGCATCGTAGCTCCGCCACCAAGGCAGAGAAGCCGCCACCGTTTGCTGCAAACCGGGCCCCACCACGGCGATCGCACCTCCTCCCTTCTCCGGCGCAGGTAGACCTCTCCAAGCCGGACAACCTCCAACAAACGGTTCGTGAAACTATCGCCTACAACTCCAGAAAATCGAATTTGAAGTTTTGAACGTTCTAAGATCCGAAACCAAGTGAATTCGAACATCTAATCTAATCGAACCTGAAGCATCTCCTCAGACCAAACACTGTGAGAATTTTATTTTATTTTAAATTTAATTTAATTATTAAATTATTATTTGCATGGTTGTTGATCGTAGATTAAAAGAAAAAAAAACATGATATTTAGAACATGGATCTGAACGATTCACCCCGTATGTTGTTGAATCTGAATTGATTAGAACGACATGAGATTAGATCTGAAATTTTAAGGTTTAAATTTGAATTAAGAATTAATTAATTAATTATGTGTTATTTATTTAACCATGCTATGTTGATTTTGTATATGCTATGTGAAATCCCATCTTGAAATTTACTTCGATGTTAGTTATTGCATCTGATCCTGTTGTTGTGTCTGAATGTTGTTATGTGACTTGTGATGAAATCTACATTCTCTTTTTATGTAAAATGGGAATAGAGAAAAAAAAAATTAACGTTTATTTTGATAGGAAGTAAACTCACCGCATGTAAATTAACATTTTTGATGTTAATATTATAAAATTCACCGTAGGATGTAAATTAACATTTTTGTTAATGTTAATATTAATAAGAAATAACATCGTATGAGAAATTACATCGCATGTTGAAATTTAATTATGTAAAATTAAAGTAAGAAATTTGCGATGTTATGAAATTTACATTTTATTATGTAAATTTATATGAGTTTCACCGCATGTATAAATCTACATTATTTTTTCCATGTAGATAAAATAGTAATTTTGACCGTAGGGGAATTTCACATTTTATTTATGTGAATAAAGTAATTTTCAACGTATGATAAAATTTACATTATTTTTAATGTTAATGATAAGTAATTCAACGTATGATAAAATTAACATTATATTTAATGGTAATAATAAGAATATTTACAACGTATGAAATTTTACATTATTTATTTTTAATGTTAATATATAAAAAGTAATTTAACCGTATGATGGCATTAACATTTTAATGTTAATATTAAAAAGTAATTTAATCGCATGTATAAATTAACATTTTTAATGTTAATATTAAAAAGAAATTTCAATTTACATATTATTTGATGCAAATAAAATAAGAATGCGACTTGTGTTAGATTTTACATTTTACTATGTAAAATTGAAATGTAGGAGAATTTAACATTTTTGTTAATGTTAAAAATAAGAAATTTCATCGTATAACAAATTTAACATTTTGGTTAATGTTAAAAATAAGAAATTTCATCGTATAACAAATTTATCGTATAACAAATTTAACATTTTTGTTAATGTTAAAAATAAGAAATTTCATCGTATGACAAATTTAACATATTTGTTAATGTTAGAATTTTGCGTTGACATAAATTTACATCTTATTAGGTAAATTTAATGTTAGAATTTTGAGTTGACATAAATTTACATCTTATTAGGTAAATTTAATGTTAGAATTTTGCGTTGACATAAAATTTACATCCTATTATGTAAATGAAATGTTAGAATTTGGCGTTGATATTAATTTACATCTTATTATGTAAATTTAATATTGGAATTTACGATGACATAAAATTTACATCTTATTATGTAAATAAAATATTGAAATTTGGAGATGACATAAATTTTACATTTTATTATGTAAATTAACGTTAGAATTTCACCATATGAAAAGTTTACATTTTTATTAATGTTAATATATATGAACATTCACCGTAGGAGGAGTTTACATTTTTATTTATGTAAATAAAGGAAATTTTTACCGTATGAAAATTCACATATTTATTAATGTAAATTAAAGAGAATATTTAACCGTAGGATTTGTTAACATTATTTCTAATGTTAATATATGTGAATTTAACCGTAGGATTTGTTAACATTATTTTTAACGTTAATACATAAAAAAAATTCACCATAGGAAGATTTACATTAATTTTAGTGTACTAAAAAGAATGGACTTTACATTGTGTTTAAAGAGTAAATTTTACATTGTAAAGAAGAATGGATTTTATGTTGTAACTTGAGAATAGAAGTTTACATTTTGTTGAATGCAAATTCAAGAAAATGTGACAAGAATGAAAATTTACATTTTCCTTAATGTAAATATATAGAAATTTCACCGTATGTGAAATTTACATTTTTCTTAATGTAAATATACATGAATTTCACCGTATGTCCATTTTACATTATTTTTAATGTAAATTATATAGTAATCACAACGTAGGATAATTTTGCATTATTTTTTAATGTAAATAAAAAGGGGATTTACACTGTAGGAAATTAACATTAGTTATAATGTTAAGATAAAAGAATGATATCGTAGGATGAATTGACATTATTTATGATGTTAATAAAAAGAAAATTGACCGTAGGATAAGTTACATTATTTTATAATGTAATTTAAAGAGATGAAACTGCATGACATAAATTACATTTATTTATGTAATTTATAAATGAAGTTAGACCGCATGACATGAATTACATTTATTTATGTAATTTATAAATGAAATTAGACCACACGACATAAATTACATTTATTTATGTAATTTATGAATGAATGAAGTCCGCATAATATAAAATACATTTTTATATGTATTTTATGAATGAATTAAGACCTCATAAGATAAATTACATTTTTATATGTATTTTATGAATGAATTAACATCACATGAAATAAAATACATTTGTATATGCATTTTATGAATGAGTTAAGATCGCATGAAATAAATTACATTTTATTTTATAATTTATGAATGAAATTAGTCTATATAAAGTAAATTACATTTTTATATGTAATTTATGAATGAATTTTCATCGTATGAAATAAATTACATATTATTATGTAAATTATGAATGAATTTAACCCGCATGAATGAAATTTCATTTTTTTCTATGAAATGAATGTATGGATTTACTTTGTAAATAAAGATTACATTTTTATAATGTAAACAAGAAGTAGGATTCACGTTGTAAATAAAATTTATACTGTTATATGTAATTAAGAATGATGAATTATAAATTACATTTTACATGTAAGGATGGAATTAAAAGAAGGAATTGGACAATGAAATATAATTTACATTTTACCGTAAGTTAAAGAAATTAAAAGAATCAAAAAGGAAGAATTCATCATTCAAGTATGATTTGCATTTCTCTGTAAATGAAGGGATAAAAGGATAAAGAAGGAAAATATACTTAAGAATAAAGAGTTAAACGGGTTACGTTTATCTATATATAAATATAATTAAAATTAAATGAATCGAGCGCGGTATTTCGCGTTTTAAAATTATATCTTTAAATGACAATACAAGAAGATCCGACCGTCGGATTTTCTTGAGACTGAAACCGCTAGGACCGTCTTGGAAAAATCTTTCCAACGATATATAATACGTCAAAATCCAACGGTTAGATTTTGAGATATGTGAAAATCAAAATTGATTGAAAATAGCACCAGAATCGCCATTGACCTGAATCGTCGCTGATTAAAGATTTAATTATTTTCAATTAAAGAAATAATCGTTATAAATTAGAAATAACGATAAGGAAGAGTTTTCAATATATATATATATATACGAAGATTATTTGGAAAGGCCGAGTTAATCTCATTCCAAATAATCAAAACGACGATGAGAATTGAAGAAGAAGACGACTAATGAAGACCGTCAATCTTCCCCTCAGGAAGACAGCGATTGAGGCTTTGAATTGATTTGCTCCCAATTCGAGGTCATGATCGTCGTTCGAACGAACATATTGATTGAACGGATTTGGCTTTCGCTCAGACCCAGAGCATAAGCGTTTAAATGGATTGAATGTCTGACGTGGTATTCCTTTACACTGTATCTATTGATCTCTACTAAACATATATCTGTTTGGTGTCTTTCACCCTTCTCTGAGACGTACGAACTCAGAGGTTATATGTTGGCAGAAATCAATGATATGGTATGGATTGACGATGTGGCATGCCAAGATGCATGTGATCAAGGCTTTGTTGAAAAGCAGGCCTTGCGGGATGATCAAAGCATAGCATGTTTAGGCATAGCTTTGTGTATGACGTGACTTCACGAGCCTCACACACCGGCGGAGTCTAAAACGGGAGAAGGGAACACAGGGAGTGCACACATTTCTTTCTAGCTAGAGTGGTGCCAGAGACCTACCAGCGCTGGCATTTATTCATTGTAGTTGTTGGATTTTTCGAGGCCTCGGATTTATGCGGTCGCCACTGGCCGTATTGTAGGTCCAAAAGGACCGGGAAGCGTGTGTTCAGGCATAACTAATCCACAAAAGTAAGTGTGGACCGGCCCTGCAGGATCCAAGGGTTGGACAGAGTACCAATCCTGGGGCATTGCTAGAGTGTCTCGAATCGGTAAGGATCTCCTCCCTAACCTTGACTCAGATGGAAACCCAAATTCCAAATACGACCCTACGGTTTTGATTGTATTACTAGTATGGAGATATAGTAGGATGGGGTACTATGTTTCCTAGGATTGATACATTTATTTTGAAATGTTTTTATTATACACTAATAATAATATTAAACTCGTATTTGCCGTATTTAGCATGTTTAATCACCATAAGGGAAAACTCTATCCTCTGGTGTGCGTTGCATTGTGTGTCTTATGGTGATTCCATTTTTCTAAAAAGCATTGTGATGTTGTACGTTCTGACACTTTAAATTATGCACGACAATCCATTGAGTAAACCCGTTCCGTATTAGCGGCGTGGTCTTTGGATTTGTCATATTATTATTAGTAAACTAGTTATGAATTCTCATACCAGTCCCGCGACTGACCCGTAGTTTGTTTCACCTTTTTGCAAACTCGGGTGCCCTCTTTACTACACGGGCAGCCAAGTAAACATGTTCATTCTTTGCTTGGAGTCTTGTCTTGGAGTTGCTCATTATCTTTGCTTGGATTTGGTTTTGCGGAGAGGTGATGACTTGGAGCATTGAGGACAGCTATCATTTACTTCTATTGCATTTTTCTATCTTTAAGTTCAGATATTAGACTTGTTTCATTTCGTATTGCTTATTTTGAGAGTTGGAACTTATTTCCATTTCTGCAAACTTGATGTAATAATTTGGAATTCTGTGACTGTTGGGATTCTGTGGTTTATGACATTATATTTCCGCTGCTATAATTTTATTATTCTATGGTATTTCCTCTGCTATGTTGTATCAGTGATTTGTATTGTTATATTTATGTTGTATTCCATATGATTATTCCTTACTTTCACCTAGTGGAGGTTTGGGGGTCATCACACTTAGTGACTAAGTAATCAGGTAAAACACTTCCGCATGTTTGCGATTCTACATTTTAAAGCATCTATAATACTCATCATTTGCATATTACCGTTTGGACCCTGGATCCGCGCCAATAAGTTCAAGAAAGTTTCGAAATAGAAGTGAAACTTTGATGTTTGCATCGAATAAGTAGGTTTCTTGGTGCTCAAGTAATCAGGTAAAACACTGCCGCATGTTTGAAACTCTACCATTTCAAATACATATAACACTCATCATTAAATAATAGTGCTTTTAAAAACATGTTTCGACTTTGAGAGTAGAATTTACGTGAATAAGACGAAAATGTTTTCGAATATTAGTAGAATATTCATATTTTCATATTGACCGAGCAGGTTGCTTAGTGACTAAGTAATCAGCTAAAACACTGCCGCATATTTGTCATTCTACATTTTAAAAGCATTAATAACACTCATCATTTGCATATTACCGTTTGGACCCTGAATCCGCGCCAATAAGATCAAGAAAGTTTCAAAATATAAGTGAAACTTTGATGTTTGCATCGAATAAGTAGGTTTCTTGGTGCTCAAGTAATCAGGTAAAACACTGCCGCATGTTTGAAACTCTACCATTTCAAATACAAATAACACTCATCATTAAATAATAGTGCTTTTAAAAACACGTTTCGACTTTGGGAGTAGAATTTGTGTGAATAAGACGAAAAGTTTTCGAATATTAGTAGAATATTCATATTTTCATATTGACCGAGCAAGTTGCTTAATGACTAAGTAATCAGGTAAAACACTGTCGCATGTTTGACATTCTACATTTTAAAGCATCTATAACACTCAACATTTGCACATTACAGTTTGGACCCTGGATCCGCGCGAATATGATCAAGAAAGTTTCAAAATATAAGTGAAACTTTGATGTTTCCAACGAATAAGTAGGTTTTTTGGTGCTTAAGTAATCAGGTAAAATTCCACCGCATGTTTGAAACTCTACCATTTCAGATACATATAACACTCATCATTAAATAATAGTGCTTTTAAAAACACGTTTCGACTTTGGGAGTAGAATTCGCGTGAATAAGACGAAAAAGTTTTCAAGTATTAGTAGAATATTCATATTTTCATATTGACCGAGCAGGTTGCTTAGTGACTAAGTAATCAGGTAAAACACTGCCGCACGTTTGATATTCTACATTTAAAAGCATCTATAACACTCATCATTTGCATATTACCGTTTGGACCCTGGATCCGTGCCAATAAGATCAAGAAAGTTTCAAAATATAAGTGAAACTTTGATGTTCGCAACGAATAGGTAGGTTTCTTGATGCTCGCGTAATCAGGTAAAATACCACCACATGTTTGAAACTCTATCATTTCAAATTCATATAACACTCATCATTAAATAATAGTGCTTCTAAAAACACGTTTCGACTTCGGGAGTAGAATTCGCGTGAATAAGACGAAATAGTTTTCAAATATTAGTAGAATATTCATATTTTCATATTGACCGAGCAGGTTGCTTAGTGAGTAAGTAATCAGGTAAAACACTGCCGCATGTTTGTCATTCTACATTTTAAAGCATCTATAACACTCATCATTTTCATATTACCCTTTGGACACTGGATCCGCGCCAATAAGATCGAGAAAGTTTCAAAATATAATTGAAACTTTGATGTTGGCAGCGAATAAGTAGGTTTCTTGGTGCTCAAGTAATCAGGTAAAACACCGCCGCTTGTTTGAAACTCTACCATTTCAAATACATTTAACACTCATCATTAAATAATAGTGCTTTTAAAAACACATTTCGAATTTGGGAGTAGAATTTGTGTGAATAAGACGAAAAAGTTTTCAAATATTAGTAGAATATTCATATTTTCATATTGACCGAGCAGGTTGCTTAGTGACCAAGTAATTAGGTAAAATACTGCTGCATGTTTGACATTCTACATTTTAAAGCATCTATAACACTCATCATTTGCATATTACCGTTTGGACCATGGATCCGCACCGATAAGATCAAGAAAGTTTCAAAATATAAGTGAAACTTTGATGTTTGCAACGAATAAGTTGGTTTCTTGGTGCTTAAGTAATCAGGTAAAATACCACCACATGTTTGAAAATCTATCATTTCAAATACATATAACACTCATCATTAAATAACAGTGCTTTTAAAAACACGTTTCGACTTTGGGAGTAGAATTCGCGTGAATAAGACGAAAAAGTTTTCGAATATTAGTAGAATATTCATATTTTCATTTTGACCGAGTGGGTTGCTTAGTGACTAAGTAATCAGGTAAAACACTGCTGCATGTTTGTCATTCTACATTTTAAAACATCTATAACACTCATTATTTGCATATTACCATTTGGACCTGGATCCGCGCAAATAAGATCAATAACGTATCAAAATATAATTGAAACTTTAATGTTTGCATCGAATATGTAGGTTTCTTGGTACTCAAGTAATCAGGTAAAACACTGCCGCATGTTTGAAACTCTACCATTTCAAATACATATAACACTCATCATTAAATAATAGTGCTTTTAAAAACACGTTTCGACTTTGGAAGTAGAATTAGCATGAAGAAGACGAAAAAGTTTTCAAATATTAGTAGAATATTCATATTGACCGAGCATGTTGCTTAGTGACTAAGTAATCAGGTAAAACACGGCCTCATGTTTGTCATTCTACATTTTAAAGCATCTATAGCACTCGTCATTTGCATATTACCGTTTGGACCCTGGATCCGCGCCAATAACATCAAGAAAATTCGAAAATATAAGTGAAACTTTGATGTTTGCATCGAATAAGTAGGTTTCTTGGTGCTCAAGTAATCAGGTAAAACACTGCCGCATTTTTGAAACTCTACCATTTCAAATACATATAACACTCATCATTAAATAATAGTGCTTTTAAAAACACGTTTTGACTTTGGGAGTAGAATTTGCATGAATAAGAAGAAAAAGTTTTCAAATATTAGTAGAATATTCATATTTTTATATTGGCCGAGCAGGTTGCTTAGTGACTAAGTAGGCAGGTAAAACACTGCCGCATGTTTGCCATTCTACATTTTAAAGCATCTATAACACTCATCATTGGCATATTACCGTTTGGACCCTGGATCCGCGCCAATAAGATCAAGAAAGTTTCAAAATATAAGTGAAACTTTGATGTTTGCATCGAATAAGTAGGTTTCTTGGTGTTCAAGTAATCAGGTAAATCACTGCCGCATGTTTGAAACTCAACCATTTCAAATACATATAACACTCATCATTAAATAATAATGCTTTTAAAAACACGTTTCGACTTTAGGAGTAGAATTTGCGTGAATAAGACGAAAAAGTTTTCAAATATTAGTAGAATATTCATATTTTCATATTAACCAAGCAGGTTGCTTAGTGATTAAGTAATCAGATAAAAATCAGGTAAAACACTGCCGCATGTTTGCCATTCTACATTTCAAAGCATCTATAACACTCATCATTTGCATATTACCGTTTGGACCCTGGATCCGCGCCAATAAGATCAAGAAAGTATCAAAATATAAGTGAAATTTTGATGTTTGCATCGAATAAGTAGGTTTCTTGGTGCTTAAGTAATCAGGTAAAACACCGCCGCATGTTTGAAACATTACCATTTCAAATACATATAACAATCATAATTAAATAATAGTTCTTTTAAAAACACGTTTCGACTTTGGGAGTAGAATTTGCGTGAATAAGACGAAAAAGTCTTCGAATATTAGAAGAATATTCTTATTTTCATATTGACCGAGCAGGTTTCTTAGTGACCAAGTAATCAGGTAAAACACTTCTGCATGTTTGCCATTCTATATTTTAAAGCATCTATAACACTCATCATTTGCATATTACCGTTTGGACCCTGGATCCGTGCCAATAAAATCAAGAAAGTTTTAAAATATAAGTGAAACTTTGATGTTTGCATCGAATAAGCAGGCTTCTTGGTGCTCAAGTAATCAGGTAAAACACCGCCGCATGTTTGAAACTCTACCATTTCAAATACATATAAGACTCATCATTAAATAATAGTGCTTTTGAAAATACGTTTCGACTTTGGAAGTAGAATTTGCGCGAATAAAATGAAAAAGTTTTCAAATATTAGTAGAATATTTATATTTTCATATTGACCGAGCAGGTTGCTTAGTGACTAAGTAATCTGCTAAAACACTGCCGCATGTTTGTCATTCTACATTTTAAAAGCATCTATAACACTCATCATTTGCATATTACCGTTTGGACCCTAGATCCGCACCAATAAGATCAAGAAAGTTTCAAAATATAAGTGAAACTTTGATGTTTGCATCGAATAAGTAGGTTTCTTGGTGCTCAAGTAATTAGGTAAAACACTGCCTCATGTTTGAAACTCTACCATTTCAAATACATATAACACTCATCATTAAATAAGAGTGCTTTTAAAAACACATTTCGACTTTGGGAGTAGAATTTGCGTGAATAAGACGAAAAAGTTTTCGAATATTAGTAGAATATTCATATTTTCATATTGACCGAACATGTTGCTTAGTGACTAAGTAATCAAGTAAAACACTACCGCATGTTTGTCATTCTACATTTTAAAGCATCTATAACACTCATCATTTTCATATTACCGTTTGGACCCTGGATCCGCGCCAATATGATCAAGAAAGTTTCAAAATATAAGTGAAACTTAGATGTTTGTATCGAATAAGTAGGTTTCTTGGTTTTCAAATACATATAACACTCATCATTAAATAATAGTGCTTTTAAAAACACATTTCGACTTTGAGAGTAGAATTTTCATGAATAAGACGAAAAAGCTTTCGAATATTTGTAGAATATTCATATTTTCATATTAACCGAGCAGGTTGCTTAGTGACTAAGTAATCAGGTAAAAGACTGCCGCACGTTTGACATTCTACATTTTAAAGCATCTATCACACTCATCATTTCCATATTACCGTTTGGACCCTGGATCCTCGCGAATAAGATCAAGAAAGTTTCAAAATATAAGTGAAACTTTGATGTTTGCATCGAATAAGTAGGTTTCTTGGTGCTCAAGTAATTAGGTAAAACACTGCCTAATGTTTGAAACTCTACCATTTCAAATACATATAACACTCATCATTAAATAAGAGTGCTTTTAAAAACACATTTCGACTTTGGGAGTAGAATTTGCGTGAATAAGACGAAAAAGTTTTCGAATATTAGTAGAATATTCATATTTTCATATTGACCGAACATGTTGCTTAGTGACTAAGTAATCAAGTAAAACACTACCGCATGTTTGTCATTCTACATTTTAAAGCATCTATAACACTCATCATTTTCATATTACCGTTTGGACCCTGGATCCGCGCCAATATGATCAAGAAAGTTTCAAAATATAAGTGAAACTTAGATGTTTGTATCGAATAAGTAGGTTTCTTGGTTTTCAAATACATATAACACTCATCATTAAATAATAGTGCTTTTAAAAACACATTTCGACTTTGAGAGTAGAATTTTCATGAATAAGACGAAAAAGCTTTCGAATATTTGTAGAATATTCATATTTTCATATTAACCGAGCAGGTTGCTTAGTGACTAAGTAATCAGGTAAAAGACTGCCGCACGTTTGACATTCTACATTTTAAAGCATCTATCACACTCATCATTTCCATATTACCGTTTGGACCCTGGATCCTCGCGAATAAGATCAAGTAAGTTTCAAAATATAAGTGAAACTTTGATGTTTGCAACGAATAAGTAGGTTTCTTAATGCTTAAGTAATCAGGTAAAATTCCACCGCATGTTTGAAACTCTACCATTTCAAATACATATAACACTCATCATTAAATAATAGTGCTTTTAAAAACACGTTTCGACTTTAGGAGTAGAATTCGCGTGAATAAGACAAAAAAGTTTTCATATATTAGTGTAATATTCATATTTTCATATTGACCGAGCAAGTTGCTTAGTGACTAAGTAGTCAGGTAGAACACTACAGCATGTTTGTCATTCTACATTTTAAAGTATCTATAACACTCATCATTTGTATATTACCGTTTGGACCCTGGATCCGCGCCAATAAGATCAAGAAAGTTTCAAAATATAATTGAAACTTTGATGTTTGCATCGAATAAGTAAGTTTCTTGGTGCTCAAGTAATTAGGTAAAACACTGCCGCAAGTTTGAAACTCTACCATTTCAAATACATATAACACTCATCATTGAATAATAATGCTTTTAAAAACAAGTTTCGACTTTGGGAGTAGATTTTGCGTGAATAAGACGAAAAGTTTTCAAATATTAGTAAAATATCCATATTGACTGGGCATGTAGCTTAGTGACTAAGTAATCAAGTAAAACACTGCCTCATGTTTGCCATTCTACATTTTAAAGCATCTATAACACTCGTCATTTGCATATTACCGTTTGGACTTAGGATCCGCGCCAATAAGATCAAGAAAGCTCGAAAATATAACTGAAACTTTGAAGTTTGCATCGAATAAGTAGGTTTCTTGGTGCTCAAGTAATCAAGTAAAACACTGCCGCATGTTTGAAACTATGACGACATGGAATTTCGCTCGATCCGAATCAGTCGTTAAACCGATCTAGACCGTTCGAAACCCCTGATCGTTTTGAGAACAGGACAAATTGGAACGCAGACAGAAGAACATTTCATTGTTATTACAACAATTCCATCAGATACAAGAATATACAAAGTATAAATGAATAAATTACATTCAATAAATATCAGAGATTACAATAAATTACAAAGCAGCGGAAAATAATACAAAACACAACTGAAAGTAATACACGGATACAGAGCTTTCCGAGCATCGTTCCAGCTGTAAATCAGGATGCTGTGAATATAAATCTGCAAAACTAAAACTACTAGCTGCCCGTGTCGAAAATAAGGGCACCCAGAGTTTCGGTTAAAACAAATAAACTCCAGGTCAGTCATGTGACTGGTGTGAGAACTAAAACAGTTATTTAAAACTTTACATTAAAAGAGAGTAATTCAAGGGACCAGGCCGTATAACACGGAACGGGTTTCCTCCCAAGAATACCAGTGCATAGAATAAACAGCGCAATGCTTTTTCGAAAAATGAAGGTATTATAAGACCCAGGTCACATCACACAATGCAACGCAAGCCGGAGGATAGGGTTTTCCCTTATAATAGCCAAACATGCTTGATACTTTTGAAACAAATCATTTGATACTATTATAGGTGTATAGTGTCAAAACAATTTTCAATCATAAATATCGATCATAGGCGACATGGGTACCATCTATCATGTCGCCATACTAGGCTCTACAAATAAAACCGAAATACACGTATTGGAAATTGGATTTTCCGTCATGAGTCGAGGCAAGGGGCAAACTCCTCTCCGATTCGAGACACTCTAGCAAATGCTCAGGACTACACACTCTGGACAGCCACTTGGATCGGTTGAGTCGGTCCTCTCTTACGTTTGAGGATTAGTTATTCCTGAACACACGTTTCCCGGTCCTAATAGACCTAATATCGAGGCGCCTCATTCCAACAAACAAAAAGGTGAAAAGTATATAAATGTCAGGGCTGGTAAGTCACTGACACCACCAAAGCTAGAAAGAAATGTCGTGTTCTCCCAACGGTCCGTATCCCGTTTTTAACTCATACCGAGGTGTGAGGCTTGCGAATTCACGCTATACACAAAGCTACCACGTAGGCCATGCTTTGATCATCAACTACAAGACTTTGCTTTTCAACAGAAGCCTTGATCAATTGCCACTTAGGCGTGCCACATAGGCAATTCATGCCATGCGACTGATGTCCATCGATATACAACCTCTGAGCTCGTACGTCTCAGAGAAGGGCGTTAAGCAAGAGAATAAATTCTCCGCCGCCAAACAGATGTATATTTAATAGAGATCAATCAACATAGAATAAAATCCAATGTCAGACACACAATCCATTTACAAGTCCGTTCTGGGTCTGAACGAAACCGGAGGCACTATCCTCGCATATCCATCGATCTCCAAGTACGTCTGGACGATCACTAACTGATTCCCTCATCTTGGGTGTACAGCCCAATCAAGATCATCAGTAATCACCCAAACGATGTGAAGACTTCCGGTCTTCAACCACCGTCTTCATCTTCGAATTATCATCGAATCGGTTATTCAGAATGGGTATAAACCCGGCCTTTCTGAAAAACCCGCGTATATAGTAAACAAATGTTACACAAACACAACATACACCTCATTCCAATTTAGCATCCACTAACCGTAAACCAGCAAGAGAACAATTTCTCAAATATTAACCCCGAAGGTCAAAACCAACATCAGATCAATACCCAGGAAACCATTCTTCTTAGCTAACCTACAGCTAGTTTCTAAATTTCATATTCTCGGGGAAAGGTTCCCATTAATTTTATCAAAGATAAATTCTTTAAATTTATTCTTTAATCTTCCTTTGGATGTCATATCAAACCAAATTATGGTTTTTCAAACTAGACGGGATTAGCGAACCACACCGAAGTAATTATTTATTTTATTTCCCAATCCCAACCTATTCATCCCATGAAGCAAAACTAGTAATACTCCATATCTAACACCACAGTGTTATCGGTAAAATTAATTACCATTCCACGTTCAAATCTAATTAAAGATTTAACTATCGCTTTGGAGCAAAACTGGTGGTACTCCATTCTCGCTCATTTTCCAAATTTGATAATTTAAATTATCAATTCACATTTCAATCTAATTGCAGATTCATTAAAACTCTCTTTACTGGGTTAAAGAACTAATGTCATTTAAAACACAGTTCACGATAAACCCAAATCACATTCTATTTATTATCGAGTTAAAGAACAAGTGTTATTTAAAACACTGTTCACGATAAACCCACAAATCAATTCTTATTCCATTCCACTCAAATATATTAGAAATTCTGATTATTTAAAACCCCTTTTTAAATCCGATTTATTTATTTAAAAATAATTGGGTTTTAAATTTAGTTCAAATCTAGTTCATTTCGATAAAAATCTATTTTTATCTTTTCCTATATGGGGTTTTTCATCCCAATTTTTCCCAAATCATTTCTTATGATTTTACACAAATTATTACTATTTTTAATAATTTTATCAAGGCCCGTACAGTCGATTTCCAACAACGGCCATCGAACTGCACCTACAGCGACCTTTTCCAAATTTGATTTGGACATAATTCCAAATCCAACCGTTAGATTTCAAATTTCTAATATTCGTTAGAAAGATCTTTTCAATACGAACCCAACGGTTCCGGTTTTAGGAGAATTCGACGGTCGGATCTTCCGTAATGTCCGTTCGAAATCAATGGTCGAAATTCACGAACTGCCGCGGCGCGGTGCGTTCTATTCAGGCCATTATATTATATATATAATATATATTTCGTCGATTTCTATTTAAAACGAATTTTATAAATAGTTTTAAATTTGTTTCAAAAACATTTCAACTTCTATTTCCAATTCAAATCAAAATTGAATTTTTCCTAGTAAATTTGTTTTAAAATTCACGTCAATTCAAAATCCAATTCAATTTGAATTCATTTCAAATCGATTTTTATTCTATTCCAATTCGTTTTCAATTCAATTCGTATTCGTTTTATATTCAATTCAATTCAATTCAAATTCGTTTTATATTCAATTCAATTCGAATTCGTTTTATATTCAATTCAATTCGAATTCGTTTTATATTCAATTCAATTCGAATTCGTTATATATTCAATTCAATTCGAATTCATTATATATTCAATTCAATTCGAATTCGTTTTCTATTTAATTCAAATCGAATTCGTTATATATTCAATTCAAATCGAATTCCTGTTATAAATATTCGATTTTTACCTCTTTTCAATATTCATTATAAAAACGAATATAATCGATATAAATATCGTTCGCGTCAAAATAGCGTACCTCTAACCAACACGGCTTTATATTTTTCACTAATTTCGTTATTCTATTCAACAAATGAATCTGTATTTCTTTCAATACAAGACTTTATATTTTTGTCAACACACGACTAATCTCAACGAATGAGTACTGTCCATGTGTGACTATTTTTGTTATTTTATATATTTTATAAAAATTATGGTATCTATCGTTTGATTTCAAATCAGACTCCAACCGTAAATTAGTAAGAGAATGATTCCCTGAATACTACCCCGAAGGCCGAAACCAACATCAGATCCACATCCAGGAGACCACTCATATTATCTATTTTCCAGTTAGTTTCTAATTTTATATATGATAAAGATGTAAATTTTATTGTTAAAATATTTCGTTCAACACATGACTAATTTCAATGGATGAGTACTATCAACACATGAACCTTTATTTTATAATATTCTTTACTTTCTAAATTGGAATGAGGCCCAATAAATTATCATATAATGTTAATTATATGGATTCCATACAACACATGTATATAATAGCAACGATAAATAATCAACCATCATCCAAAGTGCACTACACTGCATAAATATCAAATATAGATATCTAACGCTTATAACAGCCTGTCAATCAATCAATCGACATACAACTAATTATTGGGATTAGTGTATGCCATATTTTATCCCAATACCCATGTGGGGTTTCAAATAATCAAACACAGATTTTATTTGTGCAATTGGGCGATGTGTAAAATTTATCGTCCCAGTCAATGTCTTTCAAATAGGTGTACATAAACAAACCATCCGGTTTGTAAATGAATATTTATTTATTCACATTCACGTTAAAAATTATATTTTTAACGACCAAATTATTTTATTCAACCTATGAATATTCTATTCGGTTCATTCTTTAAATAAAATGATATCTTTATTTTTCTAACTTATTTTAGAAAATTTCGGCGGCATAACGGCATGATACTGGAAACGGGACAAGGCCTTGCCTAATCCCCGGTCTAGTGATGGCCCAAGCCATACACATATCAATCAAATCAATTTCAATTCACCAAACAACCAACTCCAAATCAAATAATCTAACTAATCTATGCAACCAAACAAACAAGTCCATGGTCTGTGGACAGTGGTGTCGGGTGCTACTAAACACCGTCTGCATCCTAGTATATATTATAATATAACTAGAAAATGAAAATTTAAAAGGTGAGAAGTTCTCACCAAAGCTATCCCAACTCCACGACACTTCAAATGTAGAAGTCTTCGCCGTTCTCGCCTTTCGTCACTTTCGTTACCCGTAGTCACTACATATATAAAAATCACATTTTTATATTGTTGCCATGTATATAAAAATCATATTTTTATAATCACTCCATATGGATAAAAATTCTATTTTTACATCGCTACTATAGATAAAAATTCTATTTTTACATCGCTACTATATAGATAAAAATTCTATTTTTACATTGATGTTCATATAATAAAGATTATATTTTTTGTCACGCTATTCTCTATATAAAGATTTCGCCTTTTCAAAAATAATAAAAATCATATTTTTCTTCTTCCTATATTATAAAAATTATATTTTTAACTTTTACGTTATATAAAAATCACGGCTTACATTATATCAAAATATCGTCTTTCATAGATTAAAAATCACTTCTTTACATTTATAAAAATTATTTCTTGTCCTGCTTAAAAATCATATTTTTATTCCTATAAAAATCGATCCTTTATATTTTCAAATCAAAGTGAAAATCATATTTTTTTTTAACTTGACTATAAATCTAATCTTTATCGTTATACAAACCTAACTTTTCAAAATTAAAAATCAAATCTTTTTTATTATCAAAATCAAATCTTTTGTAATTCAAAATCCAATCTTTTTATAATGCTATATTCTTCATAAAAATCCGATTTTTCCTAAGCTATAATATTCATAAAAATATTATTTTTATTAAATAAATGAAAACAAAAGAAAAACTTACAGCGTTATCATAGGGGGGAAATGGTTGAGGAGGTGCTGGAGTGGGTCAAGGGGGTGCGCTGCTTCTGGTGGCGGGTCCGGAGCTCGGGCAGCCGTCGTCTTCAAGTGAGAAGGGGCTCGCGGTTTTGGGCAAGAATGAAGGGGATAAGGAACCATCATCGAGGTAGAAGGGGCAACGCCATCAAGAGGGAGGTGGCGCGATCTGAGGCGCGGCGGCAGGCGCTTGCGGGTGTGAGGGCTAGGGTTGCCATTGGTTCGAATTGGAGGAAGCGAGAGGGGGGAGAGGCTGAGGCTCACGTGGAGGGGCGAGGGAGGCCAAGGCGGTCGTGGGGAAGGGCAGCGGAGCTGGCAACGGCGGGCGGTGGCGGATCGAGGAAGGGCGTCGTGGGTTTGGGGATTTTTTTTATTTTTATTTTCGTTTTGACTGAGTGAGGAGAGAAGTAAAGGGTTGACCCTTTATATTAATATATATATTTAATTCAATTCAATTTCAAAAAGCAACTTTTTCTTTCGACCTCGAAATCGAACCCACCGATTGTCGTCAAGAGCTAATTACCCCCATTCTGAACACAATGGGATATGTATCGTAGGCTGATTCGACTGTTTCGATCAGTTTTCATTAAAATCAAATTATAACTCTATATATTGAATTTTGAACGTGCATTTCAATTTACCGGAGCCACATACTAATTCCAAAAATTCCAAAAAAATATTTTCTAGCTTTGTATTGATGATACGGTCCTAACAAAACTAGTTCCATCGAATTTTGAGACTGTTTGAAAAATGGCCATTTTCCAGTCGATTAAAATCAATTGAAAATGGTCAAACGCATTTTCCTTTGCCACGCTCCCATATTGATTCGGAAAATTATGAAAATTGGAATCTAGCAATAACTTAACATTCCGGATCCAACAAAAGTGGTTTCGTCGAAATCCGAGGTCGTTTGCAAAATTTCCACTTTTAAGGGCCGAAATTCCATAGCGACTATTCTGAAATTTCAACTGGGCATATCTTTTGATCCTCACTATGAAATTTTGATTTTTCGGATTTGTTGGAAAGATATTATCTATTAGATCCTACTATTTTTGGTTTCGCTAAAATCCGGTTTGTTTTGCACCTGGTACATTCATTTGAAGTTTGAAATCGAATTATCGAACTACCGCGCCATTTTCAATTCCTTTTATAATTATATATAATTATTTATATTCTAATGACGACGTATATAATATATACGTTCGAATTCTATTCAAAGTAAATTTCTCGTTGATTTTTTTTTAAAATAATCTATTTTAAATGTTCAAAATTCATTAAAAATGCCAAAATAAAAATTTTAAACTGGCTCGCATTTTCGGGTTATTACAATCTCCCCCACTTAAAACTTTTCGTCCTCGAAAAGGAACAAAGCCGAAAGTTGTTTAACAAATCAACTCAGCTTCCATTATTTTCGTTACGGCTTAAATTCTTCAACTTTTCAGTTTCTAAGAACTTTTCAAAAATTTGGCTAACACCCTAAATTTTCGAAAAATTTCGCCATAACCTCCCCTGCACCGGGAAAATCCCGAAATTGCCAAATAGGCCCTCTGATCTCAAAAAGAAAAAGAAAAAGCTAATCGGCTCATAAAATCATCATCACCCAAACAAAACGTTAAATTATGGTAAACATGTACCTACTTGTCGGGCAAACAAATTTTATTCTCTGCTCTAGCCTCCTTGCTATGACCTGTTCAATGTAAGCACATGCATATGCAAGCAAATGCGACAAATTTTCAATACAGTTCAATATTCGGTTCAATTAGGCTAAATGGTTCAAAATTATCAAACAAATAAACAAACAACATAAACATCAATCAATTAGTGGATTAACGTTTCAAATTCATTATTTTGATACATATACAGAAAATCATGTTTCGATGCCAAATCACAACAATAAATCTATGTAAGTTTTGGTTCTCACACCAGTCTAATGGAAATATATAGATATCATGTAACACCCCGTATTTTCTGTAAACATAAGAGTTAAAAATCAAGGTATAATTAATTTTTAGGAGAAGAAATAAGGGAAACGGGTTGCGCCATTGCGTTCGTCTCGGAAAAATACGCGAAATAGAGTCCGAATTTGCGTAAATCGGAGTCCGTATGAAGAAGATATGGACGAACGAAGTTAGGCAGAAAAACCGGAAACAGGCCAGAATACACTGGCGCACTTGTGAAGTGCGCCAGTACAAAAATACACTGGCGCACCTGCCAAGTGCGCCCATACAAATCCAGCACCGAATTCTGGAGTGTTCTGAGGTGACGTGTCTTCTTTTGAGTGGCTGGATGATGTGTATTCGAGCTGTGCGATTCTGATGACTTCTGGACTGATCTGAAGGCTCTAAATCACCCTATCCTCCTATAAATACATCCCTAACCTAAACCTAAGTCTCTAACACAATTCTCTAGCCTCCATTGCTCTCTTCTTCTAATTAAAAATAAAAATGGCGTCGCTACTCTGTTAGAATCAAAACTAGAAGTCAATCAACATCATCCTAAATTCAAATTTGAGATAAAAGCTTCTGCAACAATTCTGTAACAACTAAAGTTCTTTCTTTAATCCAATCAAGGCAAGTACAGTTATTTTCCGCTATAAACGTTAATTATAATTTTGATATGTTTTTAATTCTGAATCTGAGATTGTATATATATTCTCTTCTGTCAGATCTGTTTTCTGTGACTGTTCTGTATCCCCTTTTCTTCTTTTCTGTTTCTATAGCCAGGCTACCACGAGCCTGTGCCTAATCTCATAAGAGATGAACGTATGAACGCAAATTTTGGGATAAATAATGAATGATGTGAAATTTGACAAGACTGAATTGAATGTATGACTTTAGGTCTGAGGCATAAAATATAATGGACTTGTGACTTGGGATTGGATGCATAAATTTGACTATGAACATATAATTTATATATGTTGTATGCATAGTGTATGTTGTAATTTAGATCTGTAATTAATTAGAAAAAGATGAGCATATGTTGTAAACTAGATTTGGATCTATACATATTCTGTGATAGAAGAAAAGAGGGACCATTGTAAGATTACATATGATTTGAGACTTTGGACAAAATGCATATAAAAGTCAAGATCTGATTTTTAGAAGATATGATTTAAAGATTTAGATTGTTGGGTATAGTTTGCATAATGATTCATGACTTAAAAAGAAGAAGATATGGAAACTTAGGTGTAAAGATTTACATTAATTAGGATATCTATTATTATGATTACACCTAAATAGGAATTTTTGGATATATGGCATGCATTGTAATTAATGATTATATTTGGTATAATTTACATGTAAAATGCTAGTTTAACAAAAATTGGAACATATGTTATATGGTAAATTGTGTCCATATTCTGCGCTATGTAAATTTATGCAAACATGGAATATATGTTCATATTGTGAATCATGACAATTATTTAGGCATATGAATTTAGGCCTAATTTATGTTTAGGCAAGGCATGTAAATAGAACCTTTAGAAATATTAAACCTGCTAAATCTGTCATTTACTAAATCCGTTGAAAATGCCTATTTTGCTAATTTGCTAAGTTGCCTAAAACTGCTAGTTCTGTTATATTGCCTAGACTGCTAATTAGATTGAAATGCCAAATCTGTTAAATTTGTCTGTTGAGATGCCTAACCTGTTATATGCCAAAATCTGCTAAGTTGCTAAATCTATTAAATCCGTTAAGTTATATAATCTGGAAAATCTGCTATCTGCTAAAATCTGTTATCTGCTGTGTTGATATAATCATCCTGTTATTGATATAATCTGAATTGGCATATATATATATATATATATATATATATATATATGGCGTGCGCATAAACGGTAAATCATTAATTAATTGGCCGCAAAGATAAACATGGCTAACTCGAGGTTAGAATGAGTTTGCGGCGTAATTCTGCCCGGAACCGCCCGGCACATCCAGTGGCCGCAAACAATAGGTTCTAATGTGAGAAGTTAGTCATAACCTGCTTAAGACACGAGGTTAGTTCTGGCTTGTGGCAGAAGTCTGCCCGGAACCGCCCGGCCCATCCAGCGGCCACAAGCTAGCGACCTAATGTGGGAGGTCTGGGCATTAATAATTAATTAATGCAAATCTAAGATAAGAATGACGTCTAAAACGTATTGGGGAAAAATAGGGTTAAACCAACTGGATTAATAGGTATAGTAAACCCGTCCATGAATCTGTAGGCCCAATACAAAGTTAGACAAATCTGAAAAATCTGTACATCTGATCTGTTAGTCTGAAAACTTGTTAACTTAATCTGTGAACTAGTAATTCTGTATGTCTGAACTTGTAAACAAGTTAATCTGAGATCTGTTAGTCTGGGGACACAAGGTTAGGAGGGGAATTACTTGTGTCATCTGTTGTTTGGGACCCATATTAGTCAGTAACCCTTTCTGGTATCAAAACTTTGACCCAACAGTAGGTAGGGTCCGGGCACGCTTACTGAACTAATTATAAGTGGTTCATTCTGATAATGGCGAGGGGTGTTGATGGTGCGTTCCAACCGGGTCATGTGCGTGCATGGATCCCGGTCTGCCTCTGAGGATGTAAGACGCCGTGACATCTGTAAATAGGTCTGTGCCAATTGGTTGTCACTTTAGGGAGTGATACACCCTACTGTGGGGCCGACACAGGATATTTATGTATTAGGGAGCCGATTGCTTGGGGTAGGGTTTTAGGGTACACTTAGTTCTGTCTGTTTCTGTTGGTACCGTCTGTTTCTGTTGGGTGGTAACACCTGTCTGTTTCTGCGTGGTACCGTCTGTTCGGGTGGTAAAGGCCCATTACTAGTGTACACCTAATTCTACATTCTGTTTCCGTAGGGATAAATCTGTTTCTGCTTCTGTCTGTTTCTGATCGGGTAGTAAAGGCCCATTATTAGCATTCTGTTTCTGTTAAAGTATTCTGTACCCGTTCCTGCTTCAATTTAGACATTAGGGTGACACCTAATTCTGCTATACTAGTATTAGTGTAGAGAAGTGTAAAACAATAGTTTATATCATTCTGTTTTTCTGTTATATCTGCTACACCTGTTACAGTTATCTCACATCCAGTTTTATGTTCATATCATATTATTATTATCTGTTCATATGCTGAAAGTCACTGGACTTGCCAGACTTTTTGTCTGACCCTTGTTGTTTCGCCTCCTTTCTTCCGTTCCCCCCAGGTTATCCAAGGAGGGAATACTTTAGCTTGATCCGGATTTCTCTTTGCTTGAAGTGCTTAAAGTATGGCTTGGCTTTGTATAGCTTCCGTTCCATGGGGATTATGATTTTAAACCATGCATTTTGAAGGCTTTTGTACAAGACTGATATTTTGTACTTGAATTCTGAAATTTGAAAGGATGTAACCATATTAATTTCTGTTTCCGCTGTAATAAAGTTAAAAATTTTCAAGTACTGTTTTATCTGTCTTGTAAGTTTCTGTTCTGTTTACTAAAATGCTCCACCAAAGTTAAGGCATTCCCTTTGTGAGTGACCTTAACGGAGGTGGGGTGTTACACTTGGTATCAGAGCTGAAGGTTACCAGATTTGATAAAAAGTTTTGAAAACTATTTTCAAAAAGGATTTAAAAAGGAAGTATTTTCAAGGGTAAAGCTTATTTTTGAAAAATAAAATAAATAATCCCTAAAAGCCATATATCTTTCTTTCGATTCTTTGTTTCGAGTTCCTTCCTCTTTCCCTTTTTGAATCTCTTCCTCCGCGTATAGATGCTTTTTTCTAAGATATGTAAGGACTTCCGTGCGATGGGAGTAAAACCGCTTTATGGGACCGAGACGTTGTCGAGGCTAGAAGTTGGCTGAACGAAGTGGAGGACTTGTTGGTACCTTTAAGATAGATGATGGGAGGAAGGTTCAACCAGCTGCTTGGTTAATGAGGGATGAAGCTTCATTTTGGTGGAAGGTCACGAATGGAGAACGTACATGGGAGACATGGATAGGACACACGATAAGAAAGTGGATCCAAAGAAGGGCACTTGCTTCAACTGTGGTGAGATAGGACACTTCACTAGGGACTGCCCGAAGAAACGAGGACAAGGGAAGAGGGCAGGACCAACTGCTGGAGGGAAGGCGAACACTTTCGAGGCTAGTGGATAGGATAGGATTAGGATAACTTTCTGTAGGGGGTTTAATTTCTTTATCTGATTGTTGAAATAAAACTCATTCTGATTCTGGCATTTTGATTCTGTAATCGATACTCTGCACTTTAATACTAGTATTGTTTTTGATTCCGCTGTAGACTCAGACCCATAAGGGTTATGGATCATCTGTTTGAGATTGGGGTTTGAGGGATATCTGTGTTAGGCGTCAAGTATGATGCATACATTCTGAGTTTTCGTGGGGTATGATTTTATCATGCTTAGCTTCCTAAGAATCATTAGGGAACCTGATCTGTACCAGTAGTCTGTAAATATCTAAATACTTTTGATAGTATTTCCAGTTTTGACATTGTCTAAAGAAGGTAATCCTCTAGGTGTCAATTTGATGTTGGTTTCGGTCTTTGGGGCCGATACTTAGGACCCATGTCTAATGGGAACCAAATTTTCGTTCTATCTGTACTCGCTTCCATCATTCGACTGTATCCTATCGATCGAATCTTCGAACTTTAGGTAGAAACTAATGGGTGTAAACATGTGTTTGAGACATGTTATGTTTGATGGTTGCAAGTGGATGCAAGTGGTTGCTAGTGGTTGCCCGTGGATGCATATACACACACTAGGCACTAGATCGGCTCGAAAACACACTCATACTGCATATGGATGGGTGAGCATTTTTCAATTCTTGTGGATGCAAAATGATTGATTCAGCACATGGATGTTGCATTTGAGTGAATGCTTGTGCACTCATATAGAAATAATATATATCATTAGAATTCTATTGCATACATGTTGGACTCATGGCACTGACATAATTCGCATTAAGGAGGTCAACTGAATCAGTAGACCGCCTGATCTTTGCATTAGATAAGGAACATATACACACACTTTTGCATATGTTCATACAACATTAGAAGTTTTCTAAGGACAATGGATGCTTGTGGATGATGGTTGAGAGGATGGGTGATTGGATAGTAGAACACATTCTTCTTAACTTGAAGATTTCGGGGACGAAATCCTCTAAGGAGGGGAGAATGTAACACCCCGTATTTTCTGTAAACATAAGAGTTAAAAATCAAGGTATAATTAATTTTTAGGAGAAGAAATTAGGGAAACGGGTTGCGCCATTGCGTTCGTCTCGGAAAAATACGCGAAATAGAGTCCGAATTTGCGTAAATCGGAGTCCGTATGAAGAAGATATGGACGAACGAAGTTAGGCAGAAAAACCGGAAACAGGCCAGAATACACTGGCGCACTTGTGAAGTGCGCCAGTACAAAAATACACTGGCGCACCTGCCAAGTGCGCCCATACAAATCCAGCACCGAATTCTGGAGTGTTCTGAGGTGACGTGTCTTCTTTTGAGTGGCTGGATGATGTGTATTCGAGCTGTGCGATTCTGATGACTTCTGGACTGATCTGAAGGCTCTAAATCACCCTATCCTCCTATAAATACATCCCTAACCTAAACCTAAGTCTCTAACACAATTCTCTAGCCTCCATTGCTCTCTTCTTCTAATTAAAAATAAAAATGGCGTCGCTACTCTGTTAGAATCAAAACTAGAAGTCAATCAACATCATCCTAAATTCAAATTTGAGATAAAAGCTTCTGCAACAATTCTGTAACAACTAAAGTTCTTTCTTTAATCCAATCAAGGCAAGTACAGTTATTTTCCGCTATAAACGTTAATTATAATTTTGATATGTTTTTAATTCTGAATCTGAGATTGTATATATATTCTCTTCTGTCAGATCTGTTTTCTGTGACTGTTCTGTATCCCCTTTTCTTCTTTTCTGTTTCTATAGCCAGGCTACCACGAGCCTGTGCCTAATCTCATAAGAGATGAACGTATGAACGCAAATTTTGGGATAAATAATGAATGATGTGAAATTTGACAAGACTGAATTGAATGTATGACTTTAGGTCTGAGGCATAAAATATAATGGACTTGTGACTTGGGATTGGATGCATAAATTTGACTATGAACATATAATTTATATATGTTGTATGCATAGTGTATGTTGTAATTTAGATCTGTAATTAATTAGAAAAAGATGAGCATATGTTGTAAACTAGATTTGGATCTATACATATTCTGTGATAGAAGAAAAGAGGGACCATTGTAAGATTACATATGATTTGAGACTTTGGACAAAATGCATATAAAAGTCAAGATCTGATTTTTAGAAGATATGATTTAAAGATTTAGATTGTTGGGTATAGTTTGCATAATGATTCATGACTTAAAAGGAAGAAGATATGGAAACTTAGGTGTAAAGATTTACATTAATTAGGATATCTATTATTGTGATTACACCTAAATAGGAATTTTTGGATATATGGCATGCATTGTAATTAATGATTATATTTGGTATAATTTACATGTAAAATGCTAGTTTAACAAAAATTGGAACATATGTTATATGGTAAATTGTGTCCATATTCTGCGCTATGTAAATTTATGCAAACATGGAATATATGTTCATATTGTGAATCATGACAATTATTTAGGCATATGAATTTAGGCCTAATTTATGTTTAGGCAAGGCATGTAAATAGAACCTTTAGAAATATTAAACCTGCTAAATCTGTCATTTACTGAATCCGTTGAAAATGCCTATTTTGCTAATTTGCTAAGTTGCCTAAAACTGCTAGTTCTGTTATATTGCCTAGACTGCTAATTAGATTGAAATGCCAAATCTGTTAAATTTGTCTGTTGAGATGCCTAACCTGTTATATGCCAAAATCTGCTAAGTTGCTAAATCTATTAAATCCGTTAAGTCATATAATCTGGAAAATCTGCTATCTGCTAAAATCTGTTATCTGCTGTGTTGATATAATCATCCTGTTATTGATATAATCTGAATTGGCATATATATATATATATATATATGGCGTGCGCATAAACGGTAAATCATTAATTAATTGGCCGCAAAGATAAACATGGCTAACTCGAGGTTAGAATGAGTTTGCGGCGTAATTCTGCCCGGAACCGCCCGGCACATCCAGTGGCCGCAAACAATAGGTTCTAATGTGAGAAGTTAGTCATAACCTGCTTAAGACACGAGGTTAGGTCTGGCTTGTGGCAGAAGTCTGCCCGGAACCGCCCGGCCCATCCAGCGGCCACAAGCTAGCGACCTAATGTGGGAGGTCTGGGCATTAATAATTAATTAATGCAAATCTAAGATAAGAATGACGTCTAAAACGTATTGGGGAAAAATAGGGTTAAACCAACTGGATTAATAGGTATAGTAAACCCGTCCATGAATCTGTAGGCCCAATACAAAGTTAGACAAATCTGAAAAATCTGTACATCTGATCTGTTAATCTGAAAACTTGTTAACTTAATCTGTGAACTAGTAAATCTGAATTCTGTATGTCTGAACTTGTAAACAAGTTAATCTGAGATCTGTTAGTCTGGGGACACAAGGTTAGGAGGGGAATTACTTGTGTCATCTGTTGTTTGGGACCCATATTAGTCAGTAACCCTTTCTGGTATCAAAACTTTGACCCAACAGTAGGTAGGGTCCGGGCACGCTTACTGAACTAATTATAAGTGGTTCACTCTGATAATGGCGAGGGGTGTTGATGGTGCGTTCCAACCGGGTCATGTGCGTGCATGGATCCCGGTCTGCCTCTGAGGATGTAAGACGCCGTGACATCTGTAAATAGGTCTGTGCCAATTGGTTGTCACTTTAGGGAGTGATACACCCTACTGTGGGGCCGACACATGATATTTATGTATTAGGGAGCCGATCGCTTGGGGTAGGGTTTTAGGGTACTCTTAGTTCTGTCTGTTTCTGTTGGTACCGTCTGTTTCTGTTGGGTGGTAACACCTGTCTGTTTCTGCGTGGTACCGTCTGTTCGGGTGGTAAAGGCCCATTACTAGTGTACACCTAATTCTACATTCTGTTTCCGTAGGGATAAATCTGTTTCTGCTTCTGTCTGTTTCTGATCGGGTAGTAAAGGCCCATTATTAGCATTCTGTTTCTGTTAAAGTATTCTGTACCCGTTCCTGCTTCAATTTAGACATTAGGGTGACACCTAATTCTGCTATACTAGTATTAGTGCAGAGAAGTGTAAAACAATAGTTTATATCATTCTGTTTTTCTGTTATATCTGTTACACCTGTTACAGTTATCTCACATCCAGTTTTATGTTCATATCATATTATTATTATCTGTTCATATGCTGAAAGTCACTGGACTTGCCAGACTTTTTGTCTGACCCTTGTTGTTTCGCCTCCTTTCTTCCGTTCCCCCCCAGGTTATCCAAGGAGGGAATACTTTAGCTTGATCCGGATTTCTCTTTGCTTGAAGTGCTTAAAGTATGGCTTGGCTTTGTATAGCTTCCGTTCCATGGGGATTATGATTTTAAACCATGCATTTTGAAGGCTTTTGTACAAGACTGATATTTTGTACTTGAATTCTGAAATTTGAAAGGATGTAACCATATTAATTTCTGTTTCCGCTGTAATAAAGTTAAAAATTTTCAAGTACTGTTTTATCTGTCTTGTAAGTTTCTGTTCTGTTTACTAAAATGCTCCACCAAAGTTAAGGCATTCCCTTTGTGAGTGACCTTAACGGAGGTGGGGTGTTACATATCACACCTTCGAAACACGAACATAAATACTGATGATGTCATGACAATTATCTGTACCATCTCCGGGCTACTAGAATGTGATTCTATATCTATCCAGTATATTAAAACTTCGAATATACGTTCATGACGCGTATATGCAAAATCTTTATATATTGGATTATCCAAATTCAGTACAAATAAAATATTCAAATACGTATAAAACGATTTAAATTTCAATTTTTTTTTTCATTTGAAAAATATACTCTTCACACTCGTTCTAGGATACTACTGATCCTATCTCTAACGAGTCATTCTAATTGGATATTACTAATCCAATATCTGATGAATTCTTTCGTATGGTTCTAATGTATCTTGTTCTCGAGCTCTGTAAACCAAAGCTCTGATACCAAATGTGACGACATGGAATTTCGCTCGATCTGAATCAGTCGTTAAACCGATCTAGACCGTTCGAAACCCCTGATCGTTTTGAGAACAGGACAAATTGGAACGCAGACAGAAGAACATTTCATTGTTATTACAACAATTCCATCAGATATAAGAATATACAGAGTATAAATGAATAAATTACATTCGATAAATATCAGAGATTACAATAAATTACAAAGCAGTGGAAAATAATACAAAACACAACTGAAAGTAATACACGGATACAGAGCTTTCCGAGCATTGTTCCAGCTGTAAATCAGGATCCTGTGAATATAAATCTGCAAAACCAAAACTACTAGCTGCCCGTATCGAAAATAAGGGCACCCAGAGTTTCGGTTAAAACAATAAACTCCAGGTCAGTCATGTGACTGGTGTGAGAACTAAAACAGTTATTTAAAACTTTACTTTAAAAGAGAGTAATTCAAGGGACCACGTTGTATAACACGGAACGAGTTTCCTCCCAAGAATACCAGTGCATAGAATAAACAGCGCAATTCTTTTTCGAAAAATGAAGCTATTATAAGACCCAGGTCCCATCACACAATGCAACGCAAGTCGGAGGATAGGGTTTTCCCTTATAATAGCCAAACATGCTTGATACGTTTAAAACAAATCATTTGATACTATTATAGGTGTATAGTGTCAAAACAATTTTCAATCATAAATATCAATCATAGGCAGCATGGGTACCATCTATCATGTCGCCATACTAGGCTCTACAAATAAAACCGAAATACACGTATTGGAAATTGGATTTCCGTCATGAGTCGAGGCAAGGGGCAAGCTCCTCTCCGATTCAAGACACTCTAGCAAATGCTCAGGACTACACACTCTGGGCAGCCACTTGGATCGGTTGGGCCGGTCCTCTCTTACTTTTGAGGATTAGTTATTCCTGAACACACGTTTCCCGGTCCTAACAGACCTAATATCGAGGCGCCTCATTCCAACAAACACAAAGGTGAAAAGTATATAAATGTCAGGACTGATAAGTCACTGACACCACCAAAGCTAGAAAGAAACGTCGTGTTCACCCAACGGTCCGTACCCCATTTTTAACTCATACCGAGGTGTGAGGCTCACGAATTCACGCTATACACAAAGCTGCCACATAGACCATGCTTTGATCATCAACCACAAGACTTTGCTTTTCAACAGAAGCCTTGATCGATTGCCACTTAGGCGTGCCACACAGGCAATTCATGCCATGCGACTGATGTCCATCGATATACAACCTCTGAGCTCGTACGTCTCAGAGAAGGGCGTTAAGCAAGAGAATAAATTCTCCTCCGCCAAACAGATGTATATTTAATAGAGATCAATCAACATAGAATAAAATCCAATGTCAGACACACAATCCATTTACACGTCCGTTCTGGGTCTGAACAAAACCGGAGGCACTTTCCTCGCATATCCATCGATCTCCAAGTACGTCTGGACGATCACTAACTGATTCCCTCATCTTGGGTGTACAGCCCAATCAAGATCATCAGTAATCACCCAAACGATGTTAAGACTTCCGGTCTTCAACAACCGTCTTCATCTTCGACTTATCGTCGAATCGGTTATTCAGAATGGGTATAAACCCGACCATTCTGAATAACCCGTGTATATAGTAAACAAATGTTACACAAACACAACATACGCCTCATTCCAGTCTAGCAGCCACTAACCGTAAATCAGCAAGAGAACAATTTCTCAAATATTAACCCCGAAGGCCGAAACCAACATCAGATCAATACCCAGGAAACCATTCTTCTTAGCTAACCTACAGCTAGTTTCTAAATTTCATATTCTTGGGGAAAGGTTCCCATTAATTTTATCAAAGATAAATTCTTTAAATTTATTCTTTATCTTCCTTTGGATGTCATATCAAACCAAATTATGGTTTTTCAAACTAGATGGGATTAACGGACCACACCGAAGTAATTATTTATTTTATTTCCCAATCCCAACCTATTCATCCCATGAAGCAAAACTGGTAATACTCCATATCTAACACCACAGTGTTATCAATAAAATTAATTACCATTCCACATTCAAATCTAATTAAAGATTTAACTATCGCTTTGGAGCAAAACTCGTGGTATTCCATTCTCGCTCATTTTCCAAATTTGATAATTTAAATTATCAATTCACATTTCAATCTAATTGCGGATTCATTAAAACCCCCTTTACTGGGTTAAAGAACTAATGTCATTTAAAACACAATTCACGATAAACCCAAATCACATTCTATTTATTATCGGGTTAAAGAACAAGTGTTATTTAAAACGCTGTTCACGATAAACCCACAAATCAATTCTAATTCCATTCCACTCAAATATATTAGAAATTCTGATTATTTAAAACCCCTTTTTAAATCCGATTTATTTATTTAAAAATAATTGGGTTTTAAATTTAGTTCAAATCTAGTTCATTTCGATAAAAAACTATTTTTATCTTTTCAAATATGGGGTTTTTCATCCGAATTTTTCCCAAATCATTTCTTATGATTTTACACAAATTATTACTGTTTTTAATAATTTTATCAAGGCCCGTACAGTCGATTTCCAACAACGGCCATCAAACTGCACCTATAGCGACCTTTTCCAAATTTGATTTGGACATAATTCCGAATCCAACCGTTAGATTTCAAATTTCTAATATTCGTTAGAAAGCTCTTTTCGATACGAACCCAACGGTTCCGGTTTTAGGAGAATCCGACGGTCGGATCTCCCGTAATGTCCGTTCGAAATCAATGGTCGAAATTCACGAACTACCGCGGCGCGGCGCGTTCTATTCTGGCCATTATATTATATATATAATATATATAATATATATTTTTTCGATTTCTATTTAAAACGAATTTTATAAATAGTTTTAAATTCGTTTCAAAAACATTTCAACTTCTATTTCCAATTCAAATCCAAATTGAATTTTTCCTTATAAATTCGTTTTAAAATTCATTTCAATTCAATTCAAATTCCAATTCAATTTGAATTCATTTCAAATCGATTTTTATTCTATTCCAATTCATTTTCAATTCGAATTCGTTTTATAATCAATTCAATTCGAATTCGTTTTATATTCAATTCAATTCGAATTCGTTTTATATTCAATTCAATTCAAATTCGTTTTATATTCAATTCAATTCGAATTCATTTTATATTCAATTCAATTCGAATTCGTTATATATTCAATTCAATTCGAATTCATTATATATTCAATTCAATTCGAATTTGTTTTCTATTTAATTCAATTTGAATTCGTTATATATTCAATTCAAATCGAATTCCTGTTATAAATATTCGATTTTTACCTCTTTTCAATATTCATTATAAAAACGAATATAATCAATATAAATATCGTTCGCGTCAAAATAGCGTACCTCTAACCAACTCGGCTTTATATTTTTCAATAACTTCGTTATTCTATTCAACAAATGAATATATATTTCTTTCAATACACGACTCTACATTTTTGTCAACACACGACTAATCTCAACGAATGAGTACTGTCCATGTGTGACTATTTTTGTTATTTAATATATTTTATAAAATTTTTGGTATCTATCATTTGATTTCAAATCAGACTCCAACTGTAAATTAGTAAGAGAATGATTCCCTGAATATTACCCCGAAGGCCGAAACCAACATCAGATCCACATCCAGGAGACCACTCATCTTATCTATTTTCCAATTAGTTTCTAATTTTATATATGATAAAGATGTAAATTTTATTGTTAAAATATTTCGTTCAACACATGACTAATCTCAACGGATGAGTACTATCAACACATGAACCTTTATTTTATAATATTCTTTATTTTCTAAATTGGAATGAGGCCCAATCAATTACCATATAATGTTAATTATATGGATTCCATACAACACATGTATATAATAGCAACGATAAATAATCAACCATCATCCAAATTGCACTACACTGTATAAGCATCAAATATAGATATCTAACGCTTATAACAGCCTGTAAATCAATCGATCGACATACAACTAATTATTGGGATTAGTGTATGCCGTATTTTATCCCAATACCCGTGTGGGGTTTCAAACAATCAAACACAAATTTTATTTGTGCAATTGGGGGATGTATAAAATTTATCGTCCCAATCAATGTCCTTCAAATAGGTGTACATAAACAAACCATCCGGTTTGTAAATGAATATTTATTTATTCACATTCACGTTAAAAATTATATTTTTAACGACCAAATTATTTTATTCAACATATGAATAATCTATTCGGTTCATTCTTTAAATAAAATGATATCTTTATTTTTCTAACTTATTTTAGAAAATTTCGGCGGCATAAAGGCACGATACTAGAAACGGGACAAGGCCTAGCCTTATCCCCGGTCTAGTGATGGCCCAAGCCATACACATATCAATCAAATCAATTTCAATTCACCAAACAACCAACTCCAAATCAAATAATCTAACTAATCTATGCAACCAAACAAACAAGTCCATGGTCTGTGGACAGTGGTGTCGGGTGCTACTAAACACCGTCTGCATCCTAGTATATATTATAATATAACTAGAAAATGAAAATTTAAAAGGTGAGAAGTTCTCACCAAAGCTATCCCAACTCCACGACACTTCAAATGTAGAAGTCTTCGCCATTCTCGCCTTTCGTCACTTTCGTTACCCGTAGTCACTACATATATAAAAATCACATTTTTATATTGCTGCCATGTATATAAAAATCATATTTTTATAATCACTCCATATGGATAAAAATTCTATTTTTACATCACTACTATATAGATAAAAATTCTATTTTTACATCGCTACTATATAGATAAAAAAACTATTTTTACATCGATATTCATATAATAAAGATTATATTTTTGTCACGCTATTCTCTATATAAAGATTTCTCCTTTTCAAAAATAATAAAAATCATATTTTTCTTCTTCCTATATTATAAAAATTATATTTTTAACTTTTACGTTATATAAAAATCACGGCTTTCATTATATCAAAATATCGTCTTTCATAGATTAAAAATCACTTCTTTACATTTATAAAAATTATTTCTTGTCCTGTTTAAAAATCGTATTTTTATTCCTCTAAAAATCGATCCTTTATATATTCAAATCAAAGTGAAAATCGTATTTTTTTAACTTGACTATAAATCTAATCTTTATCGTTATACAAACCTAATTTTTCAAAATTAAAAATCAAATCTTTTTTATTATCAAAATCAAATCTTTTGTAATTCAAAATCCAATCTTTTTATAATGCTATATTCTTCATAAAAATCCAATTTTTCCTAAGCTATAATATTCATAAAAATTCGATTTTTATTAAATAAATGAAAACAAAAGAAAAACTTACAGCGTTATCATAGGGGGGAAATGGTTGAGGAGGTGTTGGAGTGGGTCAAGGGGGTGCGCTGCTTCTGGTGGCGGGTCCGGAGCTATGGAAGCCGTCGTCTTCAAGTGAGAAGGGGCTCGCGGTTTTGGGCAAGAACGAAGGGGTTAAGGAACCATCATCGAGGTGGAAGGGGCAGCGCCATCAAGAGAGGGGTGGCACGATCTGAGGTACGGCGGCGAGCGCTTGCGGGTGTGAGGGCTAGGGTTGCGATTGGTTCGAATTGGAGGAAGCGAGGGGGGGAGAGGCTGAGGCTAACGTGGAGGGGCGAGGGAGGCCAGGGCGGTCGTGGGGAAGGGTGGCGGAGCTGGCCACGGCGGGCGGTGGCGGATCGAGGAAGGGCGACATTGGTTTGGGGATTTTTTTTATTTTTATTTTCGTTTTGACTGAGTGAGGAGAGAAGTAAAGGGTTGACCCTTTATATTAATATATATATTTAATTCAATTCAATTTCAAAAAGCAACTTTTTCTTTTGACCTCGAAATCGAACCCACCAACTATCGTGCATAGCTAATTACCCCCATTCTGAACACAATGGGATATATATCGTGGCTGATTCGACTATTTCGATCAGTTTTCGTTAAAATCCAATTATAACTCTATATATTGAATTTTGAACGCACATTTCAATTTACCAGGGCCACATACTAACTCGAAAAATTCCAGAAAAATATTTTCTAGCTTCGTATTGACGATACGGACCTAACAAAACTAGTTTCATCGAATTTTGAGACTGTTTGAAAAATGGCCATTTTCCAGTCGATTAAAATCAACTAAAACTGGTCAAACGCATTTTCCTTTGCCACGCTCCCGTACTGATTCGGAAAATTATGAAAATTGGAATCTAGCAATAACTTAACACCCCAGATCCAACAAAAGTGGTTTCGTCGAAATTCGAGGTCGTTTGCAAAATTTCCACATTTAAGGGCCGAAATTCCATAGTGACTATTCTGAAATTTCAACTGGGCATATCTTCTGATCCTCGCTATGAAATTTTGATTTTTTGGATTCATTGGAAAGATATTATCTATTAGATCCTACTGTTTTTGGTTTCGCTAAAATCCAGTTTGTTTTGCACCCGGTACATTCATTTGAAGTTTGAAATCGAATTATCGAACTAACGCGCCATTTTCAATTCCTTTTATAACCATATATAATTATTTATATTCTAACAACGACGTATATAATATATACGTTCGAATTCTATTCAAAGTAAATTTCTCGTCAATTTTTTTTAAAATTAATCTATTTTAAATGTTCAAAATTCATTAAAATTGCCAAAATAAAAATTTTAAACTGGCTCGCATTTTCGGGTTATTACAGAAACTCTACCATTCAAATACATATAACACTCATCATTAAATAATAGTGCTTTTAAAAACACTTTTCGACTTTGGGAGTAGAATTTGCGTGAATAAGTCGAAAAAGTTTTCAAATATTAGTAGAATATTCATACTTTTATATTGATCGAGCAGGTTGCTTAGTGACTAAGTAATCAGGTAAAACACTGCCGCATGTTTGCCATTCTACATTTTAAAGCATCTATAACACTCATCATTTGCATATTACCATTTGAACCCTGGATCCGCGCCAATAAGATCAAGAAAGTTTCAAAATATAATTGAAACTTTGATGTTTGCATCGAATAAGTAGCTTTCTTGGTGCTCAAGTAATGAGGTAAATCACTGCCGCGTGTTTGAAACTCTACCATTTCAAATACATATAACACTCATCATTAGGTAATAGTGCTTTTAAAAACACGTTTCGACTTTGTGAGTAGAATTTCCGTGAATAAGACGAAAAAGTTTACAAATATTAGTAGAATATTCATATTTTCATACTGATCGAGCAGGTTGCTTAGTGACTAAGCAATCAGGTTAAACACTGCCGCATGTTTGACATTCTACATTTTAAAGCGTCTATAACACTCATCATTTGCATATTACCGTTTGGACCCTGGATCCGTACCAATAAGATCAAGAAAGTTTCAAAATATAAGTGAAACTTTGATGTTTGCAACGAATAAGTAGGTTTCTTGATGCTCAAGTTATCAGGTAGAATACCACCGCATGTTTGAAACTCTACCATTTCAAATTCATATAACACTCATCATTAAATAATAGTGCTTTTAAAAACACGTTTCAACTTTGGGAGTAGAATTCGAGTGAATAAGGCGAAAAAGTTTTCGAATATTAGTAGAATATTCATATTTTCATATTGACAGAGAAGGTTGCTTAGTGACTAAGTAATCAGGTAAAACACTGCCGCATGTTTGCCATTCTACATTTTAAAGCATCTATAACACTAATCATTTGCATATTACCGTTTGGACTCTGGATCCGCGCCAATAAGATGAAGAAAGTTTCAAAATATAACTGAGACTTTGATGTTTGCAGTGAATAAGTAGGTTTCTTGGTGCTCAAGTAATCAAGTAAAACACTGCCGCATGTTTGAAACTCTACCATTTCAAATACGTTTAACACTCATCATTGAATAATAGTGCTTTTAAAAACATGTTTCGAATTTGGGAGTAGAATTTGCATGAATAAGACGAAAAAAATTTCAAATATTAGTAGAATATTCTTATTTTCATATTGGCCGAGCAGTTTGCTTAGTGACCAAGTAATCAGGTAAAACACTGTCGCATGTTTGACATTCTACATTTTAAAGCATCTATAACACTCATCATTTGCATATTACTGTTCGGACCCTGGATCCATGCCAATAAGATCAAGAAAGTTTCAAAATATAAGTGAAACTTTGATGTTTACAACGAATAAGTAGGTTTCTTGGTGCTCGAGTAATCAGGTAAAATATCACCGCATGTTTGAAACTCTACCATTTCAAATACATAAAACACTCATCATTAAATAATAGTGCTTTTAAAAACACGTTTCGACTTTGGGAGTAGAATTCGCGTGAATAAGACGAAAAAGTTTTCGAAAATTAGTAGAATATTCATATTTTCATATTGACCGAGAAGGTTGCTTAGTGACTAAGTAATCAGGTAAAACACTGCCGCATTTTTGCCAATCTACATTTTAAAGCGTCTATAACACGCATCATTTGCATATTACTGTTTGGACACTGGATCCGAGCCAATAAGTTCAAGAAAATTTCAAAATATAATTGAAACTTTGATGTTTGCATCGAACAAGTAGGTTTCTTGGTGCTCAAGTAATCAGGTAATGCACTGCCGCATGTTTGAAACTCTACCATTTCAAATAGATATAACACTCATCATTAAATAATAGTGCTTTTTAAAAACACGTTTCGACTTTGGGAGTAGAATTTGCGTGAATAAGACGAAAAAGTTTTCATATATTAGTATAATATTCATATTGACCGAGCATGTTGCTTAGTGACTAAGTAATCAGGTAAAAAACTTCCTCATGTTTGCCATTCTACATTTTAAAGCGTCTATAACACTCATCATTTGCATATTACTGTTTGGACCCTGGACCCGTGACAATAAGATCAAGAAAGTTTCAAAATCTATGTGAAACTTTGATGTTTACATCGAATAAGTAGGTTTCTTGGTGCTCAAGTAATCAGATAAAACACCGCCGCATGTTTGAAACTCTACCATTTCAAATACATATAACACTCATCATTAAATAATAGTGATTTTAAAAACACGTTTCGACTTTGGGAGTAGAATTTGCATGAATAAGACGAAAAAGTTTTCAAATATTAGTTGAATATTCATATTTTCATATTGACCGAGTATGTTACTTAATGACTAAGTGATCAGGTAAAACACTGTCGCATGTTTGCCATTCTGCATTTTAAAGCATCTATAACACTCATCATTTGCATATTACCATTTGGACTCTGGATCCGCGCCAATAAGATCAAGAAAGTTTCAAAATATATGTGAAACTTTGAGGTTTGCATCGAACAAGTAGGTTTCTTGGTGCTCAAGTAATCAGGTAAAACACTGCCGCATGTTTGAAACTCTACCATTTCAAATACACATAACACTCATCATTAAATAATAGTGCTTTTAAAAACACGTTTCGACTTTGGGAGTAGAATTTGCGTGAATAAGACGAAAAAGTTTTCAAATATTAGTAGAATATTCATATTGACCGAGCATGTTGCTTAGTGACTAAGTAATCAGGTAAAACACTGCCTCATGTTTGCCATTCTACATTTTAAAGCATCTATTACTCTCATCATTTGCATATTACCGTTTGGACCCTGGATCTGTGCCAATAAGACAAAAAAGTTTCAAAATATATGTGAAACTTTGATGTTTGCATCGAATAAGTAGGTTTCTTGGTGCTCAAGTAATCAGGTAAAACACTGCCGCATGTTTGAAACTCTACCAATTCAAATACATATAACACTCATCATTAAATAACAGTGCTTTTAAAAACACATTTCGATTTTGGGAGTAGAATTTGCGTGAATAAGACGAAAAAGTTTACAAATATTAGTAGAATATTCATATTTTCATATTGACCGAGCAGCTTTCTTAGTGACTAAGTAATCAAGTAAAGCACAGCCGCATGTTTGCCATTCTACATTTTAAAGCATCTATAACACTCATCATTTGCATATTACCGTTTGGACCCTAGATCCGCAACAATAAGATCAAGAAAGTTTCAAAATACATGTGAAACTTTGATGTTTGTATTGAATAAGTAGGTTTCTTGGTGCCCAAGTAATCAGGTAAAACACCGCCGCACGTTTGAAATTCTACCATTTCAAATACATATAACACTCATCATTAAATAATAGTTCTTTTAAAAACACGTTTTGACTTTGTGAGTAGAATTTGCGTGAATAAGACGAAAAAGTTTTCAAATATTTGTAGAATATTCATATTTTCATATTGACCGAGCATGTTACTTAGTGAGTAAGTAATCAGGTAAAACACTGCCGCATGTTTTGCCATTCTACATTTTAAAGCATATATAACACTCATCATTTGCATATTACCGGTTGGACCCTGGATTCGCGCCAATAAGATCAAGAAAGTTTCAAAATATAAGTGAAACTTTGATGTTTGCATCGAATAAGTTGGTTTCTTGGTGCTCATGTAATCAGGTAAAACACTACCGTCTGTTTGAAACTCTACCGTTTCAAATACTCATAACACTCATCTTTAAATAATAGTGCTTTTAAAAACACTTTTCGACTTTGGGAGTAGAATTTGCGTGAATAAGACGAAAAAGTTTTCAAATATTAGTAGAATATTCATATTTTCATATTGACCGAGCAAGTTGCTTAGTGACTAAGTAATCAGGTAAAACACTGCCGCATGTTCTCCATTCTACATTTTAAAGCATCTATAGCACTCAACATTTGCATATTACCGTTTGGACCCTGGATCCGCGCCAATAAGATCAAGAAAGTTTCAAAATATAAGTGAAACTTTGATGTTTGCATCGAATAAGTAGGTTTCTTGGTGCTCAAGTAATCAGGTAAAACACTGCCGCATGTTTGAAACTCTAACATTTCAAATACATATAACACTCATCATTAAATAATAATGCTTTTATAAACACATTTCGACTTTGGGAGTAGAATTTGCGTGAATAAGACGAAAAAGTTTTCAAATATTAGTAGAATATTCATATTTTCATATTGACCGAGTAGGTTGCTTAGTGACTAAGTAATCAGCTAAAACACTGCCGCATGTTTTCCATTCTACATTTTAAAGCATCTATAACACTCATCATTTGCATATTACCATTTAGACCCCGGATCCGCGCCAATAAGATCAAGAAAGCTTCAAAGTATAAGTGAAACTTTGATGTTTGAATCGAATAAGTAGGTTTCTTGGTGCTCAAGTAGTCAGGTAAAACACTGCCGCATGTTTGAAACTCTACCGTTTGAAATACCTATAACACTCTTCATTAAATAATCGTGCATTTAAAAACATATTTCGACTTTGAGAGTAGAATTTGCATGAATAAGACGATTTTTTTTTCAAATATTAGTATAATATTCATATTTTCATATTGACCGAGCAGGTTTCTTAGTGACTAAGTAATCAGGTAAAACTTTCAAAATATAAGTGAAACTTTGATGTTTGCATTGAATAAGTAAGTTTCTTAGTGCTCAGGTAATCAGGTAAAACGCTGCCGCATGTTTGAAACTCTACCATTTCAAATACACATAACACTCATCATTAAATAATAATGCTTTTAAAAGCACTTTTCGACTTTGAGAGTAGAATTTGCGTGAATAAGACGAATTTTTTTTCAAATATTAGTAGGATATTCATATTTTCATATTGACCGAGCAGGTTGCTTAGTGACTAATTAATCCGGTAAAACACTATGGCATGTTTGTCATTCTACATTTTAAAGCATCTATATCACTCATCATTTGCGTATTACCGTTTGGACCCTGGATCCACACCAATAAAATCAATAAAGTTTCAAAATATAAGTGAAACTTTGATGTTTGCATCGTATAAGTAAGTTTCTTGGTGCTCAAATAACCAGGTAAAACACTGCCGCATGTTTGAAACTCTACCATTTCAAATACATATAACACTCATCATTAAATAATAGTGCTTTTAAAAACACGTTTCGACTTTGGGAGCAGAATTTGCGTGAATAAGACGATTTTTTTTTTAAATATTAGTATAATATTCATATTTTCATTTTGACCAAGCAGATTGCTTAGTGACTAAGTAATCAGGTAAAACACTGCTGCATGTTTGTCATTATACATTTTAAAGCATCTATAACACTCATCCTTTGCATATTACCGTTGGACCCTGGATCCGCGCCAATAAGATCAAAAAAGTTTCAAAATATAAGTAAAACTTTGATGTTTGCATCGAATAAGTAGGTTTCTTGGTGCTCAAGTAATCAGGTAAAACACTGGTGCATGTTTGAAACTGTAATGACCCACAATTCCATAACATCAGAGTTGACTATATACATCATACGTCCAACCCAAATATCACGAAAATACGAAACATTTTTTTTTTAGAAGAAAGAGGTAGAAGAAGAACAGAAATAACAACACAGAATCTCACATCGCAGCGGAACAAAATATAATATATCATAACTTTTGAAATACAAAATTTCAACTGTATAACATACACTTATCAGAGTACAACACTTACAACACAGCGGAACAAACTATAACTAGATAACGCTGAAGCCTCCTGCTACAAGCTCCTTTAGATATATCTGAAAATCCTGAACTACTTGACTGCCCGTACAAATTTAGGCACCCAAGAGTTTAGGTAGAACAAAACAAATAAACTCCGGGTCAGTCATGGACTGGTATGAGTAAACAGTTTAAAACAGTTTCAGAAAACTAAATGATATCTCATAAGACCACGCCGTATAACACGGAATGGGTTTTTCCCTTATGAAAATCCAAACACTTGATTTAACTTTCAAAATCCCTTTGAAAGGAACGATAATCTTTATATCAAAACTCTTTTGATATTATAATAATGTCTAAATCAAGTAGATAACAATCTAGTGGAACGTTTGCATCTCACGTCCCACATAATATATAATCATAACCGCAAGCACGTATTGGGTAATGGATTTCCAACTATGACAAGGAATGGAACCACCTTCCGCTAGTATATCTCTAGAGGAGAATACACCGAGTTCAATAAGAACATCTTACAACTCAGCCACACATGACCGAGCACTCATTTGGCTTGAGTGTATTGAATGTATATCACCAACGGTTGGGATCAGCAACCGTTTCCCGAATGGGACAACATCGACAATAGATTTTTAGAAGTAAATGAAACTCTAGATCAGGTGATTATACACCCTAATAGGTGCGATGTAACACCCTGTAATTTTATAACATTAAAATTCACAAATTAAAGTATACTTAATTTTTAGAAAAGAATTAAGTGAAATGGGTTGCGCAGAGAAACATATATATATATATTGATATACATATATAAAAATTAAAAATTAAATAAATAAATATGCGAAAAAGTTCAAAACAGCGAATTGGGAGGGGGAATAACCGAACCGGCCCATTTTTGAGGTCGATCCAAGCCTCGCTGGGTCGACTAGGGGTTAATCCAAGGTGTTTGGCTGTCAACCCGTAGGCCGATTCGCTCAAATGAAGATTTTGCATTTGATTGGTTCTCATGGTTTAGGGTTAATCTAATGGTCCTAAATAACTTCCTACACCTATAAATACATCCTAATGATAACCCTAAACCTAATTAAAATAGAATAGTTACCGTCGCCATGGAAATCAATGGAGCCGCCGCCGCCAACTAAGAAAGAAGAAAAGCAAATTCAATTCTAATTCTCTCAACCCTAAAGCAAAGCAAAACTCTCTCTTTTCTTCTCTAAATTGTGAGTATGATGATCTTAACAAGATTATTATCATTTTAATTAGGCTGAGTTGTGAATGGATTATGAGTAGATGATGTGAATTATCATACATGTTGTTGTAAACCCCTTTTGCTATCATGTATATTGTAAATCCAATGTTATGTGATGATGATATCTTATATGTTGTAAATCATGCAATGTTGATGTTATGTATGTTGAAAGTTGCTATGCTAAGTTGTGATGAATCATACATGTTAAAAAGGCCATGATGTTACCATCTATGCTAGTTCGTTCATATTAATTAAATCATCATGTTTGGGTTATGTTGATTTATATGACGAGTCACATATGCAAGTTAGATTGATTAGAAAAGTTATGAACATATGCCAAGACATCTATTATGACATCTAGAATATGCTATGACATATGTGATATCCTATGCTAGTTCACACCATCATTATGTTGCCTAAAAACCCCATATGCAAGTTTATGTATAGATTTGGGCTATGATCATATCATGTAAATTGAGACATTTAACAAGTTGACACCTTTTGATCCTTAACATGTGTAGTTTATGCAAGTTTCACCCCTATTATGATTAGATTTATTTTAATTGTCTATATGTTGTGATAATTTATATTTGTGCTAGGTGTTAGACTATACAAGTCTAGCCTATATTATGCGTTGAATAAGCGAACGTATAAACGTGGGGTAGGGGTAATATTAAGGATTTATATTAAAAAGTTGGGGTGCAATTGATATGATTTTGCATGCCATAAGTGGATGGCCATAATTGAGTCAATTATGGACATCAATAAAAGTTGACTTAATTAATAATTTGAATAGGGAATTATTAAAACTGGGGTAAAAGATTTTAAGTGTTAATCAATGCTTAGGACACGAGGTTGGACTCGTTTGTGACGTAAACCCGCCCGGACCCGCCCGGCAAATCCAGTGGTCACAAATGTCAGCCCAATGTGAGAGGTCCTAGGCCCAAACTAAAGCATAACGGTTGTAAAGACACGAGGTTAGACTCTTTTATGGTGTAAGACTGCTCGGACCCGCCCGGCAAATCCAGCTGCCATAAATGCCAGTCTAATGTGAGAGGTCTTTATGAGGTTATGGCCTGAATGAATTAAGAAATACTTAACCAGATAAACATGTAAGGTGGGACATGGGGGTTAAGTAGGTGCCTTGGGTGGCATGAGGAATCTAGGGGGTGCCCTTAGTGGCATGTGAAATACGATTAGTAAGACTTAACCAAACACACATGTAAATGAACATGACTAAGAGGGTTAAGTGGGATATACTAGTGACAAGCTTAGGTGGGTAGCTTGTGGGGGCCCAATTCGACCAGTATCCCAAACGTATCTTTGTGGGCTCGACCCAAGTCGAGGACGGGACACGCATGCTGGGTTTGACTGTAAGAGGCCAAAACGGGGAGCGGTGGCAACGCAATTCCAACGGGTTTCAGCGTGTGTGGACCCGGGCTGGTAGATAAGACGTTGTTGCATCGTGTAGGTATAAGATGTGCATTCTCAAGTTGTATCGGGTTGCCACTTTAGGGGAGTGACACACCCCACTGTGGGGCCAACACAGGTATCTACGAGTAGGGAGCCGATCGAAAGTGGGTAGTGGGGTACACCTAGTGGAGATAGGGGAAGACGGCACCTATGTAGTCAGCTAGGGGTACGTAAGGCTATTTATAAAGTTTCTGTGTGAAGCAAGTGGGATCAAACAATAGGGTGACTGGTGTGGTGCAGTGTAGTAATGTGCGGTGCAGTGTAGTAATCATTCGTTAGTAATTAGGTGTGCCTTTACCGTTATCTTTAACGTTATCTTAAATGCTATCTTTATCTTCCTAAGAGTTCATAGACATTTACTTATCTTCCAGCTTATGCCTTAGTCTAGTTATTTTGATAATAGTATTGTTAGAATTATCATACTCGCCAGACTTTATGTCTGACCCCCTCTATTTCTATCCTTTTTCCCCCTCCAGGTCCTCAGGTTGGGCCCAGCTCTAGTGGAGTTTGATTGAATTGCTTCATCTCTCTTTGGAAAGCTTGGACCGTTGAAGTAAAGTCCATCTTGTTATCATTTTAATGGCTATTTATGTAATGGGATTATGTATTTTGTTTTTATGAAGATGGATATTGTACTTGGTTATGATCTATGGTTTTATGATGTAACAAACATGTTTAATTTCCGCTGCAATAAAATGAAGTTTTAGATTTCCAAGTACTATTTACTATCTGTCTTGTTGTAATTTTTCTGTTCTATATTCACTTATAACCCCCATGGAAGTTAATGCATTCCCTTCGTGAGTGACATTAATGGACGTGGGGTATTACACGTGGTATCAGAGCTTAAGGTTACCAGAACAGATAAAAATACTTTATAAAAATAGTTATTTTTGGAAGAAATGTTTTCAAAAAACATGTTTTAATGATAAATTTAAAGAGGAAGTTTTATGAAAAACATAATCCCCAAATAGCCATATATCTTTATCTTTCGAATTCTCCATTCTGAATCTTTCCTTTTTCGTTTCAGCATGGCTGAAGATCTTAATCTACCTGACGGTGTAACGATACCAGGATGGTATAGGAGATTATTAGAGGCTAAGGCCGCTGCAGGTCCAGCCAATGTTCCTCCACCACCAGTTGCACCCGTTCCTCCTCCTCCTCCTCGCGTAGATACTTTTGCAAAGACGTGCAAGGAATTCAAGGCTATGGGTGGGGAACCATTTCAAGGGTTAGAAACGTTTGTGGAAGCTAGAGATTGGCTTAAGGAGGTGGAAGAATTGCTAGAAATCTTTGAAGTAGAAGAAGGGAGGAGAGTTCGATTAGCAGCTTGGTTGATGAAGGGAGAGGCCTACTTTTGGTGGGAGGTCACTAATGGGGAGCGTCCTGTTGACTCTTGGGCGGATTTCAGACGTAGGTTCGAGGCGAAGTTTCTCTCAAGGGCGGAAGAAAATCTATATATGGAAAGGTTCTTGACATTGAAACAAGGAAGCTCATCAGTGAAATAATATGTCAATAAATTTAATCAATTAGCAAGGTTTGGCTTGGACTTAGTAAACACGCCGGGGAAGAAGGCTCTAAGGTTCGTGAATGGCTTGAATGAACCATTGCAAGGGTTGGCTATGACCCACATCTCTATGGGGGCCACCTTTGAGAAGTTAGTAGAAATGGCGCTCATGCATGAGGAGAAAAGCGCTGAAGCTGATAAGGCACCCGAGAAGAAGGGGGATCAGAAGAAACAACAATAGCAAAACAAGAAGGGTGGAAAAGACAATAATGGCAAGGGAAAGAAGAAATGTTTTAACTGTGGGACACCAGGCCATCTCAGCAAGGACTGCCGAAAGAAAAAGAAGACTGGATGTTTTCATTGTGGCGATGCGGGACATTTAGTGAAGGACTGCCCAAGGAAGGGGCAGAGGGCAGGGGTTACCTCGGGAAGACAGGTGCAGGCTCTTATAGCACCAGGGCAGGCAAGGGGACAAGTTCAGGCTCTCGCGGTCCCACCGCTGCAAGAACGAGGTAGAACCATTTCTGTTGAAAGCTTAGTTTTTCTGTTTGATCATCCTGTCCGTACCTTATTCGATTCGGGCACATCACATTCGTTTATCTCTACATCATTAGTTGAATCACTGACTTAAACACCAGTTTAGTAGAGGATCCCTTAGTTGTTTCGAATCCAATTGGGGGCTCAGCTTATTTGTCTATGATGTGTTTGGATTTGAAAATTTCCATACTTAGCGTTGAATTTAGATGTGATGCTTATGTGTTGGGCTTCACAGGATATGGTCTAATTTTAGGAATGGATTGGTTATCCAGAAATGGGGTCGTTCTTGATTGTGAAAGGAGAGTAGTTAGGCTCGTGACTCGCCTTGGCAACACTCTCGAAATCTTCTGTAATCCCATAAATTCGGTTATGCTAAGTTATCTAGAATCGCTTGACGCGTCTGAGGAAAATCTACGATCTGTTAGAGTGGTCCGAGAATATTCGGATGTGTTTGAGGAGGTGAAAGGCTTGCTTCCGAAGCGGGAGATAGATTTTCGAATATATCTTGTGGATAATGTGAAACCAGTATCTTTGCCAGTACGCCACATAGCTCCAAGTGAAAGGAGGGAACTCGGTAAGCAAGTGAAGGAGTTGCTTGAGAAGGGGTTCATAAGACGAAGTATATCGGAGTGGGGTGCTCCAGTAGTATTTGCCACGAAGGCGGATGTGTCCCTTAGACTTTGTGTGGACTATAGAGAACTTAATAAGCTTACTAAGAAGAACTAACACCCACTGCCGAGGATTGACGATCTCTTCGATCAGTTAGTTGGCGCCTCAGTGTTTTCGCAATTGGACTTAGCCACTGGGTTCCATCAGTTGAGAGTGGCTGAGGATAGCATAGACAAGGCTGCCTTTAGGACTCCGGACGGTTTCTATGAATGGCTAGTGATGCCCTTCGGTTTGACAAACGCCCCCGCATACTTTGTTGATTTGATGAGTATGGTGTTTAGGGAGTACCTTAACAAATTTGTGGTAGTCTTTGTGGATGACATCTTGATCTTTTCTAAGGATGAAGAAGAGCATGCCCTACATCTTAGGGAAGTGTTGGAGACTCTTCGAGCGCATAAGCTTAAAGCTAAATTTTCTAAGTGTCACTTTTGGAGGAAGGAAGTACGGTTCTTAGGACACGTGGTTTCCAAAGAAGGGATAACTGTAGATCCCGCGAAGGTGGTGGCCATCCAAGATTGGAAGGTTCCTAAAAATGCTACCGAAGTGAGAAGTTTCTTGGGGTTGGCTGGCTACTATAGGAAGTTTATCAAAGACTTCGCAAAGATATCAGCTCCATTGACACGCTTGACGAAGAAGAACCTAGTTTTCACATGGGACGTTGATTGTGATGATGCATTCCAACGTTTGAAGAGAGCTTTGACTTCAGCCCCAGTCTTTGTAACAACCCGAAAATCTGGGCCAGTTTAAAAATTTTATTTTGGCAATTTTAGCAAATTTTGATTATTTAAAATGAATTATTTTAAATAATATCGACGAGAAATTTATTTTGAATGGAATTCAAACATATATATTATATAGTTCGTCGTTAGAATATAAATATTTATTTATATTTATAAAAGGAATTGAAAATGGCGCGGTAGTTCGATAATTCGATTTCAAACTTCAATTGAATGTACCGGGTGCAAAACAATCCGGATTTTAGTGAAACCAAAAATAATGGGATCTAATTGTGACTATCTTTCCAATGAATCCGAAAAATCAAAATTTCATAGCGGTGCAACAACCCGTATTTTAATAACATGTTAAAACGAGAATCAAGGCAGAATTTAATTTTAAATTCTGAATCAAGTAAAACGGGCTATGCCATTGCGTTCGTCTCGGAAAAATACGCGAAATAGAGTCCGAGTTTTCGAAAATCGGAGTCCGTATGACCCGTTAAAGGCCCAAAGAAGATTTCTGGAAATTTGAATTTCGGAAACAGTTTTGGAAATCAGATCTGGGGCTAGGCGGGAAGTTTCCCCGCCTAGGCCATGTCGACAGGCCTGTCGACTTGGGCCCAGACCAAGTCGACAGCCCTGTCGACTTGCCTGTCGACAGGGGGTGGCCGGGGCAAGTAGCCTGGCGCACCTGTTTGTCTCACCTGGTCTTGTTCTTGGGCTGGGTCTGGAAGCTTCCGAGATCTGATGGTCCTAATCTATCCTAGGGTTAATCTAAGGGCCTAAAACACTCCTAATCTCTATAAAAACACCCCTAAGCCCCCCCTAAACCCTCACAACTCACCCTCTCCACAAAGTGCTGCCCAAATGCCAAGTGATCATGGCCTCCATCTCCAATCCCTAGAGCCTATGCATTCAAATCGGGTTCAAATCAAAAGGTGCAAGCTTGCTACACCAAATAGAGGCCAAATCAACATTGCTATGCGAGTTTCATGAAGGTTCTTCAACAAAGGAGGCACCTTTCATAGCCAAGATGATTCATGCTTCTTTCCCTAGGCCTAACTATGTAAGTTCTAGCTACTTTTAGATGGAAACGGTAGTTTTGATAATGACATGGGATAAAATGAGGCTAAACATGATTATGCGAACCTATATGAACCTTACCTTGCCTCTTGTGTTCATGTTTATGATTTTAGGCCATGTGAGTGACTTAATCATGCCTCTTATGCTATGCATAACCTAGTTTAACTTGCAAGTTTGGATCTTTATGCATGAAACGCTAGCATGAACCTTTAGGAACCACTTTACTTGTGAAACATTGGCTAAGACAATATTTTCGGGCTTATGCATGCATATGAACACAAACCCCTTATGATTCATGCATGTTTGTGGCGAAACCTCCTTATGGTATTATGCAAGTTTGTGGCCAAATCCTATATGATAGTATGCATGCTTATGGTCAATCCCTATATGACTCTATCATGCATGTTTTAAGGCCAAACCCCCTTATGACGCCATGCATGTTTGGAGCCAATCCCTTTTGTGGCATCGTGCATGTTTTGGGGTCTACATGTAGCCATAGTATACCTACTATGTTGGCTCGCTTTGCTTGCGTTGGGAAAACACGATTTTGGGTAGTTAGATAAACATGAACATGTCGCGAAATCTTAACTTGAATATGACATGTGTTTATACTTGAAAATATGACTTGAAAGATGACATGGAAGTTGACATGTAAGTATGCATAAAAACATGAGCTTGGGAATTTACCTATTAATTTAGGTCTACCCTTTGGGAATTTACCTATTAAGTTAGGTCTACCCAAATGCTTGAAAACTTGTAACATGTTTTGGAAACATGATGAACTTAGATAATATAAGTATGGCCAACTCGAGGTTGGGTTGAGTTTGCAACGTAAAACTACCCGGAACCGACCGGCCTAACTAGTAGTTGCAAACAATAGGACCCAATGTGAGAAGTTGGTCATGTCGCGCTTAAGACCCGAGGTTAGACTAGGTTGTGGTGTAAATCTACCCGGACCCGCCCGGCTTAACTAGTAACCACAACAAGGTCTAATGTGAGAGGTTGAGGGTGCATTAATTAAATTAATGCCACATAATAGGGTTAAGTTAATTTGGTTAATGAGGCTTAACCAAATATGATATGGACAAATGGGTTAAGTAATTTGATTAGGCTAATGATACTTAACAAAACATGATAAGCTTGGGTAGGTTAAGTAACTTGATTTTCCTAATGACACTTGACCATTTTTATACGACTAGTGGACGGGATTAAGTTAACCAACACTTAATCAATCCAACACGATAACGTGATAAGGTTAAGTAAATTTTCTTAATGACACTTAACCGTATAATACAGTTAATGGATGGGGTTAAGATTAGGCTTAACTAATCTAAACATGGTAATCGGATGGGGTTAAGTTAGCCTAGACTTAATTAATCCCACTTGGTAATTTAATGGGGTTAAGTTAAACACTTAACTAATTTAACACGATGATTTGATGAGGTTAAGTGACCTATACTTAACCAATCTAACTCGTTAATTTGATGAGGTTAAGTTAATCTATACTTAACCAATCTAACGTGAAAACATGATAAGGCTAAGTCACGAATCACTTGAATACGCTTGACCGATTTGACTCGGTAATTTGACAAGGTCAAGTTAATTTATATAATTAACCAATCTAAAATGATAATTAGACGAGGTTAAATTATGGATTGCTTGATATACTTAGCCAACTTGACACATGGTTTGTAGGGTTAAGTCTTGGACTTGGATACTTAGCCAATTTTGACATGGTTTGTAGACGGGCTAAGTTATGAACTTAAGTGACACTTAAGCCATTAGATAAACCCTAATTCGGAGGATTAGGTAAATAACCATAGTTAACAAGGGTAATGGAAATAAGGCTAAGTGGTAAACCTTAGTAAAGGGAAACTAAGTAATAATTCTTAGTCAAGGAAATCTGGACCACTTCTTAGAGAGACGAGTAACCCGATACGGTAGGTCATCGTTTAAGTATACGCGTAGGAGCAGGCTATCTGATTTAGATAAAGGCTCCAGCGAACTGGGTAACGAAGCAGCGGCTTCGGGGAACGTGAGGATATTCTTGGTATCCCTCTGTGAGGTCGCAGATGATCATCCTGGGCTCACAAGAGGTTGAGGTCTGCGGTAGAAGAACCAAGAATATGCCTTGGTTGCTATGCGAGCGACCTAAAGACTGGGGTGGATAGCAGTGAGTCGACGGATACATAAGGTGCCCGAGATAGCAAGTTCGCCGATCATCTACCATCTTGAGTCAAGCGTGTACGTACGGAAAGGCAGGGAACACCCAACAGACCATAATTTGCTATCTAATTATGGGTGAGGTAGACCGTAGGATGTGGGATGGCCGGAGTGTAGTTCTCATGCAAGATTTTCTCTTGTGTTGCCTTTCACTAGTTGAGGGAGGGGTCTCGTGGGACCATAGCCACGTGTAGAAAAGCAGACCTTAGTATCTGCATCGGCAGATAAATCTAAAGCTCCCGACCGAGTCCTGTATTTCTTGTTTTGCCCTGTGACAGGACTCGGATGGCACGATGTGATACATGTGCATACAGTCATGGAAAACGATTCACGATGAATGCGTGGGAAAAAGGGCGCGGGTGACGGTCAGCGTAATCCCTAGTGACCCTAGGTGGTTGAACCCGAACTGAAATACGAAAGCGTGCAATAGGGAAGCGTAATCCCTAGTGGTGCTAGGTGGCGTAAGTCCTGGTAGTTCAAACGATGATTCATATGGAAGAGCCTAGCTAGAACAAGGGTGACAGTCCAAACGATTTCAAGGATAATACGACATGAGGAAGCCCGTACGAGGTACGGCAAAGGACTGAACTTATATACATGGAAAGAAACATATGATTTGAGTAACCTATATATGCGATATTAGGTTGACATGGACCATTACACGACTTTGAGCACGGGACATTCATGGTTAACACATGACGCGGGTAGAGATACTAGTACGAGAGGTGCAGGGCAAATATACATGTTAGAACTAGGAAGAATATACATAATAGATACCGCGGGATGTTAGACGGGGTAGATACCTTGGGATAATGTACTCGATAGAAATCTGACGATGTGATACCTTGACTTATCATAACACCATAGTTTATCATGATACCTTAGTTTACCTTGCCGCAGTAGTTCAACCGGCTACCCTGGTTTATCTATCTTGTAGTTATCCTTATGTTTACTTTCAGTTTATGCATGTCATGTTACCTTTACCTGTTTTTATACTGGAAGTAGATAGGACTTACTCAGTCTTTTTGACTGACCCGTTTTGTTTCGCCTCTTTTCTTCCGTTTCCCCCCCAGGTTTCAGGGAGGAAACAATGCTGTTTAGTTCGGACTTCTTCTGCTTGAAGGTCATCATGGACGGCTTGGACTTCTCTTGGCTATGGCTACTTTACTGTTTTACTTGGGGAATAATTTATATAAAAAGTCTTTATGCTTCTTTACTATTGCAAGACAGGTTTTGATGTACTCTGATGTAAAAGGCTTTAGACCTTATTTATTCATGTTAAGAAAGTTTGATTTTACTTCCGCTATTTATATATGTTCTGTCTTGTGATATTTCTGTGCATGTTTACCAATAATGCCCCTCTTAAGCTAGTGCATTCCTTTGCGAGTGACCCTAGCGGAGGCGGGGTGTTACAGCGGGGATCAAAAGACATGTCCAGTTGAAAATTCTGAATAGCCGTTATGGAATTCAGGCCCTTAAAAATGGATATTTTTCAAACGACCTCGGATTTCGATGAAACCACTTTTGTTGGATCCGGGATGTAAAGTTATTTCTAGGTTTCAAATTTCATAATTTTTCGAATCAATATGTGAGCGTGGCAAAGGAAAACGCGTTTGACCAGTTTCAGTTGATTTTAATCGACTGGAAAATGGCCATTTTTCATATAGGCTCAGAATTCGATGAAACTAGTTTTGCTAGGACCGTATCGTCAATACGAAGCAAGAAAATATTTTTCGGGAAATTTTTCTAGTTAGTATGTGGCCCCGTAATTTGAAATGTACGTTTGAAATTCAATATAATGATTTAAATGTAAATTCAACGGAAACTGATCGAAACGATCGAATCAGCTTGAGATACATATCCTATTGTGTTCGGAATGAGGGTAAAACGCTATGGACGACAGGCGGTGGGCCTCGTTTAGAGGTCGTATGAAAAAGTCAACCTTTTTGACATTAAATAATTAAAATAAAATAAAATCCTTCCTCTCTCCTCCCCTTCCTCCTTTATACTATCAGACCCCCGATTAAAAATCAAAACATAAAAAAAAGAGGAGAACGATGGCGGAATCGAACCCGCCACCGACCGTCGGCCCCACCGCACCGCGAGCTCCGACCTCCCCTTGCATCGCCGAACCCCGTTCCCTCTGTCTCGTTCGCCCTATCCCCTCTTCCCCATCGAGAACCCAAGCCCTAGCCCCTCCAGGCGGCGCACCACCGCGCGATACCCCCTCATCCATCCTACGCCAGATCGTGACACCCCCCTTCCCCTGCGCTAGACCGAAGACCCCCCTGCTGCCTCTCCGCGCCACGATACCCCCCCAAACCTCGGCAACGCTGCGAAATCCCCCCCCCCTCTCTGCAAATCACTGTAAGTTTTATAATTTAGATTTTATTAGTTTTAAATCTGATTTTATTGGTTATATAAATCGGAATTTACTTGTTTTATGAATCTGAAATTTATAGATTTTTAGAAAAGAATAGATTTGATTTTTAGAAACAAAAAGCTAGGATCTTTAACGCTATGAAGCTATGATTTTTATATTAGTAGTAGCGCTATAAAAATATGAATTTTATATAGTAGAGATAATAAAAATTCGATTTTTATATATTGAATAGCGAAGTAAAAATTCGATTTTTATACATGTAGTGGCTACGGGCAGTGAAAATTGACAAGAGGCAAGAGCGGCAAAGATTTCTGTATAAGAAGAGTCGTCACGTTGGATTAGCTATCTATGAGAATTTCTCACCTTTCAATTTAATTTTTTCTAGTTATAAATATATACTAGGATGCAGATGGTGTTTAGTAGCACCCGACACCCGTCGTCCACAGACCATGGACGGCTTGTATGCTTGTTTGTTTGATTTTGATGTGTAGTTGATTGTGTGGTATGATGTGAAATAAAATAAAATATTTATATAGTTGAAAATATTTTATAGTTAAAAATAGAATTTTTAACGTGTATACGAAATGAAATAAAAATAAACAAATCGGACGATTTGTTTATATACACACATTTGACTGATATTGATTGGGACGATAAATTCTACACATCGCCCGACTGCACAAATAAAATCTGTGTTTGATTGTTTGAAACCCCACACGGGTATTGGGATGATATATTACATACACTAATCCCAATAGTTAGTTGTATGTCGATCGATTGATTGACAGACATTTATGAGCGTTAAATATTTATATTTGATACTTATACAGTGTAGAATGCACTTTGGATGATGGTTGATTATTCATCGTTGTTATAGTATACATGTGTTGTAGAAAACCCATATAATTAACATTATATGGTAATTGTTTGGGCCTCATTCCAGTTTTGAAAAAGAAATATTTGAATAGAAATATTTGTAAAAGGAATATTTGACTAGAAATATTTGAAAATAGAAATATTTGAAAATAAAATATTTGAAAATAGAAATATATGAAGCCGTGTTGATAGATTGACGCCATTTTGACGTGAACAATATTTATATCGATTTTATTCATTTTATAACGAATATCGAAAGTGATTTCAAAATCTGATATTTTGAATACAAATGAATTCAAATTGAAATTGAATAGAAATGAATTCGAATTGAAAACGAATTGAATTGAAATGAATTCAAATTAAAATTGAATAGAAATGAATTCGAATTGAAAACGAATTGAATTGAAATGAATTCAAATTGAAAATGAATAGAAATGAATTGAAATTGAATTGAATTGAAAACGAATTGAATTGAAATGAATTCAAATTGAATATGAATAGAAATGAATTCAAATTGAAATTGAATTGAATTGAAAACGAACTGAAATTGAATTGAATTGAAAATGAATTGAAAATGAATTAAATTGAAATCAATTTGAATTAAATCAATTCGAAATGAAAAGAAAATGAATTTATGTTGGAAAATTCGATTTTGATTTGAAGTTGAAATAGAAGTTGAAATCGTTTTGAAAACGAATTTAAAACGAATTATAAAATACGTTTTAAAAGGAAATCGATGAAGTATATATTATATATATTATATATATAATATAATGGCCTGAATAGAACGCGCCGCGCCGCGACCGTTCGTGAATTTCGACCATTGACTTCGAATGGACATTGCAGGAGATCCGACCGCCGGATTCTCCTAAAACCGGAATCGTTGGGTTCGTATCGAAAAGAGCTTTCTAATGAGTATTAGAAATTTGAAATCTAACGGTTGGATTTGGAATTATGTCCAAATCGAACTTGAAAAAGGTCGTTGTAAGTGCAGTTCGATAGCCATTGATGGAAATCGACTGTACGGGCCTTGATAAAATTATTAAAAATAGTAATAATTTGTGTAAAATCATAAGAAATGATTTGTGAAGATTTGGGATGAAAAACTCCATATTTGAGAAGATAAAAATAGATTTTTATCGAAATGAACTAGTTTTGAACTAGAATTATAATTCTATTTATTTTTAAATAATAAATTGACTTTGAAATGGTTTTGAAAACAACCAGAATTTCCAACGATTGCATTGAAATGGATTTGAATCGAAATTGCCTTCGGAATATTTCGATGTTGGATTTCGTGACTATACAGATGTTGTTATGGAAATTTGAAAGACATAGATATATATCGTTATTTCCAATACGATATTTGTTGGTCGTAGAATTTGATATTGAATATAAGCCGGGATATTTTCTATTCAGAACCTTGTATTTAATATCAAGTGTGATTTGGGTTTGTCGTGAATGGTGTCTTGACTAACACTGTTCTTGAACCCAGTTGGGAAAAGATTAAATCTTTTTATTTAGATTTAATGGAGTGTACCAATTAAATAATATTTAATTGAAATTGAATTGATATTGATTTTTGGGTTTATCGTGAACAGTGTTTTTAAATAACACTTGTTCTTTAACCCAATAATTAATGGAATGGGATTTTGGGTTTATCGTGAACCGTGTTTCAAATGACACTGATTCTTTAACCCGATCACAGATTAAAACTAAGTGGAGTTTTAATGAATCTTTAATTAGATTGAAAAGGTCGAGAATGGAGTATCACCAGTTTTGCTCCAGACGATAGTTAAATCTTGAATTAGATTTGAATGTGAAATGGTAATTGAATTTACCGATAACACCGTGGTGTTAGATATGAAGTATTACCAGTTTTACTTCATGGGATGAATAGGTTGGGATTGGGAAATTAAAACCAATGATTACTTCGGTAAGGTTCGTTAATCTCGACTAGTTGAATCGAAATTCAAAAGAAGATTAGAGAATAAATTCAAGGAATTTATCTTGGATAAAATTAATGGGAACCTTTCCCTATGAATGCGAAATTTAGAAACTAACTGTCGGTTAGCTAAGCAGAATGGTTTTCTGGATATTGATCTGATGTTGGTTTCGGCCTTCGGGGTTAATATTTGGGAAATTATTCTCTTGATTAATTTACGGTTAGTGACTGATGAATTGGAATGAGGCGTATGTTGTGTTTGTGTAACACTTATTTAAAATATACGCGAGTTATTCGGAAAGACCGGGTTTGTAACACCCCGTATGTTGAATAACTTGTTATAATATAAATCAGGGCAGAATTAAATTTTAAAATCTGAATCAGGGGAAACGGGCTATGCCATTGCGTTCGTCTCGAAAAAATACGCGAAATAGAGTCCGAAATTTCGTGAATCGGAGTCCGTATGTCCGAGATATGGTCTTTAGAAGTTTCACAAAAAATTAGAAAACGAAACAGATTTCAAAAATGCAGAATATGGGCTAGGCCGGAAAATTCCCGCCCAGACCAGGTCGACCTGGGGGTCGACCTGGGTGTCGACCTGCCCACTAGGTCGACTAGGGTGTCGACCCTAGTGTCGACCTGGGGGTCGACCTCCCTGGTCGAGCCCAGGTGACCTGGGTGCACTGATTTGGGATCTGGGCTGTGTTTTGGTGGCTAGTGACGAGATCTGACGGCTCTAATCTGATTTAGGGTTAATCTAATGGCTTAAAACACCTAACTACTCTTATAAATACAACCTAATCCTACCCTAAAACTCATTAAAATTGGAGACAACGTCGTCATGCCGTCAAAATGCAACTTAGAAGGAGCCTCCACAAATTAAAGAGGAAGATAACTTCTCAAATCAACTTCTAATCAACTCTAGCAACTTAATCTTCTTCTTAGGAGTGCTAATCAACAAGTTGTCAGTTTCTATAGCCTTAATGACTAATTGTTAAAATGATTATGATAGGATATAATGAGGTTATGGCTATGAATGTGGATCAATGCAAGTTATGTTATCATATGCTATGTGTTTTATGATGTTATGCAAGTTATGCAAGTTATATGCTATGTGTTCGTGATGTTATGCAAGTTATGCAAGTCATATGCTATGTGTTCATGATGTTATGCAAGTTATGCAAGTCATATGCTATGTGATCATGATGTTATGCAAGTTATGCAAGTCATATGCTAGGTGATCACGATGTTATGCAAGTTATGCAAGTTTTAGGCTATGTGTTCATGATGCTAGTTATGCAAATCACTATGATAAACATTGATCCATTATGACACCATGTTATGCAAGTTTGGTGTTTGATTGTATGCAAGTTCATATATGATATGTTATGCAAGTTTGGTCTTTGATTATATGCAAGTTCATATATGACATGTTATGCAAGTTTGGTGTTTGATTATATGCAAGTAACATGTGCAAGTTTACACCTTTGTATGATATGCATACATATGCAAGTTAACCCCTTTGTATGTCATACATACATATGCAAGTTTACCCCTTTATATGACATAAGTAGCTTTTGCAAGTTACCCTCTTTATGACATATGTGATCATGCAAGTTTGGGTTGATTATTTATGCTAGTTGGGTTTGATGCTATATGCATGTTGACACCTTTAAAACCCATGTTGATGCTAATGTTATGCAAGTTGAACCCATTGTATTTGTGATGAATCTTCCCTTTTAAGTATGTCATGTTAGCGAATTACGTGGGGAACGATGGGGTTAATATTCATGTTAATGAAATGGTGTGAAGTTGGTATGATTATGCATACCATAAAGTGGATGGACATAATTGAGTCAATTATGTACATCGTTAAATTTGTAATTAATTAGGGATAATTAATACAAATTATGGGGGTGATTAATTAGGTGTAATTAATCGACTAAGACACGAGGTTGGATCCTTTTGTAGCATAAGACTGCCCGGAACCGACCGGCAAATCCAGCGGCTATAAATGATTGGTCCAATGTGAGAGGTCTTAGGCATAAACTAAATACGTGACAAGTGTAAAGACACGAGGTTAGACTCGGTTATGGCGTAAGGCCGCCCGGACCCGACCGGCAAATCCAGCTGCCATAAAAGATAGTCTAATGTGAGAGGACTTTACAACGGTTACGTTCTTAATCAATTAAGAAACACTTAACCAGATAAGCATATAGTGGAGCATGAGGGGTTAAGTGGGTGCCTTGGGTGGCATGTGGAAATCAAGTAAGTGCCTTGGGTGGCATGTGGAAATCTAGTGGGTTGCCTTGGGTGGCAATAGAAAATACGATTAGAATACTTAACCAAGTGGAAACATGTAATTAAACATGATTAAAGGGTTAAGTGGGATGCACTAGAAAAAGGGACAAGCTTAGGTGGGTAGCTTGTGGGGGCCCATTTCAACCAGTAACCCATATGTATCTTATTGGGCTCGACCCATGTCAAGGACAGGACACGCGTACTGGGCTTGACTATAAGAGGCCAAAACGGGTTAGCGGTGACAACGCAAGTCCAACGGGTTTCATATGCGTGTGTGGACCCGGGCTGGTAGGTAAGACGTTGTTGCATCGTGTAGGTATAAGCCGTGCACCGTTGATTGTATCGGGTTGCCACTTTGGGGAGTGATACACCCCACTGTGGGGCCAGCACGGATATCTACGGTAGGGAGCCGATCGCTTGGGGAGTAGTGGGTACACCTTGTGGAGATAGGGGCAGACGGCACCTATGTAGTCAGCTAGGGGTACACGTAACTACTGGGTATATTTTCTAAGTCCTTGGGTGGGATCAACCTTTAAGTAGGAATGACTGGTGTGGTGCAGTTAGTAATTACCCTTGGGTGGGTAGATGCGTCTTTACCGTTATCTTAGTTCATCCTATGTCTAGTTGGCTACTTAGTGTAGTCATTTATCCCCAGTCATCACCATACCCAGTTTATATCATACCCTAATTACTTTAATGATTGTGTTGTCAAAGTTATAGGGCTCACTCAGACTTATGTCTGACCCCGTTGTTTTTATCTTTTTCCCCCTCAGGTCCTCAGGTTGGGCCTAGCACTAGTGGGCTTTGATCCGATTTCTTTATCTATCTTTTGGAGCTTGAACCGTGATGTAAAGCCCAACTTATCTTTTCTATTATGGCTATTAGTTATGTAGTGGGATTATGTACTTATGTTTTTATCAGGATGGATATTTAGTACTTGACTCTTTTGTGGTGTTGTAACTAAACATGTTTATCTTCTGCTGCAATGAAATGATGTTTTAGATTTCAAGTATTATTTATATATGTCTTGTTGTAATTTTTCTGTTCTATATTCACTTAAAATGCTCCACCGAAGTTAGGACATTCACTTAGTGAGTGACCTTAGCGGGTGTGGGGTGTTACACGTGGTATCAGAGCGAAGGTTACCGGAACAGATAAAATTTTTAGAAAACTATTTTTCTAAAAAACATTTTTGGAAGAAGTATTTTCGAAAATATGTCTTTTAAGAGAAAAGTTTTTGAAAGAAAAGCATAATCCCCAATAGCCATATCTTTATCTTTCGAATTCTCCGTTTTGAATCTTTCCTTTTTCGTTTCAGCATGGCTGAAGATCTTAATTTTCCGGAGGGTGTAGCGATACCAGTATGGTATAGGAGATTGATGGAGGCTAGGGCCGCCACTGCGGGTCCAACAAATGTTCCTCCACCAACAGTAGCACCCGATCTTCCTCCTCCTCCTCCTCCTCGTACGAATACTTTTGCTAAGACTTGCAAGGAATTTAAGGCTATGGGAGGGAAACCTTTTCAAGGATCAGAAACTTTTGTGGAAGCAAGGGATTGGCTTAAGGAGGTCGAAGAGTTGATAGATATCTTTGAGATGGAAGAAGGAAAGAAAGTCAAGTTAGCTGCTTGGTTAATGAAGGGAGAGGCCTCATTCTGGTGGGAGGTCACTAATGGAGAGCGCCCTGTTGACTCTTGGGCGGATTTCAGGCAAAGGTTTATGGCAAAGTTTCCCTCAAGGGCGGAGGAAAACTTGTATATGGAGAGGTTCTTGACTCTAAAGCAAGGAAACCTAACAGTGAAAGAATATGTCAACAAGTTTAATCTATTGGCAAGGTTTGGCATAGACATGGTGAATACACCGGAGAAGAAGGCTTTGAGGTTCGTTAAGGGCTTAAATGAACCGATGCATGGATTGGCTATGACTCACATCCCTATGGGGGCCACCTTTGAGAAGCTAGTAGACATGGCACTCATGCATGAGGAAGAGAAGGGTCCCAATGCTAATAAGGCACCCGAGAAGAAGGGAGAACAGAAGAGACCTCAACAACAACAGCAAAACAAGGGTGGGAAAGGCAACGGTGGCAAGGGAAAGAAGAAGTGCTTCAATTGCGGGACACTGGGCCACCTAAGCAAAGATTGTCGGAAGAAGAAGAAGACTGGCTGCTTCCACTGTGGCGAAGCAGGGCATCTAGTGAAGGACTGCCCTAAGAAGGGGCAAAGGACGGGATCTACCTCAGGAGGACAGGTGCAAGCTCTTATGGCACCGGGTCAGGCTAGGGGCAAGTTCAGGCTCTCGCGGTTCCACCGATTCAGGAGAGAGGTAGAACTATTTCCGTTGAAAGTCTGGTTTTTCTGTTTGATCATCCTGTCCGTAATTTGTTTGACTCTGGCGCATCGCATTCATTTATCTCATCATCATTAGTTGAGTCACTGCACTTAGACACCAGTCTAGTAGATGATCCCTTGGTTGTTTCAAACCCAATTGGGGGCTCCACTTATTTTTCCATGATATGTTTGGGTTTCAAGATTTCTATACTTAGCGTTGAGTTTAGATGTGATGCTTTTGTTTTGGGCTTCACGGGCTATGGGTTGATTTTGGGCATGGACTGGTTATCCAGTAATCGTGCCGTTCTTGATTGCGAAAGGAGAGTTGTTAGGCTCATGACCCGCTTGGGAAACACTCTCGAGATCTCTTGTAATCCCATGGATTCTGTTATGCTATGTTATCTTGAATCGCTTGACGCTTCGGTCGAGAGTTTGCGATCTGTTAGAGTGGTCCGGGAATACTCGGATGTGTTTGAGGAGGTGAAGGGCTTACCTCCGAAGCGAGAGATAGACTTCCGAATATATCTGGTGGACAATGCTAAACCAGTAACTTTACCAGTGCGCCACATGGCTCCTCGTGAGAGGAGGGAACTCCATAAGCAAGTAGGGGAGTTGCTTGAGAAGGGGTTCATAAGACGAAGTATATCGGAGTGGGGTGCTCCAGTAGTTTTTGCCACGAAGGCGGATGGGTCCCTCAGACTTTGTGTAGACTATAGAGAACTCAACAAGCTCACAAAGAAGAATAGACACCCATTGCCGAGGATTGATGATCTCTTTGATCAGTTGGTTGGCGCCTCAGTGTTTTCGCAGTTGGACTTGGCCACGGGGTTTCATCAGTTGAGAGTGGCCGAGGATAACATAGACAAGACTGCCTTTAGGACTCCGGATGGTTTCTATGAGTGGCTTGTGATGCCATTTGGTTTGACGAACGCCCCTGCATACTTTGTTGATTTGATGAGTAGGGTGTTCAGGGAGTACCTTAATAAGTTCGTGGTGGTCTTTGTGGATGACATCTTAGTCTTTTCTAAGAGTGAGGAAGAGCATGCCCTACATCTTAGGGAAGTGTTAGAGACTCTTCGAGCGCATAGCCTTAAGGCTAAATTCTCTAAATGTCACTTCTGGAGGAAGGAAGTGCGGTTCTTGGGGCACGTGGTCTCCAAGGAAGGGATAGCGGTGGATCCCGCGAAGGTAATATCCATCCAAGATTGGAAGGTTCCGAAGAATGCTACCGAGGTGAGGAGTTTCTTGGGGTTGGCTGGCTACTATAGGAAGTTTATCAAGGACTTCGCGAAGATATCAGCCCCATTAACTCGCTTGACAAAGAAGAATCTGGTCTTCGCATGGGACGTAGATTGTGATGATGCGTTCCGACGGTTAAAGAGAGCTTTAACCACAGCTCCAGTCTTAGTGTTGCCAGATGGGAGCAAGCCATTTATTGTTTATACCGATGCTTGTGGGACAGGACTGGGCGCAGTCTTAATGCAAGAGGGAAGGGTAATAGCCTACGGTGGAAGGCAGTTGAGAAAGCATGAGAAAAATTACCCTACCCATGATCTAGAGTTGGCAACTATTGTTTTTGCGCTTAAGATTTGGCGCCATTATCTTCTTGGAGAGAGATTTGAATTGTTCACTGACCACAAATCATTGAAGTACTTGTTTTCTCAGAAGGATTTGAACTTGAGACAGCAAAGGTGGATGGAGTTCTTAGCATCCTATGATTTCGAGATAGCGTATACCCCTAGCAAGGGTAACGTGGTGGCGGACGCCTTGAGTAGAAAAAGGTTGTCCTTGAGTCCATTGTTCGTGGAACGACGAATCTTGGAATTTATCTCGATGTTTGATTTCAGACCTTCCGTTGACTTTGTACCCGGTTTGCTAGCATCTTTAGAGGTCAGACCTACTCTTTTGGGACGGATTGGCGAGGCACAACGGGACGACCCACAGTTGGTTGAGTTAGTAGAGAAGCTCATAAGGGGGGAGTCGTCCAGCCATTTGAGTAGGTACACCCTAGACGATAGGGAGTGCTTGCGTAGAGACGGTAGACTTTGTGTACCGCAAGACGAGGGTTTGAGGAAGGCTATTCTTGATGATGCACATCGTTCTAGGATGACCATTCATCCCGGTGGGGACAAGATGTACCAAGACATGAAGCGAGATTTCTTTTGGGCCGGTATGAAGAAAGATGTGGCTGAGTATGTCGCTAGATGCTTGGTGTGCCAACAAGTGAAAGCGTAGCAAAAGAAACCTGGTGGGTTGCTTCATCCATTGGAAGTTCCGCAATGGAAGTGGGAAAGCATCTCGATGGATTTTATTGATGGGTTACCGAGATCGAGGATGGGTAATACAAGAATTTGGGTTGTAGTAGACAGACTTACTAAGAGCGCCCATTTCATACCCGTGAAGAGCAAGAGGACTGCTCCATGGCTAGCTTCAGTTTACCTTCGAGAGATAATTCGATTGCATGGGGTACCTTCTAGCATAGTGAGTGATCGAGATCCTATCTTCACTAGCGAGTTTTGGAAGAGTTTGCAAGAAGCAGTGGGGACTCAGTTGTGTTTGAGCACTGCATATCATCCTCAGACGGACGGCCAGACCGAGAGAGTGAATCGTGTTCTGGAAGACCTTTTGAGGCTATGTATCTTAGATTTTGGAGGTACATGGGAAGAGCATCTTCCATTGGTGGAGTTCGCGTATAATAACAGCTTTCAGTCTAGTATTGGTATGGCTCCTTTCGAAGCTCTTTATGGAAGGCCTTGTCGATCACCTACATGTTGGTGGGAATCTACCGATAAGATTTTGCTTGGGCCTGATATGGTTAGAGAGACTTCGGAAAAGATTGATTTGATTCGAAGAAGGATGAAAGCGGCGCAAGATAGGCAGAAATCTTACGCGGATAAGAGGAGGACGGATCTAGAGTTTGATGTTGGGGACATGGTCTTTGTTAAAGTATCTCCATTACGGAATGTTGTTCGCTTTGGGTCCGTTGGGAAGTTAGCACCAAGATTTGTAGGACCGTTTCCTATTAAGGAAAGGATTGGACGGATGGCATATAGAGTGGATTTACCCGAGAGACTTAGTGGGGGTACATGACGTATTCCATGTGTCACATTTGAGGAAGTGCCTACATGAGACCGCAGAGGTGGTAGAGCCGAGCTTGCTTAGAGAAGTGGAGGTAGAGCGTGATGCGACTATTCGACGAGCTCCTACCCGCATCCTTGGGTCAAAGATTAGGAAGGTGAGAAACAGAGAGGTCCGACTAGTCAAAGAGCAATGGGGAGAGGATGAGAGCAATGCTATTTGGGAGACAGAAGCGAAGATGCGTTCACTGTACCCATTCCTTTTTGAGGGTACGTCTTTTAACTTCTCCTTTATCGTTTGTCTAGTACTTATCTTATCTTTAGTATGTCCTCTCATTAGTATCTTTGACCTTTAGATAGGGTAAACCTATGGTTGAAACATGTGTTTGAGACATGTTATGTTTGATGGATGCATGTGGATGCAAGTGTTTGCTAGTGGTTGCTCGTGGATGCATATACACACACTTTAGACACTAGATCGGCTCAGTCACTTCATGTTGCATATTGCATATTACTGTGTGTAGGTAGCTATATTAATGGATGTATAATGGTTGCGTAATCATATGGATAATGCATTTTGGTGTATGGTTGTGCACACATGTAGAAATAGTATGTGTCGATAGGGTTCTTTCGCATACATATTGGATGCATGGCACTATCATGGTTTGCATTAAGGAGATCAACTGAATCAGTAAACCGCCTGATTTTGCATTAGATAGGGAACATATACACACACTTCTTGCATATGTTCATACAGCATTAGAAACTTTAAGGACAATGGATGCCCGTGTTTGATGGTTTAGTAGATGGTTGTTTGGTTGGTAGGATACGTTCTATTTGACTTGGAGATTTCGAGGATGAAATCCCTTAAGTAGAGGAGAATGTAACACCCCGTATGTTGAATAACTTGTTATAATATAAATCAGGGCAGAATTAAATTTTAAAATATGAATCAGGGGAAACGGGCTATACCATTGCGTTCGTCTCGGAAATATACGCGAAATAGAGTCCGAAATTTCATGAATCGGAGTCCGTATGTTCGAGATATGGCCTTTAGAAGTTTCACGAAAAATTAGAAAACGAAACAGATTTCAAAAATGCAGAATATGGGCTAGGCCGGAAAATTCCCGCCCAGATCAGGTCGACCTGGGAGTCGACCTGGGGGTCGACCTGGGTGTCGACCTGCCCACCAGGTCGACTAGGGTGTCGACCCTAGTGTCGACCTGGGGGTCGACCTCCCTGGTCGAGCCTAGGTGACCTGGGTGCACTGATTTGGGATCTGGGCTGTGTTTTGGTGGCTAGTGACGAGATCTGACGGCTCTAATCTGATTTAGGGTTAATCTAATGGCTTAAAACACCTAACTACTCTTATAAATACAACCTAATCCTACCCTAAAACTCATTAAAATTGGAGACAACGTCGTCATGCCGTCAAAATGCACCTTAGAAGGAGCCTCCACAAATTAAAGAGGAAGATAGCTTCTCAAATCAACTTCTAATCAACTCTAGCAACTTAATCTTCTTCTTAGGAGTGCTAATCAACAAGTTTTGAGTTTCTATAGCCTAAATGACCAATTGTTGAAATGATTATGATAGGATATAATGAGGTTATGGCTATGAATGTGGATCAATGCAAGTTATGTTATCATATGCTATGTGTTCATGATGTTATGCAAGTTATGCAAGTTATATGCTATGTGTTCATGATGTTATGCAAGTTATGCAAGTTATATGCTATGTGTTCATGATGTTATGCAAGTTATGTAAGTCATATGCTATGTTTTCATGATGTTATGCAAGTTATGCAAGTCATATGCTATGTGATCATGATGTTATGCAAGTTATGCAAGTCATATGCTAGGTGATCATGATGTTATGCAAGTTATGCAAGTTTTAGGCTATGTGTTCATGATGCTAGTTATGCAAATCACTATGATAAACATTGATCCATTATGACACCATGTTATGCAAGTTTGGTGTTTGATTGTATGCAAGTTCATATATGATATGTTATGCAAGTTTGGTGTTTGATTATATGCAAGTTCATATATGACATGTTATGCAAGTTTGGTGTTTGATTATATGCAAGTAACATGTGCAAGTTTACACCTTTGTTTGATATGCATACATATGCAAGTTAACCCCTTTGTATGTCATACATACATATGCAAGTTTACCCCTTTATATGACATAAGTAGCTTATGCAAGTTACCCTCTTTATGACATATGTGATTCATGCAAGTTTGGGTTGATTATTTATGCTAGTTGGGTTTGATGCTATATGCATGTTGACACCTTTAAAACCCATGTTGATGCTAATGTTATGCAAGTTGAACCCATTGTATTTGTGATGAATCTTCCCTTTTAAGTATGTCATGTTAGCGAATTACGTGGGGAACGATGAGGTTAATATTCATGTTAATGAAATGGTGTGAAGTTGGTATGATTATGCATACCATAAAGTGGATGGACATAATTGAGTCAATTATGTACATCGTTAAATTTGTAATTAATTAGGGATAATTAATACAAATTATGGGGGTGATTAATTAGGTGTAATTAATCGACTAAGACTCGAGGTTGGATCCTTTTGTAGCATAAGACTGCCCGGAACCGACCGGCAAATCCAGCGGCTACAAATGATTGGTCCAATGTGAGAGGTCTTAGGCATAAACTAAATACGTGACAAGTGTAAAGACACGAGGTTAGACTCGGTTATGGCGTAAGGCTGCTCGGACCCGACCGACAAATCCAGCTGCCATAAAAGATAGTCTAATGTGAGAGGTCTTTACAACGGTTACGTTCTTAATCAATTAAGAAACACTTAACCAGATAAGCATGTAGTGGGGCATGAGGGGTTAAGTGGGTGCCTTGGGTGGCATGTGGAAATCAAGTAAGTGCCTTGGGTGACATGTGGAAATCTAGTGGGTTGCCTTGGGTGGCAATAGAAAATACGATTAGAATACTTAACCAAGTGGAAACATGTAATTAAACATGATTAAAGGGTTAAGTGGGATGCACTAGAAAAAGGGACAAGCTTAGGTGGGTAGCTTGTGGGGGCCCATTTCAACCAATAACCCATATGTATCTTATCGGGCTCGACCCATGTCGAGGACGGGACACGCGTACTGGGCTTGACTATAAGAGGCCAAAACGGGTTAGCGGTGGCAACACAAGTCCAACGGGTTTCATATGCGTGTGTGGACCCGGGCTGGTAGGTAAGACGTTGTTGCATCGTGTAGGTATAAGCCGTGCACCGTTGATTGTATCGGGTTGCCACTTTGGGGAGTGATACACCCCACTGTGGGGCCAGCACGGGTATGTACGGTAGGGAGCCGATCTCTTGGGGAGTAGTGGGTACACCTAGTGGAGATAGGGGCAGACGGCACCTATGTAGTCAGCTAGGGGTACACGTAACTACTGGGTAAATTTTCTAAGTCCTTGGGTGGGATCAACCTTTAAGTAGGAATGACTGGTGTGGTGCAATTAGTAATTATCCTTGGGTGGGTAGATGCGTCTTTACCGTTATCTTAGTTCATCCTATGACTAGTTGGCTACTTAGTTTAGTCATTTATCCCCAGTCATCACCGTACCAATTTTATATCATACCCTAATTACTTTAATGATTGTGTTGTTAAAGTTATATGGCTCACTCAGACTTATGTCTGACCCCATTGTTTTTATCTTTTTCCCCCTAAGGTCCTCAGGTTGGGCCTAGCACTAGTGGGCTTTGATCAGATTTCTTTATCTATCTTTTGGAGCTTGGACCAATGATTACTTCGGTAAGGTTCGTTAATCTCGACTAGTTGAATTGAAATTCAAAATAAGATTTGAGAATACATTCAAGGAATTTATCTTGGATAAAATTAATAGGAACCTTTCCCTATGAATGTGAAATTTAGAAACTAACTATCGGTTAGCTAAGCAGAATGGTTTTCTGGATATTTATCTGATGTTGGTTTCGGCCTTCGGGGTTAATATTTGGGAAATTATTCTCTTGATTAATTTACGGTTAGTGACTGATGAATTGGAATGAGGCGTATGTTATGTTGTGTAACACTTATTTAAAATATACGCGAGTTATTCGGAAAGACCAGGTTTATCCCATTCTGAATAACTGATACGACGATAAGTCGAAGATGAAGACCGTGGTTGAAGACCGGAAGTCTTCACATCGTTTGGGTGATTACTGATGATCTTGATTGGGCTGTACACCCAAGATGAGGGAATCAATCGGTGGTCGTCCAGATGTGCTTGGAGATCGATGGATATGCGAGGAAAGTGCCTCCGGTTTCATTCAGACCCAGAACGGACTTGTAAATGGACTGTGTGTCTGACATTGGATTTCATTCTGTGTGACTGATATCGGTTACATAGAGTGGTTTGCCTGTGTGGCATGCTAAGATGCAATTGATCGAGGCTTCTGTTGAAAAGCAAAGTCTTGTGGTGATGATCAAAGCACAGCCTGTGTGGCACAGCTTTGTGTAACGTGAATTCGCGAGCCTCACACCCCGGTTGTGAACCAAAAACGGGAGAGGACCTCAGGGAGGGCATGCGTTTCTTTCTAGCTAGGGTGGTGTCAGTGACCTACCAGCCCTGACATTTATATACTTTTCACCCGTGTGGTTGTTGCTGTTGCGAGGCGCCTCGGTTAGATCGGATGATCCGGGTCCGATGGAGCCATTCGTTGGCTCATTTACGCCCCAAAGGGCGGGGAAACACAGTGTTCAGGCATTTTAATCCACATCGGTGGACCGGCCCTGACGATCCAAGGGTCGATGCGCTCTGACCCTGAGGCTCGGGCTAGAGAGTCTCGAAGACGGTGAGGACGATCCCTAGCCTCAATTCACAGACGGAAATCCAATTTCCAAATACGTGACATTTGCGGGTTTAATTGTAGAACTAGTATGGCGACATGATATATGGTACCCATGCCGTCTATGATTGATACTTATGATTTGAAGTTGTTTTATACACTATGCACTTATAGTAGTATCAAATGATTTGTTTTAAAACGTATCAAGCATTCTTTGGTTGTTATAAGGGAAAACCCTATCCCCCGGCTTGCGTTGCATTGTGTTATAGGACCTGGGTCTTATAACAGCTTCATTTTTCTTTATTTAGCATTGCGCTGTTTGTTTTATGCACTGGTATTCTTTGGAGAAAACCCGTTCCGTGTTATACGGCGTGGTCCCTTGATTTATCTAACTTTAAAATAAAGATTAATAACTGTTTTAGTTCTCACACCAGTCCCATGACTGACTTGGAGTTTATTGATTTAACCTAAACTCTGAGTGCCCATATTTTCGACACGGGCAGCTAGTAGTTTTGGTTTTGCAGATATATATTCACAGGATCCTGGTTTACAGCTGGAACGATATCCGGAAAGCTTTGTATCCGTATATCTCTTCTAGTTGTGTATTGTATTATTTTCCGCTGCTATGTATTTAAATGTAATTTAAATCTCTGATATTTCTGTGTAATATTTATTTATACTCTGTATATTCTTGTAATCTGATGCATTGTTGTAGTATACAATGAAATGTTCTTTTGTATGCGTTCTATTTTTTCGTGTTCTCAAAACAATTCGTCCTTTCCCTTCTCTTCGGAGACCGGGGGAGTTCGGGTCGTTTCATCGTGGTATCAGAGCTTTGGTTTACAAAGTAGAGAACAAGACACATTAGAACCATACGAAAGAATTCATCAGATATTGGATCAGTAATATCCAATTAGAATGACTCGTTAGAGATGGGATAAGTAGTATCCTAGAACGAGTGTAAAGAGTATATTTTTTAAAATAAAACCAATTTTTTTTTGAAAATTTAAATCAACCATTCGTATTTGATTATTTATTCTATATTGATTTGGACAATCCAATATATAAAGATTTTGCATATATGTCTTGCAAACGTGTATTCGAAGTTTTAATGTATTGGATAGTTATAGAATCACACTCTAGTGCCCGGGGATAATTCTGGTGATGGGGCACCGTCGCCAGTATTTATTTTCGAGTAATGAAAGTGAGATTTCTATATATTTCCTATTGACTGGTGTGAGAACCAAAGCTATATAGGATTTATTGTTGTGATTTGGCATCAAAAATGTGATTTTTGACTATATATCAAAATTATGAATTTGAAACTCTAATTCACTAATTGATTGATGTTTGTGTTATTTGTTTATTTATTTGATAATTTTGAACCATTTAGCCTAATTGAATCAAATATTGAATTGTATTGAAAATTGGTCGCATTTGCTTGCATATACATGTACTTACATTGAACAGGTCATAGCAAGGAGGCTAGAGCAGAGAATAAAATTTGTTTGCCCGACAAATAGGTACATGTTTATCATAATTTACTGTTTTGTTTGGGTGATGATGATTTTATGAGCCGATTGGCTAGCCGCTTGGCTTTTTCTTTTTCTTTTTGAGATCAGAAGGCCTATATGGAAATTTCGGGATTTTCCCGTGGCTCCCGGTGCAGGGGAGGTTATGGCGAAATTTTTCGAAAATTCCGGGTGTTAGCCAAATTTTTGAAATTTTTGAAAATTCTCAAAAATTGAAAAGTTGGAGAATGGAAGCCAAATCGAACGTAGAGTTGATTAATCAAACCACTTTCGACTTTGTTCCTTTTCGGGGACGAAAAGTTTTAAGTGGGGGAGATTGTAACAACCCGAAAATCTGGGCCAGTTTAAAATTTTTATTTTGGCAATTTTAGCGAATTTTGATTATTTAAAATGAATTATTTTAAATAATATCGACGAGAAATTTATTTTGAATGGAATTCGAACATATATATTATATAGTTCGTCGTTAGAATATAAATATTTATTTATATTTATAAAAGGAATTGAAAATGGCGCGGTAGTTCGATAATTCGATTTCAAACATCAATTGAATGTACCGGGTGCAAAACAATCTGGATTTTAGTGAAACCAAAAATAATGGGATCTAATTGTGACTATCTTTCCAATGAATCCGAAAAATCAAAATTTCATAGCGGGGATCAAAAGACATGTCCAGTTGAAAATTCTGAATAGTCACTATGGAATTCAGGCCCTTAAAAATGGACATTTTGCAAACGACCTCGGATTTCGACGAAACCACTTTTGTTGGATCCGGGATGTAAAGTTATTGCTAGATTTCAAATTTCATAATTTTTCGAATTAATATGTGAGCGTGGCAAAGGAAAAAGCGTTTGACCAGTTTCAGTTGATTTTAATCAACTGGAAAATGGCCATTTTTCATATAGGCTCAGAATTCGACGAAACTAGTTTTGTTAGGATCATATCGTCAATACGAAGCTAGAAAATATTTTTTGGGAAATTTTTCTAGTTAGTATGTGGCGACGGTAATTTGAAATGTACGTTTGAAATTCAATATAATGATTTAAATGTAAATTCAACGGAAACTGATCGAAACGATCGAATCAGCATGAGATACATATCCCATTGTGTTCGGAATGAAGGTAAAACGCTATGGACGACTAGCGGTGGGCCTCGTTTAGAGGTCGTATGAAAAAGTCAACCTTTTTGTCATTAAATAATTAAAATAAAATAAAATCCTTCCTCTCTCCTCCCCTTCCTCCTTTATACTATCACCCCCCCCCCCCCCCCGATTAAAAATCAAAACAGAAAAAAAAGAGGAGAACGATGGCGGAATCGAACCCGCCACCGACCGTTCGCCCTACCGCACCGCGAGCTCCGACCTCCCCTTGCATCGCCGAACCCCCTTCCCTCTGTCTCGTTCGCCCTATCCCCTCTTTCCCATGGAGAACCCAAGCCCTAGCCCCCCCAAGCGGTGCGCCACCGCGCGACACCCCCCCATCCATCCTGCGCCAGACCGCGACACCCCCCTTCCTCTGCGCTAGACCGAAGACCCCCCCGCTGCCTCTCCGCGCCACGATACCCCCCCAAACCTCGGCGACGCTGCGAAATCCCTCCTCTCTCTGCAAGTCACTGTAAGTTTTATAATTTATATTTTACTAGTTTTAAATCTGGTTTTATTGGTTATATAAATCGGAATTTACTTGTTTTATGAATCTGAAATTTATAGATTTTTAGAAAAGAATAGATTTGATTTTTAGAAACAAAAAGCTAGGATCTTTAACGCTATGAAGCTATGATTTTTATATTAGTAGTAGCGCTATAAAAATATGAATTTTATATAGTAGAGATAATAAAAATTCGATTTTTATATATTGAATAGCGAAGTAAAAATTCGATTTTTATACATGTAGTGGCTACGGGCAGTGAAAATTGACAAGAGGCAAGAGCGGCAAAGATTTCTGTATAAGAAGAGTCATCGCGTTGGATTAGCTATCTGTGAAAATTTCTTACCTTTCAATTTAATTTTTTCTAGTTATAAATATATACTAGGATGCAGACGGTGTTTAGTATCACCCGACACCCGTCGTCCACAGACCATGGACGGCTTGTATGCTTGTTTGTTTGATTTTGATGTGTAGTTGATTGTGTGGTATGATGTGAAATAAAACAAAATATTTATATAGTTGAAAATATTTTATAGTTAAAAATAGAATTTTTAACGTGTATACGAAATGAAATAAAAATAAACAAATCGGACGATTTGTTTATATACACACATTTGACTGATATTGATTGGGATGATAAATTTTACACATCGCCCGACTGCACAAATAAAATCTGTGTTTGGTTGTTTGAAACCCCACACGGGTATTGGGATGATATATGACATACACTAATCCCAATAGTTAGTTGTATGTCAATCGATTGATTGACAGACTGTTATGAGCGTTAAATATTTATATTTGATGCTTATACAGTATAGAATGCACTTTGGATGGTGGTTGATTATTCATCATTGTTATAGTATACATGTGTTGTAGAAAACTCTTATAATTAACATTATATGGTAATTGTTTGGGCCTCATTCCAGTTTTGAAAAAGAAATACTTGAATTGAAATATTTGTAAAAGAAATATTTGAATAGAAATATTTGAAAATAGAATATTTGAAAATAGAAATATATGAAGCCGTGTTGATAGATTGACGCCATTTTGACGTGAACAATATTTATATCGATTTTATTCATTTTATAACGAATATCGAAAGAGATTTCAAAATCTGATATTTTGAATACAAATGAATTCAAATTGAAATTGAATAGAAATGAATTCGAATTGAAAACGAATTGAATTAAAATGAATTTAAATTGAAATTGAATAGAAATGAATTCGAATTGAAAACGAATGGAATTGAAATGAATTCAAATTGAAAATGAATAGAAATGAATTGAAATTGAAATTGAATTGAATTGAAAACGAATTGAATTGAAATGAATTCAAATTGAAAATGAATAGAAATGAATTCAAATTGAAATTGAATTGAACTGAAAACGAACTGAAATTGAATTGAATTGAATTGAAAACGAATTGAAATTGAATTGAAATCAATTTGAAATCAATTTGAATTAAATCAATTCGAAATGAAAAGAAAATGAATTTATGTTGGAAAATTCAATTTTGATTTGAAGTTGTAATAGAAGTTGAAATCGTTTTGAAAACGAATTTAAAACGATTTATAAAATACGTTTTAAAAGGAAATCGACGAAGTATATATTATATATATTATATATATATAATATAATGGCCTGAATAGAACGCGCCGCGGCCGTTCGCGAATTTCGACCGTTGACTTCGAATGGACATTGCGGGAGATCCGACCGTCGGATTCTCCTAAAACCGGAACCGTTGGGTTCGTATCGAAAAGAGCTTTCTAATGAGTATTAGAAATTTGAAATCTAATGGTTGGATTTGGAATTATGTCCAAATTAAACTTGAAAAAGGTCGCTGTAAGTGCAGTTCGATGGCCATTGATGGTAATCGACTGTACGGGCCTTGATAAAATTATTAAAAATAGTAATAATTTGTGTAAAATCATAAGAAATGATTTGTGAAGATTTGGGATGAAAAAAATCCATATTTGAAAAGATAAAAATAGATTTTTATCAAAATGAACTAGTTTTGAACTAGAATTATAATTCTATTTATTTTTAAATAAATAAATTGACTTTGAAATGGTTTTGAAAATAACCAGAATTTCCAATGATTGCATTGGAATGGATTTGAATCGAAATTGCCTTCGGAATATTTCGATGTTGGATTTCGTGACTGTACAGATGTTGTTATGGAAATTTGAAAGATATAGATATACATCGTTATTTCCAATACGATATTTGTTGGTCGTAGAATTTGATATTGAATATAAGCCGGGATATTTTCTATTCAGAACGTTGTAATTAATATCAAGTGTGATTTGGGTTTGTCGTGAATGGTGTCTTGACTAACACTGTTCTTGAACCCAGTTGGGAAAAGATTAAATCTTTTTATTTAGATTTAATGAAGTGTACCAATTAAATAATATTTAATTGAAATTGAATTGATATTGATTTTTGGGTTTACCGTGAACAGTGTTTTTAAATAACACTTGTTCTTTAACCCGATAATTAATGGAATGAGATTTTGGGTTTATCGTGAACCGTGTTTCAAATGACACTGATTCTTTAACCCAGTCACAAATTAAAACTAAGTGGAGTTTTAATGAATCTTTAATTAGATTGAAAAGATCGAGAATGGAGTATCACCAGTTTTGCTCCAGACGATAGTTAAATCTTTAATTAGATTTGAACATGAAATGGTAATTGAATTTACCGATAACACCGTGGTGTTAGATATGAAGTATTATCAGTTTTACTTCATGGGATGAATAGGTTGGAATTGGGAAATTAAAACCAATGATTACTTCGGTAAGGTTCGTTAATCTCGACTAGTTGAATCGAAATTCAAAATAACATTAGAGAATAAATTCAAGGAATTTATCTTGGATAAAATTAATGGGAACCTTTCCCTATGAATGTGAAATTTAGAAACTAACTATCGGTTAGCTAAGCAGAATGGTTTTCTGGATATTGATCTGATGTTGGTTTCGGCCTTCGAGGTTAATATTTGGGAAATTATTCTCTTGATTAATTTATGGTTAGTGACTGATGAATTGGAATGAGGCGTATGTTATGTTGTGTAACACTTATTTAAAATATACGCGAGTTATTCGGAAAGACCAGGTTTATCTCATTCTGAATAACTGATACGACGATAAGTCGAAGATGAAGATTGGGCTGTACACCCAAGATGAGGGAATTAATCGGTGGTCGTCCAGATGTGCTTGGAGATCGATGGATATGCGAGGAAAGTGCCTCCGGTTTCATTCAGACCCAGAACGGACTTGTAAATGGACTGTGTGTCTGACATTGGATTTCATTCTGTGTGACTGATATCGGTTGCATAGAGTGGTTTGCCTGTGTGGCATGCTAAGATGCAATTGATCGAGGCTTCTGTTGAAAAGCAAAGTCTTGTGGTGATGATCAAAGCACAGCCTGTGTGGCATAGCTTTGTCTAACGTGAATTCGCGAGCCTCACACCCCGGTTGTGAACCAAAAACGGGAGAGGACCTCAGGGAGGGCATGCGTTTCTTTCTAGCTAGGGTGGTGTCAGTGACCTACCAGCCCTGACATTTATATACTTTTCACCTGTGTGGTTGTTGCTGTTGCGAGGCGCCTCGGTTAGATCGGATGATCCGGGTCCGATGGAGCCATTTGTTGGCTCATTTACGCCCCAAAGGGCGGGGAAACGCAGTGCTCAGGCATTTTAATCCACATCGGTGGACCGGCCCTGACGATCCAAGGGTCGATGCGCTCTGACCCTGAGGCTCGGGCTAGAGAGTCTCGAAGACGGTGAGGACGATCCCTAGCCTCAGTTCACAGACGGAAATCCAATTTCCAAATACGTGACATTTCCGGTTTTAATTGTAGAACTAGTATGGCGACATGATATATGGTACCCATGCCGTCTATGATTGATACTTATGATTTGAAGTTGTTTTATACACTATGCACTTATAGTAGTATCAAATGATTTGTTTTAAAACGTATCAAGCATTCTTTGGTTGTTATAAGGGAAAACCCTATCCCCCGGCTTGCGTTGCATTGTGTTATAGGACCTGGGTCTTATAACAGCTTCATTTTTCTTTATTTAGCATTGCGCTGTTTGTTTTATGCACTGGTATTCTTGGGAGAAAACCCGTTCCGTGTTATACGGCGTGGTCCCTTGATTTATCTAACTTTCAATTAAAGATTAATAACTGTTTTAGTTCTCACACCAGTCCCAAGACTGACTTGGAGTTTATTTTTTTAACCTAAACTCTGAGTACCCATATTTTCGACACGGGCAGCTAGTAGTTTTGGTTTTGCAGATTTATATTCACAGGATCCTGGTTTACAGCTGGAACGATATCCGGAAAGCTTTATATCCGTATATCTCTTCTAGTTGTGTATTGTGTTATTTTCCGCTGCTATGTATTTAAATGTAATTTAAATCTCTGATATTTCTGTGTAATATTTATTCATACTCTGTATATTCTTGTAATCTGATGAATTGTTGTAATATACAATGAAATATTCTTTTGTATGCGTTCTATTTTGTCGTGTTCTCAAAACAATTCGTCCTTTCCCTTCTCTTCGGAGACCGGGGGAGTTCGGGTCGTTTCAGTCTTAGTATTGCAAGACGGGAGTAAGCCATTTACCGTTTATACTGATGCTTGTGGGATAGGACTAGGCGCAGTCTTAATGCAAGAGGGTAGGGTAATAGCCTATGGTGGAAGGCAGTTGAGAGCGCATGAGAAGAATTACCCCACACATGACCTAGAGTTGGCCGCTAAAGTTTTCGCGCTTAAGTCTTGGCGTCATTATCTTCTTGGTGAGAAATTCAAACTATTCACTTACCACAAATCTTTAAAATACTTATTCTCTCAGAAGGACTTGAACTTAAGGCAGCAAAGGTGGATGGAGTTCTTGGCGTCCTACGACTTTGAGACAGCATATACCCCTGGCAAGGGTAACGTGGTGGCCGATGCCTTAAGTAGAAAAAGATTATCCTTAAGTCCTTTATTTGTTGAGCGGCAAAGTTTAGAATTCATTTCGATGTTTGACTTTAGACCTTCCGTTGACATCGTACCCGGTTTGCTAGCATCTTTGGAGGTTAGACCTACGCTTTTGGGACGGATTGGCGAGGCACAGCGAGACGACCCGCAGTTGGTTGAGTTAGTAGAAAAACTCAAAGGAGGGGAGTCATCAAGCCATCTCCGTAGGTATACCCTAGATGATAAGGGTTGGTTACGCAGGGACGGTAGACTGTGTGTACCAAAAGACGATGACCTAAGCAAGACTATTCTTGATGAAGCACATTATTCGAAGATGACCATTCATCCCGGCGGGGACAAGATGTACAAAGACATGAAGAGAGTTTACTTTTGGGCCGGCACGAAGAAAGACGTGGCCGAGTATGTCGCTAGATGCTTGGTGTGCCAACAAGTAAAAGCGGAGCAAAAGAAACCCAGTGGGTTACTTCACCCATTGGAGGTTCCACTATGGAAGTGGGAAAGCGTCTCGATGGACTTTATTGATGGATTACCGCGATCAAGGAAGGGTATGTAACACCCCACACCTGCTAAGGTCACTCACTATGGGAATGCCTTAACTTCGGTGGAGTATTTTAAGTGAATATAGAACAGAAAAATTACAACAAGACAGATATAAATAATACTTGTTAACTAATACATCATTTCATTGCAGCAGAAGGTAAACATATTTGGTTACAAAACCATAAGACAAGAGTCAAGTACTAAATATCCATCCTGATAAAAACATAAGTACATAATCCCACTACATAACTAATAGCCATAATAGAAAAGATAAGCTGGGCTTTACATCAACGGTCCAAGTTCCAAAAGATAGATAAAGAAATCTGATCAAAGCCCACTAGTGCTAGGCCCACTCTGAGAACCTGAGGGTTGGGAAAAAGATAAAAACAACGAGGTCAGACATAAGTCTGAGTGAGTCCTATAACTTTAACAGTACAACCATTAAAGTAATTAGGGTATGATATAAACTTGGTACGGTAATGACTGGGGATAAATGACTACACTAAGCAGCCAACTAGACATAGGATGAACTAAGATATCGGATAAAGACGCATCTACCCACCCAAGGGTAATTACTACACTGCACCACACCAGTCATTCCTAACTTAAAGGTTGATCCCACCCAAGGACTTAGAAAATTTAACTAGTAGTTTCGTGTACCCCTAGCTGACTACATAGGGGTCGTCTGCCCCTATCTCCACTAGGTGTACCCACTACTCCCCAAGCGATCGGCTCCCTACCGTAGATACCCGTGCTGGCCCCACAGTGGGGTGTATCACTCCCCAAAGTGGCAACCCGATACAATCAACGGTGCACGGCTTATACCTACACGATGCAACAATGTCTTACCTACCAGCCCGGGTCCACACACGCATATGAAACCCGTTGGACTTGCGTTGCCATCGCTAACCCGTTTTGGCCTCTTATAGTCAAGCCCAGTACGCGTGTCCCATCCTCGACATGGGTCGAGCCCACTAAGATACATATGGGTTACTGGTTGAAATGGGCCCCCACAAGCTACCCACCTAAGCTTGTCCCTTTTCTAGTGCATCCCACTTAACCATTTAATCATGTTTAATTACATGTTTCCTCTTGGTTAAGTATTCTAATCGTATTTTCTATTGCCACCCAAGGCAACCCACTAGATTTCCACATGCCACCCAAGGCACTTACTTGATTTCCACATGCCACCCAAGGCACCCACTTAACCCCTCATGCCCCACTACATGCTTATCTGGTTAAGTGTGTTTCTTAATTGATTAAGACCGTAACCTTTGCAAAGACCTCTCACATTAGACTATCTTTTATGGCAGCTGGATTTGCCGGTCGGGTCCGCGCAGCCTTACGCCATAATCGAGTCTAACCTCGTGTCTTTACACTTGTCACGTATTTAGTTTATGCCTAAGACCTCTCACATTGGGCCAATCATTTGTAGCAGCTGGATTTGCCGGTCGGTTCCGGGCAGTCTTATACTACAAAAGGGTCCAACCTCGTGTCTTAGTCGATTAATTACACCTAATTAATCACCCCCATAATTTGTATTAATTATCCCTAATTAATTACAAATTTAACGATGTACATAATTGACTCAATTATTGTAGTAACCCGCATTTTTTAGCTGTTGAACAATTTATTTATTTAATTATTAAATATCGATTTATCGATATCGAGAACGTGAATTAAATAATGTTGAATATTTAATAAATAATTATAATATAATAATATATTATAATGTCGAAATAGTCGGAAATAGTGAAATTCACAATATCGTGTGAATTGAATAGCATATGAGATTTGGTGGAGTTTCGATTCGAAATATAATAACGAATATATTGAATCGACGACAGTTGAACGTATAGTTTATAATATATTTATAAACGAGCTCGAAATGGCGCTGCAGTTCGCTATTTGGCGATTTGAACTTCAACTGAATGTACAGGATTCGTTTTAAGCTGGATTTCTGTGAAACAAGAAACGTGTGGAGCCGGTGGAGTATATCTTTCTAGTGGAAGAGAAAAATCGGGATTTCGTCATGTAGATTTTGATTTACGTCCAAATCAAATTTCAGAAAAGTCGCTATGGATTTCCTTTATAATTTGCGACGCTTTATATATACGTTATAAATCGATTTTTCGATACGAACTGAATATCGATCAAATCAGAATTTTGGAAATCAAGTCATAAATTCTGGCAGGATATTCTGGAGCCGTACGACATCTTCTGTGAATATATACGAGAATATAAATTTATTTATATTTAATTTAATTTATTTAAATATATTTATATATTTAAATGGGTCATTCAGAGCGTTAAAAATAGCCATTTTTGCAAACGAAGTCGGAATTCAACGAAACTAATTTTGTTGGATCCGCAATGTCAGATTTTTGCTAGATGTCAAGTTTCGTGATTTTTAGAGTCACTGTGTGGCCGTACGGATTTTTAGAGTGTAAAACAGTCAGTATTTCGACGGTTAAAAATACGCTGTGTGAGCATACGAAGTCGGAATTCGACGAAACCAGTTTCATTGGGTCCGCAATGTCAAACTCTAGCTACATGTCCAGTTTGGTGATTTTTGAATATCGTATGTGGTCGTAGGAAATTTTAGAGTGCAAAACGAATATAAAATGATAAAAACAAAATATCTAAATAAATATCTAGATATTTTTCTAACATTATAAATACCCCCACAAACCTATCCTTAACCTAATCTTTTGCTTTCTCTAGTCAAAACCAATGAGCCGCCAAAATGTTCTTACAGTAGACATTTTCATCCTCATAAATCCTCACAAATTCAAGTAAAAATCATTAAATCACGAGAGTAGCATATCTGAAATCGTTGTCCCTTGCTCTTCGATTTGATATACCTGTTAATGGGTTCGACGTTAGTTGAGGCGCACTGGATTTTCTGAACGATCAGCTAGGGTTAAGGAAATCATTACAATCGAAGCTTTAATGTTGATTTCGAGTTTGTGTATGAAGTGAGGAGATCGAAGGGAGCCAGTGTGCTCGATTTTGTGGTGTTCGGTGTGGATTTCTGTCGAGCTCTGTACTGCCGACGGAAGGAGAAACCAACGTCGCTTCGTGCTTTCTGAGTTCGAGTGTAACCAGAGTAGCACGAGAAGGAAGAGCTCGAGGAAAGTAGTAGTTCGGTAGTGGTTATGATGGTTTTCATTAAGTAATGGAGGAAGAGGGATCGAAGGAGGAATCAGCTATGGCAGTGGGAAATAGGAGCGACGGGTAGAAGGTTTTGGGGAAGAAAACAATTCGGGTTTGGTATTTAAAAAGGTGGGTGGGCTATGGTAATGGGCCGACAATTGTGAGAAGGGTGAGGCCCATTACCCTATTTAATTTAAGTTTTAAATTTCAAAATAGTGTATTAACTTGTGAACACTGTATCTAGCTCGTACGAAGCCAGATTTATGAACTGTAAGTTGCGTTGAGACCGTATGGACGAGAGCTTCACAATGAAGCTGACTGGAAGTGGATTGGGGCTCGTATGAATTTATGGCGAAATAATTTGTTTGATTCAAATCAAATAACGGTTTATCGTTCTTTAACGATGAACTGCAAATGTGAGTAAATCTCACTAACTCTGAACAGTTTATATTTTCATGTTATATTTTTAGAACTGTTAAATATGAACTGATTGATTGTGTGTTGACTGTTTGATTGAACTGCTAGTCAGTTAGTTAAATTTCTATATTGATTCTGTTTAACAGAATATATCATATGGAACTGAAAGTGATGTTATCTATATTGTCTAACATCTGTGATACAGGGAAACAGGTTGGAGGAATCCGACTGGATTCCTCAACAGTTATTTTATTATTTTTCATATATTTTGATATATGATGTGAATTATAACCTGTTGTTGATTGTGTGTGTATGGACGATATTGAACATCGTGATTTGATATGATTGAACACCGTGACATACCGGAATATTGAAAAGAGAATATTTATAAAATCAAGAGGATTTTATAAAAGAGAATATTTATAAATAGAATATTTATAAATAGAAATATTTATAAATGGAATATTTATAAATAGAAAATACGTTTAAGTGAAATCATAAAGTAGGGGGAAATCTTTATAAATGGAATATTTATAAAGTGAATTATTTATTTAGAATAAATAGATAAGATATTATAAAATGGATTATTTATTTGTTAAATAAATAAAATATTAAATAGGGATTATTTACTAAGAAATAAATAGGGGATATTCAAAAAGGGAATAACTGCAAATCATTTTCTTTTTGAATGGAAAGGCTTGTGTAGCGGTTTGGGGATTTTCCCGATGCTCCCGATACAAAGGAGGTTATGGCAAATTTTTCCGGGAATTTATGGAGATAGAATATTTTAAGAATAAATTAGAAAAGGAAAATATTTGTAAAACATTTACAAATAATATAAAAAGAGAAATATTTGTAAAACATTTACAAATAGAATAGAAAGAGGAATATTTGTAGAACCATTTACAAATAGAATTGAAAAGGAAATCATTTATAAAGTGAAGAACCGTTACTAAAAGTAAATCTTTATAAATGAATAAACGTGTTAAAAAGGAAACCCTTTTTAATAGATAAACATAATTAGAAAGGAGTTAATCGAATATGGTATTCGAATTTAGTAAATCGAATATGGTATTCGAAGTTAGTTAATCGAATATGGTATTCGAAGTTAGTTAATCGAATATAGACATTCGAAGTTAGTAAATCGAATATGGTATTCGAAGTTAGTAAATCGAATATGGTATTCGAAGTTAGTTAATCGAATATGGTATTCGAAGTTAGTTAATCGAATTAGTTATTCGAATAGAGTTAAATGGAGTTAAATCGATTAGAGTTAAATCAAATGAGTTGATCGAATATAGTTTATTCGAATAAAGAAAAGGAGTAAATCGAATATTAGTTATTCGAATAGAGTTAAACGGAGTTAAATAGAGTTAATCGAATATAGTTTATTCGAATAGAGTAAAGAAGTTAATCGAATATAGTTTATTCGAATAGAGTTAGAGGAGTTATCGAATATAGTTTATTCGACAGGAGTTAAGTGAATTAGCTAAGTTAAACTAAGTGAATTAGTTAAGTGAATTGGTTAAGTTAACCAAAGTGAATTAGTCGAGTTAATAAAAGTGATTAGTTCAGTTAATCGAGATAAGTAAATCAAGTTAGGTTAATCGAGTTGAATTAGTCAGTCGAGTTAATAAATTGAGTTAGTCGAACCAAGTAAGTCGAGTTAAGTTAGTCAAGTTAGTCGAGCCTAGTTAATCGAATCGAATTGGTCGAACCAAGTAAGTCGAGTTAGTCGAGTCAAGTTAGGTTAGTCGAGTTAAGTTCGTCGAGTTAAATATATCGATGTTAGTTTCATCGAAAGGAGTTATCGATGTTAGTTTCATCGAAAGGAGTTATCGATGTTAGTTTCATCGAAGGGAATTATCGATTTTAGTTTAATCGAAGTGAGATTTTCAAATATGAGATATTTGAAAAGGAAGAGTTATCGAATATTAGTTATTCGAAGAGAGATTATCGAATATCGTTTATTCGAGAAGAAGTTAATCGAATATAGGTTATTCGAAGAAGAGTTAATCAAATAGAGATTTCTCGAAGAGAGTTAATCGGCAAATTCGATTATATCGAATTCGGGAAAGTACTTATACTTTCCAGTGTTTAAATAGAGATTTATTTATTTATAAATAAATAAGTGTTAGGTTAATTATTCACTAATAAGAATAGAAGTTATAATTAAAGTTAGATAATTCGAAGGGATTGTAACGTTATCGTTATAACCAATGTTTTAAATATAGAAGTGGATTAGTAAAATTGAATCTGAGAAAGGCGTAAAGAAGTTGTTAAATATTAAAAGATAAACTTTGACCATTTCGAAGTTATAACGTTGTTCAGTTAAGGTCTGAGAGGTAATTATACCCCAACTTGAGTGACTTCCTTCTTAACTAATAAATGGTAAGGTTTGATCGTAAAGGAGTTTTGGAAATGTTTTCCAAACGAGAATCAGAAATGTTTTCTGATAAAAGAAAATAAGAATTTAGAATATAGGAAAAACAGGAGATAAGTAAATAAATGAACTAAAGAGATTAATGTTAAATGATGTTTGTTCGATATAATTTCCATCTGGAAATAATATCGTTGTTTGCACACTTGTTTTTCTTTGATAGTTAACTCACAGACTATCGAAGTTTTGACCATTTTAACGTTGTTAATATGGAGAGACCGGTTGGATTATTATCCAAAGAACCACTCTGTATTGGCATAAGCGTCGCGAATCATATATGCCAAAGATAATTGAAGACGGAGTAAAATGCAAGGACTATCCTGTCTATAGAATAGTGCCTTCGGTTTGTCCAGTCCCAGGACAACTTGTATGGACGAAGGTCTGACAGAGCATATCCAATGGATCGCGTAAGTTGATCTGTTCAAACGTATTCACATTTGGTGGCGGAGGAATTCGTTTCTCTTAGCTGTATACCCGTGTTCTTTTTGGACAAGTCAATTTGTGATTTGGCGGGTATGACGATGTGACATTCTAAGTGAATGAAGATGGATGTTTGACAGAGTATTTCCAGACGGTTACGTACATTGATTTCTCCAACCGTACCAAGAGTGGAAGCGGAGAAGGAAATTTCTTTAGCTAACACGTAATGTACTGTTGTAAAACGTCAATTAGTGATTTCGATGGATTTGAAAATGTAGCATTCGAAGTGAATCTATTGTGATGATAAAGCGTAGCTTCTAGCCTCATCAACCGGTAAATGACAGAAATCGGGCAGGCAGCATGGCTAAGTCGGTCGCACCGAAGTAGGGTGTATAATCACCTATCTAGTGAATATTCATTTGTTTCTTAAATCTATCAATGCTGTCCCATATATATATACGGGAACGGTTGCTGATCCCAGCCGTTGGTGATGTACATTCGATACACTCAAGCGAAATGAGTGGTCGGTCATGTGTGGCTGAGTTACAAGATGTTCTTGTTGAACTCCAGTGTATTGTTCCTAGAGTACACTGATCGGAAGGTGATTCCATACCTTGTCATAGTTGGAAATCCAATCATCCAATACATGCTTGCGATTTCGATTATATACTATATATGTAGTAACGTGAGATGCAAGCGTTTCTGCTAGATTGATATTTATTTGTACTTAGACATTATTATAATATCAGAATGATATTGCTTTGAAAAGTTATTTGGATTCTCATAAGGGAAAAACCCGTTCCGTATTCACGGCGTGGTCTTATGAGATATCATATACCTGTTTAAATGATTTGAGTTTATTCACACCAGTCCCATGGCTGACCCGGAGTTTATTTTGTTGTTTTCCCTAAACTCTTGGGTGCCTGAATTTGTACGGGCAGTCAAGTAGTCGGGATTTTACAGATACACTTGGAGAGCTTGGAGCAGGAGGCTTCAGGATTCTATAGCTATTATTATTTCCGCTGTTGTTGTAAGTGTTGTACTCTGATAAGTGTTATTGTATACATATACTTATGTTATTTCAAAGATATGTTATGTTATATTTTATTCGTTCCGCTGTGAGATTCGTGTTTACTCTGATGATGATGTTCTTCTTCTTCTTCTATTCTATAAGTTCTATCTTATCTATTCTCACCCTCTGTCTTCTTTATATTAGTTTCTTGAATTTCCAGTGCGATTTGGGTTGGACTTGTGTTATTTAGTCAGCTCAAATTCCCCCGGATTTTCGGGTCACTACAGTTGGTATCAGAGCATTGGTTTAGTTATTACCTTGGCTCTGTGGCGTGATTCAGTAGAGATGGGATTAGTAATATCCTAGACTGAGTTTGAGTGTATATATACGAGTGAACGTATTTGTTAGTTAATATAAAATGATTTTATATTGTGGAGTTTTATTGGTTGGGTTGTTTGGGAATTCTGGTCGATCGGTTTGATCCACTGTGTCTATAGGGGTTACTAAACACTCGAGTACGATGAACCGACATGGTATGTTTTGAAATTAATATAGTATATTAGTTGTGTTGGTTGTTATTATAATCGAGTAAGATTATAAAAAGGTAAAATGATTATAAATGACTAATCAGAATTCATATAAGTAAAGTATATGAAATAAAATTAAGAAAAATCTGAATTTAAATCAGATTGGAATTAAAATAAGGAAATTTTAAGTTCCTGGGAGATTTTGAAAACGTTTTTCAAACTGAAGGTAATATAGTATTGAACTCACTTCGATAGCTGGAAAATAGATTCTGATGATGAATCGCGACATCATCAGTGTTCATTTTCGAGTTCTAAGTGACGGACTACTACCAAAGGTTTTGTTTTTGAATTGTTTTGAGAAAACAAGTTGTTTAGAAATTCAAAGGTTTTGAATTGGCATGGTAATTTCAAATTGATTTGAAATAGACCCAGGAAATTAAGTTTCGGAATTTAATTTTAACTTATGAAGTTTAAAATAATAAGATAGTAGAAATAAATTGAAATATTAACTTGAACTGAGTTAAATATAATTGAATTGGATTAGAGAATAATCTGTTATGGAATTGTGTTGATGAGTCAATAATTTGAAATTTGATATTCGGATTCGAATGAAATTCGATTTGGATTTGAGGATATGAACTGATTGGAATTCAATTGAGATAACACTGGTATATGCTGAGTTGATAGCATATGGAAGTGATAGAGTTGATATGCCCGACAAAAAGGTACCAGTTTATATTATATATGGATATGAGATTTATGAGCCGAATTGGCAAGTCGCTTGGCTGTTTGATTTTCTTTTGGGATAAAGAAGGCCCAGAGAGGCGAGTTGGAATTTGAGATATTGACCAGTACAAAGGAGGTGCTGGCAAAAAATTTCGAAAAGTAAGGTGTTAGAAAATTTTCAGAATTTTTTTGTTGAAAATTTAGTTTGTCGAAATAAATTAATATTTTAGTCAATATTAATTGGTTCAGTTGAAACCGGAGATAAGAGGTAAACAGATAAAATTTTACCCAGTAGATAGGGTCGTCCCCTAGCTTAGCAATTTCGGGGACGAAATTTTATTAAGGGGGGAAGATTGTAGTAACCCGCATTTTTTAGCTGTTGAACAATTTATTTATTTAATTATTAAATATCGATTTATCGATATCGAGAACGTGAATTAAATAATATTGAATATTTAATAAATAATTATAATATAATAATATATTATAATGTCGAAATAGTCGGAAATAGTGAAATTCACAATATCGTGTGAATTGAATAGCATATGAGATTTGGTGGAGTTTCGATTCGAAATATAGTAACGAATATATTGAATCGACGACAGTTGAACGTATAGTTTATAATATATTTATAAACGAGCTCGAAATGGCGCTGCAGTTCGCTATTTGGCGATTTGAACTTCAACTGAATGTACATGATTCGTTTTAAGCCGGATTTCTGTTAAACAAGAAACGTGTGGAGCCGGTGGAGTATATCTTTCTAGTGGAAGAGAAAAATTGGGATTTCGTCGTGTAGATTTTGATTTACGTCCAAATCAAATTTCAGAAAAGTCGCTATGGATTTCCTTTATAATTTGCGACGCTTTATATACACGTTATAAATCGATTTTTCGATACGAACTGAATATCGATCAAATCAGAATTTTGGAAATCAACTCATAAATTCTGGCAGGATATTCTGGAGCCGTACGACATCATCTGTGAATATATACGAAAATATAAATTTATTTATATTTAATTTAATTTATTTAAATATATTTATATATTTAAATGGGTCATTCAGAGCATTAAAAACAGCCATTTTTGCAAACGAAGTCGGAATTCAACGAAACTAATTTTGTTGGATCCGCAATGTCAGATTTTTGCTAGATGTCAAGTTTCGTGATTTTTAGAGTCACTGTGTGGCCGTACGGATTTTTAGAGTGTAAAACAGTCAGTATTTCGACGGTTAAAAATACGCTGTGTGAGCATACGAAGTCGGAATTCGACGAAACCAGTTTCATTGGGTCCGCAATGTCAAACTCTAGCTACATGTCCAGTTTGGTGATTTTTGAATATCGTATGTGGTCGTAGGAAATTTTAGAGTGCAAAACGAATATAGAATGATAAAAACAAAATATCTAAATAAATATCTAGATATTTTTCTAACATTATAAATACCCCCACAAACCTATCCTAAACCTAATCTTTTGCTTTCTCTAGTCAAAACCAATGAGCCGCCAAAATGTTCTTACAGTAGACATTTTCATCCTCATAAATCCTCAAAAATTCAAGTAAAAATCATTAAATCACGAGAGTAGCATATCTGAAATCGTTGTCCCTTGCTCTTCGATTTGATATACCTGTTAATGGGTTCGACGTTAGTTGAGGCGCACTGGATTTTCTGAACGATCAGCTAGGGTTAAGGAAATCATTACAATCGAAGCTTTAATGTTGATTTCGAGTTTGTGTATGAAGTGAGGAGATCGAAGGGAGCCAGTGTGCTCGATTTTGTGGTGTTCGGTGTGGATTTCTGTCGAGCTCTGTACTGCCGACGGAAGGAGAAACCAACGTCGCTTCGTGCTTTCTGAGTTCGAGTGTAACCAGAGTAGCACGAGAAGGAAGAGCTCGAGGAAAGTAGTAGTTCGGTAGTGGTTATGATGGTTTTCATTAAGTAATGGAGGAAGAGGGATCGAAGGAGGAATCGGCTATGGCAGTGGGAAATAGGAGCGATGGGTAGCAGGTTTTGGGGAAGAAAACAATTCGGGTTTGGTATTTAAAAAGGTGGGTGGGCTATGGTAATGGGCCGACAATTGTGAGAAGGGTGAGGCCCATTACCCTATTTAATTTAAGTTTTAAATTTCAAAATAGTGTATTAACTTGTGAACACTGTATCTAGCTCGTACGAAGCCAGATTTACGAACCGTAAGTTGCGTTGAGACCGTATGGACGAGAGCTTCACAATGAAGCTGACTGGAAGTGGATTGGGGCTCGTATGAATTTATGGCGAAATAATTTGTTTGATTCAAATCAAATAACGGTTTATCGTTCTTTAACGATGAACTGCAAATGTGAGTAAATCTCACTAACTCTGAACAGTTTATATTTTCATGTTATATTTTTAGAACTGTTAAATATGGACTGATTGATTGTGTGTTGACTGTTTGATTGAACTGCTAGTCAGTTAGTTAAATTTCTATATTGATTCTGTTTAACAGAATATATCATATGGAACTGAAAGTGATGTTATCTATATTGTCTAACATCTGTGATACAGGGAAACAGGTTGGAGGAATCCGACAGGATTCCTCAACAGTTATTTTATTATTTTTCATATATTTTGATATATGATGTGAATTATTACCTGTTGTTGATTGTGTGTGTATGGACGATATTGAACATCGTGATTTGATATGATTGAACACCGTGACATACCGGAATATTGAAAAGAGAATATTTATAAAATCAAGAGGATTTTATAAAAGAGAATATTTATAAATAGAATATTTATAAATAGAAATATTTATAAATGGAATATTTATAAATAGAAAATACGTTTAAGTGAAATCATAAAGTAAGGGGAAATCTTTATAAATGGAATATTTATAAAGTGAATTATTTATTTAGAATAAATAGATAAGATATTATAAAATGGATTATTTATTTGTTAAATAAATAAAATATTAAATAGGGATTATTTACTAAGAAATAAATAGGGGATATTCAAAAAGGGAATAACTGCAAATCATTTTCTTTTTGAATGGAAAGGCTTGTGTAGCGGTTTGGGGATTTTCCCGATGCTCCCAGTACAAAGGAGGTTATGGCAAATTTTTCCGGGAATTTAAGGAGATAGAATATTTTAAGAATAAATTAGAAAAGGAAAATATTTGTAAAACATTTGCAAATAATATAAAAAGAGAAATATTTGTAAAACATTTACAAATAGAATAGAAAGAGGAATATTTGTAGAACCATTTACAAATAGAATTGAAAAGGAAATCATTTGTAAAGTGAAGAACCGTTACTAAAAGTAAATCTTTATAAATGAATAAACGTGTTAAAAAGGAAACCCTTTTTAATAGATAAACGTAATTAGAAAGGAGTTAATCGAATATGGTATTCGAATTTAGTAAATCGAATATGGTATTCGAAGTTAGTTAATCGAATATGGTATTCGAAGTTAGTTAATCGAATATAGACATTCGAAGTTAGTAAATCGAATATAGTATTCGAAGTTAGTAAATCGAATATGGTATTCGAAGTTAGTTAATCGAATATGGTATTCGAAGTTAGTTAATCGAATTAGTTATTCGAATAGAGTTAAATGGAGTTAAATCGATTAGAGTTAAATCAAATGAGTTGATCGAATATAGTTTATTCGAATAAAGAAAAGGAGTAAATCGAATATTAGTTATTCGAATAGAGTTAAACGGAGTTAAATAGAGTTAATCGAATATAGTTTATTCGAATAGAGTAAAGAAGTTAATCGAATATAGTTTATTCGAATAGAGTCAGAGGAGTTATCGAATATAGTTTATTCGACAGGAGTTAAGTGAATTAGCTAAGTTAAACTAAGTGAATTAGTTAAGTGATTTGGTTAAGTTAACCAAAGTGAATTAGTCGAGTTAATAAAAGTGATTAGTTCAGTTAATCGAGATAAGTAAATCAAGTTAGGTTAATCGAGTTGAATTAGTCAGTCGAGTTAATAAATTGAGTTAGTCGAACCAAGTAAGTCGAGTTAAGTTAGTTAAGTTAGTCAAGTTAGTCGAGCCTAGTTAATCGAATCGAATTGGTCGAACCAAGTAAGTCGAGTTAGTCGAGTTAAGTTCGTCGAGTTAAATATATCGATGTTAGTTTCATCGAAAGGAGTTATCGATGTTAGTTTCATCGAAAGGAGTTATCGATGTTAGTTTCATCGAAGGGAATTATCGATTTTAGTTTAATCGAAGTGAGATTTTCAAATATGAGATATTTGAAAAGGAAGAGTTATCGAATATTAGTTATTCGAAGAGAGATTATCGAATATCGTTTATTCGAGAAGAAGTTAATCGAATATAGGTTATTCGAAGAAGAGTTAATCAAATAGAGATTTCTCGAAGAGAGTTAATCGGCAAATTCGATTATATCGAATTCGGGAAAGTACTTATACTTTCCAGTGTTTAAATAGAGATTTATTTATTTATAAATAAATAAGTGTTAGGTTAATTATTCACTAATAAGAATAGAAGTTATAATTAAAGTTAGATAATTCGAAGGGATTGTAACGTTATCGTTATAACCAATGTTTTAAATATAGAAGTGGATTAGTAAAATTGAATCTGAGAAAGGCGTAAAGAAGTTGTTAAATATTAAAAGATAAACTTTGACCATTTCGAAGTTATAACGTTGTTTAGTTAAGGTCTGAGAGGTAATTATACCCCAACTTGAGTGACTTCCTTCTTAACTAAGAAATGGTAAGGTTTGATCGTAAAGGAGTTTTGGAAATGTTTTCCAAACGAGAATCAGAAATGTTTTCTGATAAAAGAAAATAAGAATTTAGAATATAGGAAAAACAGGAGATAAGTAAATAAATGAACTAAAGAGATTTATGTTAAATGATGTTTGTTCGATATAATTTCCATCTGGAAATAATATCGTTGTTTGCACACTTGTTTTTCTTTGATAGTTAACTCACAGACTATCGAAGTTTTGACCATTTTAACGTTGTTAATATGGAGAGACCGGTTGGATTATTATCCAAAGAACCACTCTGTATTGGCATAAGCGTCGCAAATCATATATGCAAAAGATAATTGAAGACGGAGTAAAATGCAAGGACTATCCTGTCTATAGAATAGTGCCTTCGGTTTGTCCAGTCCCAGGACAACTTGTATGGACGAAGGTCTGACAGAGCATATCCAATGGATCGCGTAAGTTGATATGTTCAAACGTATTCACATTTGGTGGCGGAGGAATTCGTTTCTCTTAGCTGTATACCCGTGTTATTTTTGGAAAAGTCAATTTGTGATTTGGCGGGTATGACGATGTGACATTCTAAGTGAATGAAGATGGATGTTTGACAGAGTATTTCCAGACGATTACGTACATTGATTTCTCCAACCGTACCAAGAGTGGAAGCGGAGAAGGAAACTTCTTTAGCTAACACGTAATGTACTGTTGTAAAACGTCAATTAGTGATTTCGATGGATTTGACAATGTAGCATTCGAAGTGAATCTATTGTGATGATAAAGCGTAGCTTCTAGCCTCATCAACCGGTAAATGACAGAAATCGGGCAGGCAGCATGGCTAAGTCGGTCGCACCGAAGTAGGGTGTATAATCACCTATCTAGTGAATATTCATTTGTTTCTTAAATCTATCAATGCTGTCCCATATATATATACGGGAACGGTTGCTGATCCCAGCCGTTGGTGATGTACATTCGATACACTCAAGCGAAATGAGTGGTCGGTCATGTGTGGCTGAGTTACAAGATGTTCTTGTTGAACTCCAGTGTATCGTTCCTAAAGTACACTGATCGGAAGGTGATTCCATACCTTGTCATAGTTGGAAATCCAATCATCCAATACGTGCTTGCGATTTCGATTATATACTATATATGTAGTAACGTGAGATGCAAGCGTTTCTGCTAGATTGATATTTATTTGTACTTAGACATTATTATAATATCAGAATGATATTGCTTTGAAAAGTTATTTGGATTCTCATAAGGGAAAAACCCGTTCCGTATTCACGGCGTGGTCTTATGAGATATCATATACCTGTTTAAATGATTTGAGTTTATTCACACCAGTCCCATGGCTGACCCGGAGTTTATTTTGTTGTTTTCCCTAAACTCTTGGGTGCCTGAATTTGTACGGGCAGTCAAGTAGTCGGGATTTTACAGATACATTTGGAGAGCTTGGAGCAGGAGGCTTCAGGATTCTATAGCTATTATTATTTCCGCTGTTGTTGTAAGTGTTGTACTCTGATAAGTGTTATTGTATACATATACTGATGTTATTTCAAAGATATGTTATGTTATATTTTATTCGTTCCGCTGTGAGATTCGTGTTTACTCTGATGATGATGTTCTTCTTCTTCTTATATTCTATAAGTTCTATCTTATCTATTCTCACCCTCTGTCTTCTTTATATTAGTTTCTTGAATTTCCAGTGCGATTTGGGTTGGACTTGTGTTATTTAGTCAGCTCAAATTCCCCTGGATTTTCGGGTCACTACAATTGGTATCAGAGCATTGGTTTAGTTATTACCTTGGCTCTGTGGCGTGATTCAGTAGAGATGGGATTAGTAATATCCTAGACTGAGTTTGAGTGTATATATACGAGTGAACGTATTTGTTAGTTAATATAAAATGATTTTATATTGTGGAGTTTTATTGGTTGGGTTGTTTGGGAATTCTGGTCGATCGGTTTGATCCACTGTGTCGATAGGGGTTACTAAACACTCGAGTACGATGAACCGACATGGTATGTTTTGAAATTAATATAGTATATTAGTTGTGTTGGTTGTTATTATAATCGAGTAAGATTATAAAAAGGTAAAATGATTATAAATGACTAATCAGAATTCATATAAGTAAAGTATATGAAATAAAATTAAGAAAAATCTGAATTTAAATCAGATTGGAATTAAAATAAGGAAATTTTAAGTTCCTGGGAGATTTTGAAAACGTTTTTCAAACTGAAGGTAATATAGTATTGAACTCACTTCGATAGCTGGAAAATAGATTATGATGATGAATCGCGACATCATCAGTGTTCATTTTCGAGTTCTAAGTGACGGACTACTACCAAAGGTTTTGTTTTTGAATTGTTTTGAGAAAACAAGTTGTTTAGAAATTCAAAGGTTTTGAATTGGCATGGTAATTTCAAATTGATTTGAAATAGACCCAGGAAATTAAGTTTCGGAATTTAATTTTAACTTATGAAGTTAAATAGAATAAGATAGTAGAAATAAATTGAAATATTAACTTGAACTGAGTTAAATATAATTGAATTGGATTAGAGAATAATCTGTTATGGAATTGTGTTGATGAGTCAATAATTTGAAATTTGATATTCGGATTCGAATGAAATTCGATTTGGATTTGAGGATATGAACTGATTGGAATTCAATTGAGATAACACTGGTATATGCTGAGTTGATAGCATATGGAAGTGATAGAGTTGATATGCCCGACAAAAAGGTACCAGTTTATATTATATATGGATATGAGATTTATGAGCCGAATTGGCAAGTCGCTTGGCTGTTTGATTTTCTTTTGGGATAAAGAAGGCCCAGAGAGGCGAGTTGGAATTTGAGATATTGACCAGTACAAAGGAGGTGCTGGCAAAATTTTTCGAAAAGTAAGGTGTTAGAAAATTTTCAGAATTTTTTTGTTGAAAATTTAGTTTGTCGAAATAAATTAATATTTTATTCAATATTAATTGGTTCAGTTGAAACCGGAGATAAGAGGTAAACAGATAAAATTTTACCCAGTAGATAGGGTCGTCCCCTAGCTTAGCAATTTCGGGGACGAAATTTTATTAAGGGGGGAAGATTGTAGTAACCCGCATTTTTTAGCTGTTGAACAATTTATTTATTTAATTATTAAATATCGATTTATCGATATCGAGAACGTGAATTAAATAATATTGAATATTTAATAAATAATTATAATATAATAATATATTATAATGTCGAAATAGTCGGAAATAGTGAAATTCACAATATCGTGTGAATTGAATAGCATATGAGATTTGGTGGAGTTTCGATTCGAAATATAATAACGAATATATTGAATCGACGACAGTTGAACGTATAGTTTATAATATATTTATAAACGAGCTCGAAATGGCGCTGCAGTTCGCTATTTGGCGATTTGAACTTCAACTGAATGTACAGGATTCGTTTTAAGCCGGATTTCTGTGAAACAAGAAACGTGTGGAGCCGGTGGAGTATATCTTTCTAGTGGAAGAGAAAAATCGGGATTTCGTCGTGTAGATTTTGATTTATGTCCAAATCAAATTTCAGAAAAGTCACTATGGATTTCCTTTATAATTTGCGACGCTTTATATATACGTTGTAAATCGATTTTTCGATATGAACTGAATATCGATCAAATCAGAATTTTGGAAATCAAGTCATAAATTCTGGCAGGATATTCTGGAGCCGTACGACATCATCTGTGAATATATACGAAAATATAAATTTATTTATATTTAATTTAATTTATTTAAATATATTTATATATTTAAATGGGTCATTCAGAGCGTTAAAAATAGCCATTTTTGCAAACGAAGTCGGAATTCAACGAAACTAATTTTGTTGGATCCGCAATGTCAGATTTTTGCTAGATGTCAAGTTTCGTGATTTTTAGAGTCACTGTGTGGCCGTACGGATTTTTAGAGCATAAAACAGTCAGTATTTCGACGGTAAAAAATACGCTGTGTGAGCATACGAAGTCGGAATTTGACGAAACCAGTTTCATTGGGTCCGCAATGTCAAACTCTAGCTACATGTCCAGTTTGGTGATTTTTGAATATCGTATGTGGTCGTAGGAAATTTTAGAGTGCAAAACGAATATAAAATGATAAAAACAAAATATCTAAATAAATATCTAGATATTTTTCTAACATTATAAATACCCCCACAAACCTATCCTAAACCTAATCTTTTGCTTTCTCTAGTCAAAACCAATGAGCCGCCAAAATGTTCTTACAGTAGACATTTTCATCCTCATAAATCCTCAAAAATTCAAGTAAAAATCATTAAATCACGAGAGTAGCATATCTGAAATCGTTGTCCCTTGCTCTTCGATTTGATATACCTGTTAATGGGTTCGACGTTAGTTGAGGCGCACTGGATTTTCTGAACGATCAGCTAGGGTTAAGGAAATCATTACAATCGAAGCTTTAATGTTGATTTCGAGTTTGTGTATGAAGTGAGGAGATCGAAGGGAGCCAGTGTGCTCGATTTTGTGGTGTTCGGTGTGGATTTCTGTCGAGCTCTGTACTGCCGACGGAAGGAGAAACCAACGTCGCTTCGTGCTTTCTGAGTTCGAGTGTAACCAGAGTAGCACGAGAAGGAAGAGCTCGAGGAAAGTAGTAGTTCAGTAGTGGTTATGATGGTTTTCATTAAGTAATGGAGGAAGAGGGATAGAAGGAGGAATCGGCTATGGCAGTGGGAAATAGGAGCGACGGGTAGCAGGTTTTGGGGAAGAAAACAATTCGGGTTTGGTATTTAAAAAGGTGGATGGGCTATGGTAATGGGCCGACAATTGTGAGAAGGGTGAGGCCCATTACCCTATTTAATTTAAGTTTTAAATTTCAAAATAGTGTATTAACTTGTGAACACTGTATCTAGCTCGTACGAAGCCAGATTTACGAACCGTAAGTTGCGTTGAGACCGTATGGACGAGAGCTTCACAATGAAGCTGACTGGAAGTGGATTGGGGCTCGTATGAATTTATGGCGAAATAATTTGTTTGATTCAAATCAAATAACGGTTTATCGTTCTTTAACGATGAACTGCAAATGTGAGTAAATCTCACTAACTCTGAACAGTTTATATTTTCATGTTATATTTTTAGAACTGTTAAATATGAACTGATTGATTGTGTGTTGACTGTTTGATTGAACTGCTAGTCAGTTAGTTAAATTTCTATATTGATTCTGTTTAACAGAATATATCATATGGAACTGAAAGTGATGTTATCTATATTGTCTAACATCTGTGATACAGGGAAACAGGTTGGAGGAATCCGACTGGATTCCTCAACAGTTATTTTATTATTTTTCATATATTTTAATATATGATGTGAATTATAACCTGTTGTTGATTGTGTGTGTATGGACGATATTGAACATCGTGATTTGATATGATTGAACACCGTGACATACCGGAATATTGAAAAGAGAATATTTATAAAATCAAGAGGATTTTATAAAAGAGAATACTTATAAATAGAATATTTATAAATAGAAATATTTATAAATGGAATATTTATAAATAGAAAATACGTTTAAGTGAAATCATAAAGTAAGGGGAAATCTTTATAAATGGAATATTTATAAAGTGAATTATTTATTTAGAATAAATAGATAAGATATTATAAAATGGATTATTTATTTGTTAAATAAATAAAATATTAAATAGGGATTATTTACTAAGAAATAAATAGGGGATATTCAAAAAGGGAATAACTGCAAATCATTTTCTTTTTGAATGGAAAGGCTTGTGTAGTGGTTTGGGGATTTTCCCGATGCTCCCGGTACAAAGGAGGTTATGGCAAATTTTTCCGGGAATTTAAGGAGATAGAATATTTTAAGAATAAATTAGAAAAGGAAAATATTTGTAAAACATTTACAAATAATATAAAAAGAGAAATATTTGTAAAACATTTACAAATAGAATAGAAAGAGGAATATTTGTAGAACCATTTACAAATAGAATTGAAAAGGAAATCATTTGTAAAGTGAAGAACCGTTACTAAAAGTAAATCTTTATAAATGAATAAACGTGTTAAAAAGGAAACCCTTTTTAATAGATAAACGTAATTAGAAAGGAGTTAATCGAATATGGTATTCGAATTTAGTAAATCGAATATGGTATTCGAAGTTAGTTAATCGAATATGGTATTCGAAGTTAGTTAATCGAATATAGACATTCAAAGTTAGTAAATCGAATATAGTATTCGAAGTTAGTAAATCGAATATGGTATTCGAAGTTAGTTAATCGAATATGGTATTCGAAGTTAGTTAATCGAATTAGTTATTCGAATAGAGTTAAATGGAGTTAAATCGATTAGAGTTAAATCAAATGAGTTGATCGAATATAGTTTATTCGAATAAAGAAAAGGAGTAAATCGAATATTAGTTATTCGAATAGAGTTAAACGGAGTTAAATAGAGTTAATCGAATATAGTTTATTCGAATAGAGTAAAGAAGTTAGTCGAATATAGTTTATTCGAATAGAGTTAGAGGAGTTATCGAATATAGTTTATTCGACAGGAGTTAAGTGAATTAGCTAAGTTAAACTAAGTGAATTAGTTAAGTGAATTGGTTAAGTTAACCAAAGTGAATTAGTCGAGTTAATAAAAGTGATTAGTTCAGTTAATCGAGATAAGTAAATCAAGTTAGGTTAATCGAGTTGAATTAGTCAGTCGAGTTAATAAATTGAGTTAGTCGAACCAAGTAAGTCGAGTTAAGTTAGTCAAGTTAGTCGAGCCTAGTTAATCGAATCGAATTGGTCGAACCAAGTAAGTCGAGTTAGTCGAGTCAAGTTAGGTTAGTCGAGTTAAGTTCGTCGAGTTTAATATATCGATGTTAGTTTCATCGAAAGGAGTTATCGATGTTAGTTTCATCGAAAGGAGTTATCGATGTTAGTTTCATCGAAGGGAATTATCGATTTTAGTTTAATCGAAGTGAGATTTTCAAATATGAGATATTTGAAAAGGAAGAGTTATCGAATATTAGTTATTCGAAGAGAGATTATCGAATATCGTTTATTCGAGAAGAAGTTAATCGAATATAGGTTATTCGAAGAAGAGTTAATCAAATAGAGATTTCTCGAAGAGAGTTAATCGGCAAATTCGATTATATCGAATTCGGGAAAGTACTTATACTTTCCAGTGTTTAAATAGAGATTTATTTATTTATAAATAAATAAGTGTTAGGTTAATTATTCACTAATAAGAATAGAAGTTATAATTAAAGTTAGATAATTCGAAGGGATTGTAACGTTATCGTTATAACCAATGTTTTAAATATAGAAGTGGATTAGTAAAATTGAATCTGAGAAAGGCGTAAAGAAGTTGTTAAATATTAAAAGATAAACTTTGACCATTTCGAAGTTATAACGTTGTTCAGTTAAGGTCTGAGAGGTAATTATACCCCAACTTGAGTGACTTCCTTCTTAACTAATAAATGGTAAGGTTTGATCGTAAAGGAGTTTTGGAAATGTTTTCCAAACGAGAATCAGAAATGTTTTCTGATAAAAGAAAATAAGAATTTAGAATATAGGAAAAACAGGAGATAAGTAAATAAATGAACTAAAGAGATTAATGTTAAATGATGTTTGTTCGATATAATTTCCATCTGGAAATAATATCGTTGTTTGCACACTTTTTTTTCTTTGATAGTTAACTCACAGACTATCGAAGTTTTGACCATTTTAACGTTGTTAATATGGAGAGACCGGTTGGATTATTATCCAAAGAACCACTCTGTATTGGCATAAGCGTCGCGAATCATATATGCCAAAGATAATTGAAGACGGAGTAAAATGCAAGGACTATCCTGTCTATAGAATAGTGCCTTCGGTTTGTCCAGTCCCAGGACAACTTGTATGGACGAAGGTCTGACAGAGCATATCCAATGGATCGCGTAAGTTGATCTGTTCAAACGTATTCACATTTGGTGGCGGAGGAATTCGTTTCTCTTAGCTGTATACCCGTGTTATTTTTGGACAAGTCAATTTGTGATTTGGCGGGTATGACGATGTGACATTCTAAGTGAATGAAGATGGATGTTTGACAGAGTATTTCCAGACGATTACGTACATTGATTTCTCCAACCGTACCAAGAGTGGAAGCGGAGAAGGAAACTTCTTTAGCTAACACGTAATGTACTGTTGTAAAACGTCAATTAGTGATTTCGATGGATTTGACAATGTAGCATTCGAAGTGAATCTATTGTGATGATAAAGCGTAGCTTCTAGCCTCATCAACCGGTAAATGACAGAAATCGGGCAGGCAGCATGGCTAAGTCGGTCGCACCGAAGTAGGGTGTATAATCACCTATCTAGTGAATATTCATTTGTTTCTTAAATCTATCAATGCTGTCCCATATATATATACGGGAACGGTTGCTGATCCCAGCCGTTGGTGATGTACATTCGATACACTCAAGCGAAATGAGTGGTCGGTCATGTGTGGCTGAGTTACAAGATGTTCTTGTTGAACTCCAGTGTATCGTTCCTAGAGTACACTGATCGGAAGGTGATTCCATACCTTGTCATAGTTGGAAATCCAATCATCCAATACGTGCTTGCGATTTCGATTATATACTATATATGTAGTAACGTGAGATGCAAGCGTTTCTACTAGATTGATATTTATTTGTACTTAGACATTATTATAATATCAGAATGATATTGCTTTGAAAAGTTATTTGGATTCTCATAAGGGAAAAACCCGTTCCGTATTCACGGCGTGGTCTTATGAGATATCATATACCTGTTTAAATGATTTGAGTTTATTCACACCAGTCCCATGGCTGACCCGGAGTTTATTTTGTTGTTTTCCCTAAACTCTTGGGTGCCTGAATTTGTACGGGCAGTCAAGTAGTCGGGATTTTACAGATACACTTGGAGAGCTTGGAGCAGGAGGCTTCAGGATTCTATAGCTATTATTATTTCCGCTGTTGTTGTAAGTGTTGTACTCTGATAAGTGTTATTGTATACATATACTGATGTTATTTCAAAGATATGTTATGTTATATTTTATTCGTTCCGCTGTGAGAATCGTGTTTACTCTGATGATGATGTTCTTCTTCTTCTTCTATTCTATAAGTTCTATCTTATCTATTCTCACCCTCTGTCTTCTTTCTATTAGTTTCTTGAATTTCCAGTGCGATTTGGGTTGGACTTGTGTTATTTAGTCAGCTCAAATTCCCACGGATTTTCGGGTCACTACAATTATGTTCATCCACTTTATGGTATGCATAATCATACCAACTTCACACCATTTTATTAACATGAATATTAACCCCATCGTTCCCCACGTAATACGTTGACATGACATACTTAAAAGGGGAGATTCATCATAAACACAATGGGTTCAACTTGCATAACATTAGCATCAACATGGGTTTTAAAGGTGTCAACATGCATATATGACCATAGCATCAAACCCAACTAGCATAAATAATCAACCCAAACTTGCATGAATCACATATGTCATAAAGAGGGTAACTTGCATAAGTTACTTATGTCATACAAAGAGGTAAACTTGCATATGTATGTATGACATACAAAGGGGCTAACTTGCATATGTATGCATATCATACAAAGGTGTAAACTTGCACATGTTACTTGCATATAATCAAACACCAAACTTGCATAACACGTCATATATGAACTTGCATATAATCAAACACCAAACTTGCATAACATGTCATATATAAACTTGCATATAATCAAACACCAAACTTGCATAACATGGTGTCATAATGGATCAATGTTTATCATAGTGATTTGCATAACTAGCATCATGAACATATAGCATAAATTACACCCAACTTGCATAACTAGCTTCATGGGCACATAGCATCAAACTTGCATAACTTGCATCATGAACATATAGCATACAACTTGCATAACTAGCATCATGAACATATAGCATAAAACTTGCATAACTAACATCATGAACACATTGCATATGATAACATAACTTGCATTGATCCACATACACAACCATAACCTCATTATATCCTATCATAATTAGTTTAGCAATTGCTTGCTAAAGGCATAGAAACTCACAACTTGTTGATTAGCACTCCTATGAAGAAGATTAAGTTGCTAGAGTTGATTAGAAGTTGATTTAAGAAGCTATCTTCCTCTTTAATTTGATGGAGGCTCCTTCAAGTTGCATTTTGACGGCATGATGGCATTGTATCTATTTTTAGTATGGATTAGGGTAGTCTTAGGGTGTATTTATAGATTAGTTAAATGTTTTAGGCCATAGGATTAACCCTGTTTAGAGCCATCAGATCTCGTCACAAGCCACCAAACACAGCCCAAAAGCCAAAACAGTGCCCCCAGCCAAACTGGCCGAGCCACCTGTGTCGACAGGGGTGTCGACACCACAGTCGACACGCCCCCATGTGTGTCGACTCCCCAGTCGACACGGGGATCGACCTGGTGCAGGCGGGAATTTTCCCACCTAGCCCCATTTCTGCATTTGAAATCTTTTTTTTGAAATTTGAATTTTCTGAAAACTTCGTTGGGCCTTAACTGGGTCATACGGACTCCGATTTTCGAAAACTCGGACTCTATTTCGCGTATTTTTCTGAGGCGAACGCAATGGCATAGCACGTTTCCCCTGATTCAGATTTTAAAATTTAATTCTGCCCTGATTTATATTATAACAAGTTATTCAACATACGGGTTGTTACATTCTCCCCTACTTAAAGGATTTCGCCCCCGAAATCTCTAAGTCAAGAAGAACGTATCCTACCAACCAACCAACCATCTACTAAACCATCAAACACTCGCATCCATTGTCCTTAAAGTTTCTAATGCTGTATGAACATATGCAAAGAGTGTGTGTATATGTTCCCTGTCTAATGCAAAATCAGGCGGTCTACTGATTCAGTTGACCTCCTTAATGCAAACCATGATAGTGCCATGCATCCAATATGTATGCAAAAGAACCCTATCGACACATACTATTTCTACATGTGTGCACAACCATACACCAAAATGCATCATCCATATGATAACACAACCATTATACATTCATTAATATAGCTACCTACACGCAATTATATGCAATATGCAATATGAAGTGACTGAGCCGATCTAGTGTCTAAAGTGTGTGTATATGCATCCACGAGCAACCACTTGCAAACACTTGCATCCACACGCATCCATCAATCATAACATGTCTCAAACGCATGTTTCAACCATAGGTTTACCCTATCTAAAGGTCAAAGATACTAATGAGAGGACATACTAAAGATAAGATAAGTACTAGACAAATGATAAAGGAGAAGTTAAAAGACATACCCTAAAAAAGGAATGGGTACAGTGAACGCATCTTCGCTTCTGTCTCCCAAGTAGCATTGTTCTCATCCTCTCCCCATTGCACTTTGACTAGTCGAACCTCTCTGTTTCTCAACTTCCTAACCTCTGACCCAAGGATGCGAGTAGGAGCTCGTCGAATCGTCGCATCACGCTCTACCTCCACTTCTCTAAGCAAGCTCGGCTCTACCACCTCTGTGGTCTCATGTAGGCACTTCCTCAAATGTGACACATGGAATACGTCATGTACCCCACTAAGTATCTCGGGTAAATCCACTCTATATGCCATCCATCCAATCCTTTCCTTAATAGGAAACGGTCCTACAAATCTTGGTGCTAACTTCCCAACGGACCCAAAGCGAACAACATTTCGTAATGGAGATACTTTAACAAAGACCATGTCCCCAACATCAAACTCAAGATCCGTCCTCCTCTTATTCGCGTAAGATTTCTGCCTATCTTGCGCTGCTCTCATCCTTCTTCGAATCAAATCAATCTTTTCCGAAGTCTCTCTAACCATATCGGGCCCAAGCAAGATCTTATCCGTAGACTCCCACCAACATGTAGGTGATTGACAAGGCCTTCCATAAAGAGCTTCGAAAGGAGCCATGCCAATACTAGATTGAAAGCTGTTATTATATGCGAACTCCACTAATAGAAGATGCTCTTCCCATGTACCTCCAAAATCTAAGATACAAAGCCTCAAAACGTCTTCCAGAACACGATTCACCCTCTCGGTCTGGCCGTCCGTCTGAGGATGATATGCGGTGCTCAAACACAACTGAGTCCCTACCGCCTCTTGCAAACTCTTCCAAAACTCGCTAGTGAAGATAGGATCTCGATCGCTCACTATGCTAGAAGGTACACCATGCAACCGAACTATCTCTCGAAGGTAAACTAAAGCTGGCCATGGAGCAGTCCTCTTACTCTTCACGGGTATGAAATGGGCGCTCTTAGTAAGTCTGTCTACCACAACCCAAATTCCCGTATTACCCTTCCTCGATCTCGGTAACCCATCAATAAAATCCATCGAGACGCTATCCCACTTCCATTGCGGAACTTCCAATGGGTGAAGCAACCCACCGGGTTTCTTCTGCTCTGCTTTCACTTGTTGGCACACCAAGCACCTAGCGACATACTCGACCACATCTTTCTTCATACTGGCCCAAAAGAAAACTCGCTTCATGTCTTGGTACATCTTGTCCCCACCGGGATGAATGGTCATCTTTGAACGATGTGCATCATCCAGAATAGCCTTCCTCAAACCCTCGTCTTGTTGTACACAAAGTCTACAGTCTCTACGCAAGCACCCCCTATCGTCTAGGGTGTACCTACTCAAATGGCTGGATGACTCCCCCCTTATGAGCTTCTCTACTAACTCAACCAACTGTGGGTCGTCCCGCTGTGCCTCACCAATCCGTCCCAAAAGAGTAGGACTGACCTCTAAGGATGCTAGCAAACCGAGTATAAAGTCAACGGAAGGTCTGAAATCAAACATCGAGATAAATTCCAAGCTTCGTCGTTCCACGAACAATGGACTCAAGGACAACCTTTTTCTGCTTAAGGCGTCCGCCACCACGTTACCCTTGCCAGGGGTATACGCTATCTCGAAATCATAGGATGCTAAGAACTCCATCCACCTTTGCTGTCTTATGTTCAAATCCTTCTGAGAAAACAAGTACTTCAATGATTTGTGGTCAGTGAACAATTCGAATCTCTCGCCAAGAAGATAATGGCGCCAAGTCTTAAGCGCAAAAACAATAGCGGCCAACTCTAGATCATGTGTAAGGTAATTTTTCTCATGCGCCCTCAACTGCCTTCCATCGTAGGCTATTACCCTTCCCTCTTGCATTAAGACTGCGCCCAGTCCTGTCCCACAAGCATCGGTATAAACAACAAATGGCTTACTCCCATCTGGCAACACTAAGACTGGAGCTGTGGTTAAAGCTCTCTTTAACCGTTGGAACGCGTCATCACAATCTACGTCCCATGTGAAGACTAGATTCTTCTTCGTCAAGCGAGTTAATGGGGCTGATATCTTCGCGAAGTCCTTGATAAACTTCCTATAGTAGCCAGCCAACCCCAAGAAACTCCTCACCTCGGTAGCATTCTTCGGAACCTTCCAATCTTGGATGGACACTACCTTCGCGGGATCCACAGTTATCCCTTCCTTAGAGACCACGTGCCCTACGAACCGCACTTCCTTCCTCCAAAAGTGACATTTAGAGAATTTAGCCTTAAGGCTATGCGCTCGAAGAGTCTCCAACACTTCCCTAAGATGTAGGGCATGCTCTTCTTCATTCTTAGAAAAGACTAAGATGTCATCCACAAAGACCACCACGAACTTATTAAGGTACTCCCTGAACACCCTACTCATCAAATCAACAAAGTATGCAGGGGCGTTTGTCAAACCAAATGGCATCACAAGCCACTCATAGAAGCCATCCGGAGTCCTAAAGGCAGTCTTCTCTATACTATCCTCAGCCACTCTCAACTGATGAAACCCCGTGACTAAGTCCAACTGCGAAAACACTGAGGCGCCAACCAACTGATCAAAGAGATCATCAATCCTCGGCAATGGTTGTCTATTCTTCTTTGTGAGCTTGTTGAGTTCTCTATAGTCTACACCAAGTCTGAGGGACCCATCTGCCTTCGTGGCAAAAACCACTGGAGCACCCCACTCTGATATACTTCATCTTATGAACCACTTCTCAAGCAACTCCCCTACTTGCTTATGGAGTTCCCTCCTCTCACGAGGAGCCATGTGGCGCACTGGCAAAGATACAGGCTTAGCATTGTCCATCAGATATATTCAGAAGTCTATCTCCCGCTTCGGAGGTAAGCCCTTCACCTCCTCAAACACATCCGAGTACTCCCGGACCACTCTAACAGATCACAAACTCTCGACCGAAGCGTCAAGCGATTCAAGATAACTTAGCATAACAGAATCCATGGGATTACAAGAGATCTCGAGAGTGTTCCCCAAGCGGGTCATGAGCCTAACAACTCTCCTTTCGCAATCAAGAACGGCACAATTACTGGATAACCAGTCCATGCCCAAAATCAACCCATAGCCCGTGAAGCCTAAAACAAAAGCATCACATCTAAACTCAACGCTAAATCTTCAAACCCAAACATATCATGGACAAATAAGTGGAGCCCCCAATTGGGTTTGAAACAACCAAGGGATCATCTACTAGACTGGTGTCTAAGTGCAGTGACTCAACTAATGATGATGAGATAAACGAATCCGATGCGCCAGAGTCGAATAAAGTACGGACAGGATGATTAAACAGAAAAACCAGACTTTCAACGAAAATAGTTCTACCTCTTTCCTGAATCGGTGGAACCGCGAGAGCCTGAACTTGCCCCCTTGCCTGACCTGGTGCCATAAGAGCTTGCACCTGTCCTCCTGAGGTAGATCCCGTCCTTTGCCCCTTCTTAGGGCAGTCCTTCACTAGATGCCCTGCTTCGCCACAGTGGAAGCAGCCAGTCTTCTTCTTCTTCCGACAATCTTTGCTTAGGTGGCCTGGTGTCCCACAATTGAACCACTTCATCTTTCCCTTGCCACCGTTTCCTTTCCCACCCTTGTTTTGCTATTGCTGTTGAGGTCTCTTCTGATCTCCTTTCTTCTCGGGTGCCTTATTAGCATTGGGACCCTTCTCTTCCTCATGCATGAGTGCCATGTCTACTAGCTTGTCAAAGGTGGCCCCCATAGGGATGTGAGTCATAGCCAATCCATGCATTGGTTCATTCAAGCCTTTAACGAACCTCAAAGCCTTCTTCTCTGGTGTATTCACCATGTCTATGCCAAACCTTGCCAATTGATTAAACTTGTTGACATATTCCTTCACTGATAGGTTTCCTTGCTTTAGAGTCAAGAACCTTTCCATATATAAGTTTTCCTCTGCCCTTGAGAGAAACTTTGCCACAAACCTTTGCCTGAAATCCGCCCAAGAGTCAACAGGGCGCTCTCCATTAGTGACCTCCCTCCAGAATGAGGCCTCTCCCTTCATTAACCAAGCAGCTAACTTGACTTTCTTTCCTTCTTCCATCTCAAAGATATCTGTCAACTCTTCCACCTCCTTAAGCCAATCCCTAGCTTCCACAAAAGTTTCCGATCCTTGAAAAGGTTTCCCTCCCATAGCCTTAAATTCCTTGCAAGTCTTAGCAAAAGTATCCGCTGTAGGAGGAGGAGGGGAAGGAAGATCGGGTGCTACTGTTGGTGGAGGAACATTTGCTGGACCCGCAGTGGCGGCCCTAGCCTCCATCAACCTCCTATACCATACTGGTATCGCTACGCCCTCCGGAAAGTTAAGATCTTCAGCCATGTTGAAACGAAAAAGGAAAGATTCAAAACGGAGAATTCGAAAGATAAAGATATGGCTATTGGGGATTATGCTTTTCTTTCAAAAACTTTTCTCTCAAAAGACTTGTTATTGAAAATTCTTCTTCCAAAAATGTTTTTAGAAAAATAGTTTTTCTAAAAGTTTTATCTTTTCTGGTAACCTTCAGCTCTGATACCACGTGTAACACCCCACACCCGCTAAGGTCACTCACTATGGGAATGCCTTAACTTCGGTGGAGTATTTTAAGTGAATATAGAACAGAAAAATTACAACAAGACAGATATAAATAATACTTGTTAACTAAAACATCATTTCATTGCAGCAGAAGGTAAACATGTTTGGTTACAAAACCATAAGACAAGAGTCAAGTACTAAATATCCATCCTAATAAAAACATAAGTACATAATCCCACTACATAACTAATAGCCATAATAGAAAAGATAAGCTGGGCTTTACATCAACGGTCCAAGCTCCAAAAGATAAATAAAGAAATCTGATCAAAGCCCACTAGTGCTAGGCCCACTCTGAGAACTTGAGGGTTGGGAAAAAGATAAAAACAACGGGGTCAGACATAAGCCTGAGTGAGTCCTAAAACTTTAACAGTACAATCATTAAAGTAATTAGGGTATGATATAAACTTGGTACGGTAATGACTGGGGATAAATGACTACACTAAGCAGCCAACTAGACATAGGATGAACTAAGATATCGGATAAAGACGCATCTACCCACCCAAGGGTAATTACTACACTGCACCACACCAGTCATTCCTAACTTAAAGGTTGATCCCACCCAAGGACATAGAAAATTTAACTAGTAGTTTCGTGTACCCCTAGCTGACTACATAGGTGCCGTCTGCCCCTATCTCCACTAGGTGTACCCACTACTCCCCAAGCGATCGGCTCCCTACCATAGATACCTGTGCTGGCCCCACAGTGGGGTGTATCACTCCCCAAAGTGGCAACCCGATACAATCAACGGTGCACGGCTTATACCTACACGATGCAACAACGTCTTACCTACCAGCCCGGGTCCACACACGCATATGAAACCCGTTGGACTTGCGTTGCCATCGCTAACCCGTTTTGGCCTCTTATAGTCAAGCCCAGTGCGTGTGTCCCGTCCTCGACATGGGTCGAGCCCAATAAGATACATATGGGTTACTGGTTGAAATGGGCCCCCACAAGCTACCCACCTAAGCTTGTCCCTTTTCTAGTGCATCCCACTTAACCCTTTAATCATGTTTAATTACATGTTTCCTCTTGGTTAAATATACTAATCGTATTTTCTATTGCCACCCAAGGCAACCCACTAGATTTCCACATGCCACCCAAGGCACTTACTTGATTTCCACATGCCACCCAAGGCACCCACTTAACCCCTCATGCCCCACTACATGCTTATCTGGTTAAGTGTTTCTAAATTGATTAAGACCGTAACCTTTGCAAAGACCTCTCACATTAGACTATCTTTTATGGCAGCTGGATTTGCCGGTCGGGTCCGGGCAGCCTTACGCCATAACCGAGTCTAACCTCATGTCTTTACACTTGTCACGTATTTAGTTTATGCCAAAGACCTCTCACATTGGGCCAATCATTTGTAGCCGCTGGATTTGCCGGTCGGTTCCGGGAAGTCTTATGCTACAAAAGGGTCCAACCTCGTGTCTTAGTCGATTAATTACACCTAATTAATCACCCCCATAATTTATATAAATTATCCCTAATTAATTACAAATATAACGATGTACATAATTGACTCAATTATGTCCATCTACTTTATGGTATGCATAATCATACCAACTTCACACCATTTTATTAACATGAATATTAACCCCATCGTTCCCCACGTAATACGTTGACATGACATACTTAAAAGAGGAGATTCATCATAAACACAATGGGTTCAACTTGCATAACATTAGCATCAACATGGGTTTTAAAGGTGTCAACATGCATATATGACAATAGCATCAAACCCAACTAGCATAAATAATCAACCCAAACTTGCATGAATCACATGTGTCATAAAGAGGGTAACTTGCATAAGTTACTTATGTCATACAAAGAGGTAAACTTGCATATGTATGTATGACATACAAAGGGGCTAACTTGCATATGTATGCATATCATACAAAGGTGTAAACTTGCACATGTTACTTGCATATAATCAAACACCAAACTTGCATAACATGTCATATATGAACTTGCATATAATCAAACACCAAACTTGCATAACATGTCATATATGAACTTGCATATAATCAAACACCAAACTTGCATAACATGGTGTCATAATGGATCAATGTTTATCATAGTGATTTGCATAACTAGCATCACGAACATATAGCATAAATTACACCCAACTTGCATAACTAGCTTCATGGGCACATAGCATCAAACTTGCATAACTTGCATCATGAACATATAGCATACAACTTGCATAACTAGCATCATGAACATATAGCATAAAAATTGCATAACTAACATCATGAACACATTGCATATGATAACATAACTTGCATTGATCCACATACACAACCATAACCTCATTATATCCTATCATAATTAGTTTAGCAATTGCTTGCTAAAGGCATAGAAACTCACAACTTGTTGGTTAGCACTCCTATGAAGAAGATTAAGTTGCTAGAGTTGATTTGAGAAGCTATCTTCCTCTTTAATTTGATGGAGGCTCCTTCAATTTGCATTTTGATGGCATGATGGCATTGTATCTATTTTTAGTATGGATTAGGGTAGTCTTAGGGTGTATTTATAGATTAGTTAAGTGTTTTAGGCCATAGGATTAACCCTAGTATAGTTTAGAGCCATCAGATCTCGTCACAAGCCACCAAACACAGCCCAAAAGCCAAAACAGTGCACCCAGCCAAACTGGCCGAGCCACCTGTGTCGACAGGGGTGTCGACACTACAGTCGACACACCCCCATGTGTGTCGACTCCCCAGTCGACACGGGGGTCGACCTGGTGCAGGCGGGAATTTTCCCGCCTAGCCCCATTTCTGCATTTGAAATCTGTTTTTTGAAATTTGAATTTTCTGAAAACTTCGTTGGGCCTTAACTGGGTCATACGGACTCCGATTTTCGAAAACTCGGACTCTATTTCGCGTATTTTTCCGAGACGAACGCAATGGCATAGCACTTTTCCCCTGATTCAGATTTTAAAATTTAATTCTGCCCTGATTTATATTATAACAAGTTATTCAACATACGGGGTGTTACAGGGTAATACGGGAATTTGGGTTATAGTAGATAGACTTACTAAAAGCACCCTTTTCATTCCCGTAAAGAGTAAGAGGACTGCTCCATGGTTAGCCTCCGTGTACGTTCGAGAAATAGTTCATTTGCACGGTGTTCCTTCTAGCATAGTGAGCGACCACGATCCTATTTTCACTAGCGAATTTTGGAGAAGCTTACAAGAGGCGGTAGGGACTCAGTTATGTTTGAGCACCGCATATCATCCTCAGACGGACGGCCAGACTGAGAGGGTGAATCGCATTCTAGAGGATCTGTTGAGGCTATGTATCCTAGACTTTGGGGGTACATGGGAAGAGCATCTTCCATTGGTTGAGTTCGCATATAATAATAGCTTTCAGTCTAGCATTGGTATGGCACCATTCGAAGCTCTATATGGACGACCTTGTCGTTCACCTACATGTTAGTGGTAATCTACGGATAAGATCTTGCTTGGGCCCGATATGATTAGGGAGACTTCGGAGAAGATCGACTTGATTCGAAGGAGGATGAAAGCAGCACAGGATAGGCAGAAATCTTATGCGGATAAGAGGAGGACAGATCTCGAGTTTGAAGTTGGGGACATGGTCTTTGTCAAAGTGTCTCCATTACGGAACGTTGTTCGCTTTGGGTCCATTGGGAAATTAGCACCAAGGTTTGTAGGGCCGTTTCCTATTAAGGAGAAAATTGGACAGATGGCGTATAGAGTGGAGTTGCCCGAGAGACTTAGTGGTGTACACGACGTATTCCATATGTCACATTTGAGGAAGTGCTTGCACGAGACCGCGGAAGTGGTAGAGCCGAGCTTTCTTAAAGAGGTGGAGACAGAGCGTGATGCGACAATTTGACGAGCTCCTACACGCATTCTTGGGTCGGAGATCAAGAGGTTGAGGAATCGAGAGGTCAGACTAGTCAAAGTGCAATGGGGAGATGATGAGAGCAATGCTACTTGGGAGACAGAAGAGAAGATGCGTTCACGATACCCTTTTCTTTTTGAGGGTATGTCTTTTAATTTCTCCTTTATCGCTTAGCTTGTACTTATCTTATCTTTAGCATATCCTCTCGCTAGTATCTTTGACCTTTAGTTAGGATAATCCTATGGTTGAAACATGTGTTTGAGACATGTTATGTATGGTGGATGCAAAGTGGATGCAAGTGTTTGCTAGTGGTTGCTCGTGGATGCATATACACACACTATTAGGCACCAGATCGGCTCAGTCACTTCATATTGCATATTGCATATATATGGATGTATTTAGTAAAATGGATGTATAATGGTTGTATTATCATATAGTTGCTGCATTCGGGTGGATGGTTGTGCACGCATATAGAATTAATATGTATCATTAGGAATCTTTTGCATACATATTGGACGCATGGCACTATCATGAATTGCACTAAGGAGGTCGACTGAATCAGTAGACCGCCTAATTTTGCATTAGATATGGACATATACACACACTGTGCATATAACATTAAAGCATTAGAAGTCTTTTAAGGACAATGGATGCTGGTGTTTGATGGTTGAGTAGATGGACGATTAGATGGTAGGATATACATTCTTCTTGACTTGGAGATTTCGGGGACGAAATCCTTTAAGGAGGGGAGAATGTAACACCCCGTAATTTTATAACATTAAAATTCACAAATTAAAGTATACTTAATTTTAGAAAAGAATTAAGTGAAATGGGTTGCGCAGAGAAATATATATATTGATATATATATATATATAAATTAAAAATTAAATAAATAAATATGTGAAAAAGTTCAAAACAGCGAATTGGGAGGGGGAATAACCAAACCGGCCCATTTTTGAGGTCGACCCAAGCCCTGCTGGGTCGACTAGGGGTTAATCCACGGTGTTTGGCTGTCAACCCGTGGGCCGATTCGCTCAAATGCAGATTTTGCATTTGATTGGTTCTCATGGTTCAGGGTTAATCTAATGGTCCTAAATAACTTCCTACACCTATAAATACATCCTAATGCTAACCCTAAACCTAATTAAAATAGAATAGTTACCGTCGCCATGGAAATCAATGGAGCCTCCGCCAACTAAGAAAGAAGAAAAGCAAATTCAATTCTAATTCTCTCAACCCTAAAGCAAAGCAAAACTCTCTCTTTTCTTCTCTAAATTGTGAGTATGATGATCTTAACAAGATTATTATCATTTTAATTAGGCTGAGTTATGAATGGATTATGAGTAGATGATGTGAATTATCATATATGTTGTTGTAAACCCCTTTTGCTATCATGTATATTGTAAATCCAATGTTATTTGATGATGATATCTTATATGGTTTAAATCATGCTATGTTGATGTTATGTATGTTGAAAGTTTCTATGCTAAGTTGTGATGAATCATACATGTTAAAAAGGCCATGATGTTACCATCTATGCTAGTTAGTTCATATTAATTAAATCATCATGTTTGGGTTATGTTGATCTATATGACGAGTCACATATGCAAGTTAGATTGATTAGAAAAGTTATGAACATATGCCAAGACATCTATTATGACATCTAGAATTATGCTATGACATATGTGATATCCTATGCTAGTTCACACCATCATTATGTTGCCTAAAAACCCCATATGCAAGTTTATGTATAGATTTGGGCTATGATCATATCATGTAAATTGAGACATTTAACAAGTTGACACCTTTTGATCCTTAACATGTGTAGTTTATGCAAGTTTCACCCCTATTATGATTAGATTTATTTTATTTGTCTATATGTTGTGATAATTTATCTTTGTGCTAGGTGTTAGACTATACAAGTCTAGCCTATATTATGCGTTGAATAAGCGAACGTATAAACGTGGGGTAGGGGTAATATTAAGGATTTAATATTAAAAAGTTGGAGTGCAATTGATATGATTTTGCATGCCATAAGTGGATGGACATAATTGAGTCAATTATGGACATCATTAAAAGTTGACTTAATTAATAATTTGAATAGGGAATTATTAAAACTGGGGTAAAAGATTTTAAGTGTTAATCAATGCTTAGGACACGAGGTTGGACTCGTTTGTGACGTAAACCTGCCCGGACCCGCCCGGCAAATCCAGTGGTCACAAATGTCAGCCCAATGTGAGAGGTCCTAGGCCTAAACTAAAGCATAACGGTTGTAAAGACACGAGGTTAGACTCTTTTATGGTGTAAGACTGCCCGGACTCGCCCGGCAAATCCAGCTGCCATAAATGTCAGTCTAATGTGAGAGGTCTTTATGAGGTTATGGCCTGAATGAATTAAGAAATACTTAACTAGATAAACATGTAAGGTGGGACATGTGGGTTAAGTAGGTGCCTTGGGTGGCATGAGGAATCTAGGGGGTGCCCTTAGTGGCATGTGAAATACGATTAGTAAGACTTAACCAAACACACATGTAAATGAACATGACTAAGAGGGTTAAGTGGGATATACTAGTGACAAGCTTAGGTGGGTAGCTTGTGGGGGCCCATTTCGACCAGTATCCCAAACGTATCTTTGTGGGCTCGACCCAAGTCGAGGACGGGACACGCATGCTGGGTTTGACTGTAAGAGGCCAAAACGGGGAGCGGTGGCAACGCAATTCCAACGGGTTTCATATGCGTGTGTGGACCCGGGCTGGTAGATAAGACGTTGTTGCATCGTGTAGGTATAAGCCGTGCATTCTCAAGTTGTATCGGGTTTCCACTTTAGGGGAGTGATACACCCCACTGTGGGGCCAGCACGGGTATCTACTAGTAGGGAGTCGATCGAAAGTGGGTAGTGGGGTACACCTAGTGGAGATAGGAGCATACGGCACCTATGTAGTCAGCTAGGGGTACGTAAGGCTATTTATAAAGTTTCTGTGTGAAGCAAGTGAGATCAAACAATAGGGTGACTGGTATGGTGCAGTGTAGTAATGTGCGGTGCAGTGTAGTAATCATTCGTTAGTAATTAGATGTGCCTTTACCGTTATCTTTAACGTTACCTTAAACGCTATCTTTATCTTCCTAAGAGTTCATAGACATTTACTTGTCTTCCAGCTTATGCCTTAGTCTAGTTATTTTGATAATAGTATTGTTAGAATTATCATACTCGCCAGACTTTATGTCTGACCCCCTCTATTTCTATCCTTTTCCCCCTCCAGGTCCTCAGGTTGGGCCCAGCTCTAGTGGAGTTTGATTGAATTGCTTCATCTCTCTTTGGAAAGCTTGGACCGTTGAAGTAAAGTCCAGCTTGTAATCTTTTTAATGGCTATTTATGTAATGGGATTATGTATTTTGTTTTTATGAAGATGGATATTATACTTGGTTATGATCTATGGTTTTATGATGTAACAAACATGTTTAATTTCCGCTGTAATAAAATGAAGTTTTAGATTTCCAAGTACTATTTACTATCTGTCTTGTTGTAATTTATTTGTTCTATATTCACTTATAACCCCCATGGAAGTTAATGCATTCCCTTTGTGAGTGACATTAATGGGCGTGGGGTATTACACGCGACCTACATAGCCATGCTGCCTGCCCGATTTCTGTCATTTACCGGATGTGAGGCTAGAAGCTACGCTTTGTCATCATATCAGATTCACTTCGAATGCCACATTGTCAGATCCATAGAAAATCACTAATTGACGTATACAACAGTACATTACGTGTCAGCTAAAAGAAGTTTCCTTCTCCGCTTCCACTCTTGGTACGGTTGAAAAAATCAATGTACGTGACCTTTCTGGAAATACTCTGTCAGACATCCATCCATACAAGTCACCCAGGTACAGGATGAGCCGAAGGTACTATTTCTATTAATAGAAAAAGTCCTTGCACTCTACTCCGTCTTCAATTATCTTTATATAATTTGATTCGCAACGCTACTGCCAATAAAGAGTGGTTCTTCGGAAAATAATCCAACCGGTCTCTCCATATTGACAATGATGGTCAAAACTTCGATAGTTTGTGATTTAACTATCGAATAAAAATAATTGTTTCGATAGTCGATGATTTAACTATCGAAGAAAACAAGTGTTCATCCAAACATCCAACAATTACTAAGCTCTTAATTAATATTCCATTAATTAAATCACTTCTCTATTTCTTTACTATATTTGTTAACCAAATATTTTCAATAACCATATTGGCCTGTTACGTCATTTGGAAAACATTTCCGAATATCGCCTTCCTTTATTTTCTAAACTTTTAGAAAATATATGCTATTTATAATTGGAAAATATTCCAATTACTAATCTCTTTCCCGATCTCGTTTATTTCCATACTTACACTTATTTGGGTCAAAACAGATGTTGTGTAAAACATCGTTACGACAACCCAAATACTATATTCAACTAACTTTTATCCAACATTGATCTTCGAGCCTGAAATCTTACTATTTATTTATTAATAATGAAATCAATCAAGTTGGGGTATAACTACCTCTCAGACCTTGACTGAATAACATTTATAACGTCAAAACAGATAAGACTACTTACTCGAATAATCAATACCATACAACTACTTATTCACTTTTAAACACGTATACACTTCTCTTTCTATTCTTGCTAGATTTTATTATTATACTTCCTTTTTGATTATACTATTCTATTTCTAAGTTCGTTTCCTTATCGACTTCCATATATATATCGATACGTTGATTTCTAACTATCAGATTATCTTAAAAATATTCTAACTCCTTAAATTCCTGGAAAAATTCGCCATAACCTCCTTTGTATCGAGAGCTTTGGGATATTTCTAATAGCCTCCCATGGCCCTTACCAATCCAAAAAAAAAAAGCCAAGCGGCTAGCCGATACGGCGCATAAAATCTCATATATGAATTAAATACGTACATTTATGTCGAGCATTCTATTTATTTCACTTCTATACTTTATTCCAAACCTGTCTCCTGTATATTTATACCTGTCCAATCTATTTTAGCTATACCAATCTTTTTAACTAAATTTGTTAAATAAATTTGTTACTTAACTCTTCAGTCTATTTCACCTTCATATTTGAACATGACATGTTCAAATATATTTTAACTTGCATATTAACAAATTCTATTTATACTCATACTCTCGTTTCCTTATCGACTTCTTATTCAAATTCCAATTCAATTCTATTTGAATTCTCTTTATTTAAACTTCATTTGAATTCTATTTTCAAATTCTATAGTCTAAAGTCCATTTGAATTCTATATTCAAATTCTATAGTTTAAAGTCCATTTGAATTCTATATTCAAATTCTATAGTTTAAAGTCCATTTGAATTCTATATTCAAATTCTATTTGAATTCTCTGCATTATTTATAAACAACGTTTATAACTTCACTTAAAATCCCCCCATTATATATTTATAAACAAAGTTTATAAATTCAATTCAAATCCCACATTTTCATTTATAAACAAAGTTTAGAAATTCAATTCAAATCCCACATTTTCATTTATAAACAAAGTTTATAAATTCAATTACTTGTTTTATATATCTTCAAAACAAGTTAATATTTTCTATAGTTTATTTAAAATTCAAATTCTATTTATCAAAATAGAATTCCCTTTTAAAATCTCAAATACCCTTTCAGGGTATTTTATACATCAATATTCCCAGCCCCAGTGATAATTTAAACAATCAAATCAACCAATTTTCAATCATTTGATTTTTAACACATCATATATGAATATATATGAAATCAAACAAACAACAACAGGTAATATTTTTTTGAGGAATCCAGTTGGATTCCTCCAACCTATTTTCCTGCATCCAAATATATTAGTCAACATAGTAATACCCATCCTACTTCGAGGCAGGATATCGCGGTATAAAAGGTCATCCACTAATCATAGCCTGGGGCGCATAGGGTAATCATCCGCTAATGAAACTGCGGGCATCCGCTAATGAGACTGCGGGAATCCAACCAATCATCAACCCAATATATATATATATATATATATATATATATATCCTAAATAACTAATATATATTTTAAAACAATCAGACAGCATTCAAACAAGCACAGACAATTATTTTTAACTATATAAAAAAATAATTTCTAAATAAAAGGTGAGATTTACTCACCTAAATTTTCCCTTCGCTGAATATCCATTTTATTTCCATATCTCGCTGTCATGCATCTCATCGAACCGTCTCAATCGAATTTATCTAGTACCTATTATAAATAAATTTTTATTTAACGATTAAACGATTGTTAATTTAAACTAACTACTACAATAAATTAAATAAATTATTCTATGTATGACTAGTTAAACATGATTAACAATTTAATTAACTTTATTAAATTCCCTACCTTTACTAACTAAAATTCCCTTTTCTAGATTCCAAATTCCGGATTTAGCAGTAACCAGTATCTCTTTTCCAATAGTGTAAAAATCTTAGTTTTAGTTTATATGAATTCACCTTCTGTAAATCCAATTCAGAAATCTTCCACAGGTGATATGTAACGACCCGGATTTTGAGCGACTTTGGTTATCGACATAAGCACGATGTCGATAACCAAAACATCGAAAAATCCTGGTAATTAATGAAAGAAATTAGAGGGTGAGAATAGATAAGATAGAAACTTAGAATAGAAGAAGAAGAAGAAGAACACAATATCAGAGTAACACGAACCTCACAGCGGAACGAATAACATATAATAGATAACATAACTTTGAAATATAACAGTTATGTATACAATAGCACTTATCAGAGTACAACACTTACAACACAGCGGAAATAAACTATAGCTATATGATCTTGAAACCTCCTGCTCCAAGCTCTCCAAGTATATCTGTAAATTCCTGACTACTTGACTGCCCGTACAAAATTAGGCACCCAAAAGTTTAGGGAAACAACAAAATAAACTCCGGGTTAGTCATGGGACTGGTGTGAGTAAAACAGTTTAAACAGGTATATGAACAAGTAAACGATATCTCATAAGATCACGCCGTAGAACGGAACGGGTTTTTCCCTTATGAGAATCCAAAATATCTTTATATCAAAAACCTTTTGATATTATAATAATGTCTATGTACAAATAGATATCAACTAGCAGAAACGCTTTCATCTCACGTTCTACATATATAGTATACAATCAAAATTGCAAGAACGTATTGGATAATGGATTTCCAACTATGACAAGGTATGGAACCACCTTCCGATCAGTGTACTATAGAAACGATACACTGGAGTTCAACAAGAACATCTTGCAACTCAGCCACACATGACCGATCACTCATTTCGCTTGAGTGTATCGAATGTACATCACCAACGGTTGGGATCAGCAACCATTCCTGTATATATATATATATATATATATGGGACAACATTGATAGATTAAAGAAGCAAATGAATATTCTCTAGATAGGTGATTATACACCCTACTTCGGTGCGACCGACTTAGCCATGCTGCCTGCCCGACTTCTGTCATTTACCGGATGTGAGGCTAGAAGCTACGCATATCTTTTACATGTCACATCTTCATTCACTTTGAATGTCACATCGTCATACCCGCCGAATCACAAATTGATTTTCCCAAAAATACCACGGGTATAAGCTAAGAGAAACGAATTCCTCCGCCACCAACGTAAATACGTTTGAAACGATCAACTTACGTGATCTACCAGATATACTCTGTCAGACCTTCGTCCATACAAGTTGTCCTGGGACTGGACAAACCGAAGACACTATTCAGTATATCCATCTTAGTCACTATTATCTAAGATTTATACAACAGCCCTTGCACTTTACTCCGTCTTCAATTATCTTTGGCATATATGATTCGTAACGCTTATGCCAATACATAGTGGTTCTCTTGATAATAATCCAACCTGTCTCTCCATATTAACAACGTTAAACGGTCAAAAACTTCGATAGTCGGTGAGTTAACCATCGAAGAAAAACAGGTGTGCAAACAACGATATTATTTCCAGATGGAAATTCTATAAATCAATCATCAATCACTATCATTCCACAACTATCAGACTCTAACTGTAAACTAATAAGAGAACAACTTCCCAAGTATAAACCCCGAAGGCCGAAACCAACATCAGATCGATACTCCAAAAACTATTCAACTTACTAATCTCCAGTCAGTTTCTAATTTTGCTTAACTCTATTTTTTTAACTCTATTTGATTAACTCTAGTTCGTTTTTAACTCTAATCGATCAACTCTATTTGATTAACTCTAACTGGTTAACTCCTTTCGAATAAACTATATTCGATTTACTCCTTTAACTCTAACTGATTAATTCTAACTCCTTTTATAATATCGTATTTATTTTCTAAATAAATATTTACTTTATTCTATTTATTCTAACAAATAAATATCTCTTTTATTCTATTTATTCTAACAAATAAATAATCCTTTATCCTATTTATAAATGGTTTACAAATATTTCTCTTCCTATTTGTTTGACAATATTTTCTTTTATATATATATTGTTTTACAAATATTTTCCCTTATTATTTGATTTCACATATATCTCCTCTATATTTGTTTTACAAATAAATCCCTTTATATTCGTTTAACAAATATAATTCCTTTATATTTGATTAACAAATAATTCCTTTATATTTGATTAACAAATAATTCCTTTATATTCAAAATCCTTTTTCTTTTATAATATAAAATCCATTGATTTTATACAAATAAATTATTTTCAAAATATACTTTGAAAATCCCTTTTCCACATTCTGGTATTTCCTATGGTTCTTAACACACTATATAACAACGATAAATACCGTTCAAACACACATCATCAATGTCAGATTATATATCACATTATATAACACAATATATAAATCACAGTAAAAATAAATGTTGAGGAATCCAACTGGATTCCTCCAACCTGTTTCCCTACAACCACAAATGTTAGACACTATAATTAACATCACTTTCAGTTCCATATGATATATTTTGTTAAACAAAATCAATATAGAAATTCAACTAACTGACAAGCAGTTCAATCAAACAATCAACACACAGTAAATCAGACAATTTCTAACAGTTCTAAAAATACAACATGAAATTATAAACTGTTTAGAGTTGGTGAGATTTACTCACATTTGCAATTCACCGTTAAAGAAAAATAAACTATTGTTTGATTTGAATCAAACAGTTTATTTCGCCTTAAATTTACACGAGCCCCAATCCACTCCCGGTCAGCTTCATTGTGAAGCTCTCGTCCATACGGTCCCAACGCGACAAACCGTTCGCAATTCTGATATAGTATGATCAAGATACCACCACTATAAGTTTGATATGAATAAAATTTCAATTTACTTAGATTAAAAAGGATAAATGGGCTTCACCCTTTTGAAACAGACCCACACCCTTATGTTACCAGACCGCACCATAACCCTTTCTTCCCCTAAGTACCTACGCGAGCTCCCAGTATCCCACGCTTCAGTATGCTGCTCCACAAGACCGAACTTCCATCCTTCCATGAAATCCACAAAAGATTATACCATTTCACTCTTTATCAAAGTCTAGTTCTCTCCATACCAAAACTTCATCAGCCTCCGACCAGTGACCACGCTCGATCATCTCGAGAACGCGCAACTCCACTGTCACAGGTAAATGACGCGACTTGATTTCCTTCCCAAATCAACACAGAAAAATTCGAATAAGGTGTTATTCGATCTCGAGAATCCCAAAGTGAACTCCATTTCGCTCTTCGATGCTCCAAATCTCGAATTTACCCAACCCTAGTTCTCTCGCTGCATATATCGAACTCAAACAAAAGCGTCGGACCCGACAATAAGTACACAGAAACGAAGAGCGTCCATCCATGATTACAACGATGGTTGAATTGGGATTTATAGATTTTACTTGGATTTTATTTTGATTTAAGAGGATGGAAATGTTTAACTGTAAAGAGAAAATCCTGCGGCTTAATTTTCTGTTGACCTCAGAAAGTGAATTTAGGTTTTAAGGGTAAGGTGTGGTGTATTTATAAGGCACACAAATATCTAGATATTTTAGTAAGGGAATATTCCCGTTATATTCTCCATCGTTAAATTTGTTTTTAACTTCTAAAAATTCGTGTGATCACACACGATACCCAAAAATCATGGAAATGGACATGCAGCTACATCTCGACATTACGGTCCCAACGAAACTGGTTTCGTCGAATTCCGACTTTGTATGCTCACACAGCGTATTTTTAACCGTCAAAATACTGACTGTTTCTCACATTAAAAATCGGTACGGCCACACAGTGACTCTAAAAATCACGAAACTGGAAATCTAACAATTATTTGATATTGCGGATCCAACAAAACTGGTTTCGTCGAATTCCGACTTCGTTTGCAAAACCGGCTATTTTTAAAGCTCTGGATGACCCATATAAATATATTTAAATATAATTAAATTAAATATTAATAAATTAATATTATCGCCTATATTCATATGGAATACCGTACAGCTTCAGAAAAATCCTATATATATTTCTAACTTGATATCTCAATCTGGGTCGACCCGATATTCGATTTATATTGAAAATCCTTTTATAACGTATATAAAGCATTACGAATTATAAAGGAATTCCACAGTGACTTTTTCTGAAATTTGATTTGGACGTAAATCAAAATCTACACGATGAAATCCCGATTTTTCTCTTCCACTAGAAAGATATACTCCACCAGCTCCACACGTTTCTTGTTTCACAGAAATCCGGCTTAAAACGAATCCTGTACATCCAATTGAAGTTCAAATCGCCAAATCGCGAACTGCAGTGCCATTTCAAGCTCGGTTTTAATTATAATATAATTATACGTTCAAACTGTCGTCGATTGAATATATTCGTCAATATAATTCAACTCTAAGTTGAATTAAATCATAGGGATGACCCTGTTCACAAAATATTGTGATTTCCAATATTTTTGATTATTTCTAAATTAAATATATTATTTTAATTAAATATTCACCATTATTTAATTAACGACGATTTAATTCCCTAAATCACTATTTATAAAATTAAATTAATTAATTGTAATACCTCTGACAAATGCAGGTCATTACATGATATCCTCCTCTTTCAGCGTCAGTTACTGCTATTTACCCCTCAAACATCACCCAGCTACCTGTCTCTGACTTTACTGATCAACCTAGCAACCAATGGTAGCCACGACTTTGCCTGACCCTGCCTCCACTTCATCGCACTACTCCATTAGTTTGTACCCAAAATCACCATCGTGACCCAGAAATCAAAAAGCCCTAGCTGCTGCCCTATCTTGAGCATCCCTAAAATTCCATCGACGGGGGCCTCCCTTACACAGCTACGCCTCATCGAACTCGATACTTAAACCCCTCCGTACTCGTTCAACTCCTGCTCCGTCGAAGACCATCCAGCAACTCGCCTTTTTGATGCACGACAGCCTGGCGATTCCCCAAATCCTGAACGCGACGAACTCTGGGCTACCCTATCGTCGTTGCTCGCGCATCCGTCCTCAGAGCCGAATTCGACATTGAAATCGAAATCTGAATTTCGTTTCTCGTTTTTATTTTGGAATTGTGGTTTTCGATTTTATTTCCTTTTCCTGAAGAATGAATGAAGGGAAAATTAAAGGAGAGGAGGGAACGGGTTAGTGGCGATTTATAGAGGAATTCACGATCGTTTTTATGAGGTTGAGAATCTAGCATGTAGAAAAGAGGACGTGCCATTGTTTATCACCAAGGGATTTGAATGGGAAAAAGAAGGCCACGCCTTGTTTTTATTTTGTAGTGGAGAAAGGCCCAACTAACACAACCTTTATTCATTTATTCATGTATTAATCATCTGAACTGTTTTGATTCAGTTTTAAATTTCAATTTTAAATTATTACCATTTTCGAATTACGAAAATTTAATATATTCGATATTAAATTGAAATCGATAACTCAATATAAAATTCCATTTATATTATCCAACCAATATTTAAATCTGTATTAAATATTTAAAATTAACCCATAAGAATCCGGGTCATTACAATCTTCCCTACTTAAAATAATTTCGTCCTCAAAATTGCTAAGGTAGAAAAAGTGCTACAAACCCATTAACTTTCCACAACTTATTTATGTTGATACTCAACATTCCAAACTTCCTTACGTAACTCTCTTTCGAATAAATCCCTATTCGATAACTCCTCCCTTTGAATAACTATATTCGATAATCTCTCTTTCGAATAACTAGATTCGAAAACCTTTCTTCGAATAAACTATATTCGATTTACTCTATTCAATTTACTCTTATCAATTAACTCTATTGGATTTAACTCTTATCGATTAACTCCATCGAATAACTAAATTCGATAACTCCTTCGAATAACTAATATTCTATAATTCACTTCGATTAAACTAATCGATAACTCTTTTCGATTAAACTATAATCGATAACTCCTTCGATTAACTAATAATCGATAACTCCTTCGATTTACTAATAATCGATAACTCCTTCGATTTACTAATAATCGATAACTCCTTCGATTAACTAATAATCGATAACTCCTTCGATTTACTAATAATCGATAAATTCTAACTGAATAACAAATATTCAATTCACTCTACGGATTAACCCTAACTGATTAACTCTAACTGGTTAATTCTTACTCTAATCGATTTATTCTAACTCTAATCGACTTCACCTATTCGAATAACTTCTATTGGATAACGTTTATTCATTTATAAAGATTTACTTTTAGTAACGGTTCTTCACTTTATAAATGTTCTCTTTAATAACGTTACTTCACTTATACAAGCATTGTGTACCCCTTCTATTTAAAACTATCGGTGTTAAAAACCAATATCTCTTCTCTATATAAGTTCAGACTTATATATTCCATTTATCGAATGATAAATATTTAATTTAATTTATAAACTGTTATTTATAAATAAATCTTTTCTATTTATCTGTTAAAAATATATTTCCATTTTCTATTCATCTTCTAAATATTCCTTTGATTAAATTCTATTTATTTAACAAATAAATATCTCATTTATAACATTCTATTTATTATCTATAAATAAATATTTCCATTTAATCTATTTGTAAATGTTTTTACAAATATTTCCTTTTAAATTCTATTTGTAAATGTTTTTACAAATATTTCTCCTTCTATTTGTTTGCACATAACTTCCTTTGTAGTTGGTTTTACAAATATATTTCCTCTTTAACTCTTTTGGTTTTTCCTTTATTCGCACCAAATTCATATTTCATTCACATTGATTTTACTCCATTTATTCATTTCGATCCATTTAACTTACTTAAGTTAAATTTAATTTCATTCATTCAAATTCCCATTAACTAGTTGCTAATTAACCGTTTTGCCTATTTCACCCTTTTTATTTGAATATAACTTGTTCAATTATATGTCAACTTAATTATAACTAATCTAATTATATTTTCAACTCCAGTTATATATTCGATTTCGAAATATAAATCCTCAATCTCTTTCAATTATCCAAAAACCCAATTTCGATTCAAATTTCCTTTAACTAATTATTTTCCAATTTAGTTAATTCTATTTAACCATTTAAAATATGATTTTTGTCTTAAAAATCATTTCACTTACTTCACTGGAGTTCATATTTATTTTATATCTCAAGTCTGGATTTTTCTAATGCCAATTCGGATTTTATTTCCTAAAAATCCTTTATTTATTTAATTAAACAGTTATGGTTTTATAATGGTCCTGGCGCTGATTTCTAAAAATTTGATTTTTGACATAACACAAAATCTATACGATGAAATCCAGATTTTTCTCTTTTATTAGAAAACTATTGTTCAACCGGTCCCGATGATTCTTGTTTCAAAGAATTCCGACTTCAATTGAGTTCTGTATACTAAATTGAAGTTCGAATCGCCAATTTACGAACTGCCGCGCTATGGCGAGCTTGTTTTAATTATATCTATAAATATAAACATTTTAACTTTGTTTATAATAAATTCAACTCCATTCTGATATATTTTTAATATATATCAAATCCATTTCACATAATATTCCCAATCTATTTCACTTCTAATATTCAAATCCTATATATTTACAATATTCCAATTCCATTTGAATTTCGTTATTCAAACTCTATATTTGAATTTCCTTTATATTTGCAATATTCGAATTCCATTTGAATTTATTTATTCAAACTCATTTGAATTCCTTTGAATTCAAATTCTATTTCTCTTCTATTTGAATTATATATATTCATATTCCTTTATTTTACTTCTATTTGAATTCTATATTCCAATTCCCATTTCACTTCTATTTGAAATCTATATTCCAATTTCCATTTCAAAATTCGTTTGAAGTAATATAAATATATACATATATTTATATCTATCTCAAATTCAAAACATTTGAATTTTCAAACAACTTGTTTCTTTCAAACAAATTTCCATCAAAACTTTTCTAAGGCAGCAATTCATCACTTAGAAACTCGAAAATGAACACTGATGATGTTGCGACCATCATCAGAATTATTTCCCAGCTACTGAATGAGTTCAGTGGTATATTTCTTTCAAAATCCATTCAAATGATTTTTATTCAAAAATCCTTCCAAAATAAAGCTATATTATTTTAATATACTTCGGAAATATTTTCCAACTTCCCAGGATTTTAAATTCTGAATTCTGGTTTGAATTCAATTTCAATTTATCACATTTGTATATTTAATTTCATATACAAATCCCATTGGTTATATATATATATAACTATTTCAGTTTTTATAATCTGATTTGATTATAATCCTAACAATCAACTCAACTATTTAAAAGAATAATTATTCCTTCTATATCAAAATATAGTTTTGGATAAAATTATTTCATATATCCACTTTAAAACAATACCTTGTTCAATCTTTTGTTCAAGTGTTTATAAACTCCTATCGACATCGTGGCATCCCACGATTCGATCAGAATTCACAAACCACTCAACAGACTAGTCAACACAATATAAAACAACTTTTATATCAAATAACAAATACGCTCTCTCGTATATATATACACTCAACTCATTCTAGGATACTACTGACCCTATCTCTAATGAGCACATTCCAACAAGCCTAGGTATTCACTCAACCTAAGCTCTGATACCAACTGTAATGACCCGCAATTCCATAACATCAGAGTTGACTATATACATCATACGTCCAACCCAAATATCATGAAAATACGAAACATTTTTTTTAGAAGAAAGAGGTAGAAGAAGAACAAAAATAACAACACAGAATCTCACATCGCAGCGGAACAAAATATAATATATCATAACTTTTGAAATACAAAATTTCAACTGTATAACATACACTTATCAGAGTACAACACTTACAACCCAGCGGAACAAACTATAACTAGATAACACTGAAGCCTCCTGCTCCAAGCTCCTTTAGATATATCTGAAAATCCTGAACTACTTGACTGCCCGTACAAATTTAGGCACCCAAGAGTTTAGGTCAAGAAAGTTTCAAAATATAATCGAAACTTTGATGTTTGCAACGAATAAGTAGATTTCTTGGTGCTTAAGTAATCAGGTAAAATTCCACCACATATTTAAAATTCTACCATTTCAAATACATATAACACTCATCATTAAATAGTAGTGCTTTTAAAAAATGGTTTCGACTTTGGGAGTAGAATTCGTGTGAATAAGACGAAAAAGTTTTCGAATATTAGTAGAATATTCATATTTTCATATTGACCGAGCAGGTTGCATAGTGACAAAGTAATCAGGTAGAACACTGCCGCATGTTTGCCATTCTACATTTTAAAGCATCTATAACACCCATCATTTGCATACTACCATTTGGACCCTGGATCCGCGCCAATAAGATTAAGAAAGTTTCAAAATATAATTGAAACTTTGATGTTTCCATCGAATAAGTAGGTTTCTTGGTGCTCAAGTAATTAGGTAAAACACTGCCGCATGTTTGAAACTCTACCATTTAAAATACATATAATACTCATCATTGAATAATAGTGCTTTTAAATGTAAGTTTTGATTTGGGAGTTGAATTTGCGTGAATAAGACGAAAAGTTTTCAAATATTAGGAGAATATTCATATTTTCATATTGACCGAGCAGGTTGCTTAGTGACTAAGTAATCTGGTAAAACACTCCCGCATGTTTGCCATTCTACATTTTAAAGCATCTATAACACTCATCATTTGCATAATACCGTTTGGACACTGGATCCGCGCCAATAGGATCAAGAAAGTTTCAAAATATAAGTGAAATTTTGATGTTTGCATCGAAAAATTAGGTTTCTTGGTGCTCAAGTAATCAGGTAAAACACTGTCGCATGTCTGAAACTCTACCATTTCAAATACATATAACACTCATCATTAAATAATAGTGCTTTTAAAAACACGTTTCGACTTTGGGAGAAGAATTTGCGTGAATAAGACGAAATGTTTTCGAATATTAGTAGAATATTCATATTTTCATATTGTCCAAGCAGGTTGTTTAGTGACTAAGTAATCAGTTAAAACACTTCCGCATGTTTGCCATTCTACATTTTTGTAACACCCCACCTCCGCCAGGGTGACTCTTGCAAGCACTCTGACTTTGGAGGGGCGTTTGAATCAGGTAAACATGCATAATGATATATCAAGGCAGAACAAGAACATATGTATATGCGTAAACAGAGTAAATAACATAGATAAAACAGCGGAAGATTTTAAACCATTTCAAAGCAAGTCTGGTACAACATAATGTCAACTTTCCAAATAAACAAGTCTAGATAAAAACAACATCACTGAAAAACTGGAATACATAAGTACTATCCCCAAAATTAGTGATAACCATAGCTAGCTTCATGTCAAGACCGTACATGAGCTAAGATCCCACAAGCAAGCGATCAGAAATCCAGCTAAGCTCCAATATTCCCTCCCTGAGAACCTGGGGGGAAACGAAAGAAAAGAGGCGAAAGAAAAGGTCAGTCAAAAAGACTGAGTAAGCCCTACTACAATCAATGTAAACTGATAAAGTTAACTGGCATGAGCAGCAGTGATGAACATAAGGATAACAACATACTAGCATGATGATTAACTAACAAGGTAGATAAAGGTGTCATCGCATAATCAGGATTAAGGTTTTGCACCACAGGTGTACTAGCAAACTAACATGACTTGAATAAACAAGTATTGATCCCTTGGCCCAAGCTTTGGCCCAATAACCTGAAGTGACCCTCATACGAGGTCCAATAACATGAAGTGACCCTAACACAAGGTCCAACCAAACGGTCTAATCGATCGGCTCCCTATAAGCCTAACTCGTCATGTGTTGGTGTCAATACGGCCCAAACATAATTGTAGTCGAACTGTGCCGGGTCCACCCTTCGGGTGTATCAAGCCCTAGGGTGCCAACCCCTGGACACCATAAACATGAGTGCACAATCTCGATCTACTGGTACCCATGGGTGACTTCTCCAAATACGGACTACGTGCACGACCATAGTCCGTCCGGAACTACATCGGCGTACCACTCGGCCGTCGTTTATTGGTCGCTTACCTCCAGCCCAGTAATTGTGCCCCCTCCCTAGCCTAGTCCCTAGGGTCTTAATGATACAAATTTGGGATTACTGCTGGAGTGGGCCCCCCATTGCTAGGATTTTCTAGTGGGTTAAGTACGGTTTAACCCTCTTGCTAATCATGGATTAACTTGGTTAAGTGTAACTATGAGTTCACGACTTAACCCCAATTAATCTACCAAGCCCAAATTGGTTAAGTATTAAGTGGACCATGACTTAACCCTAATCATGAGGCATTAATTAATTAATGCGCCTTAACCTCTCATATTAGACTTTGTTGCGGTTACTAGTTAAGCCGGTCGGTTCCGGGTAGCTTTACACCATAACTTGGTCTAACCTCGGGTTCAAGGTACCACATGACCAACTTCTCACATTGGGTCCTATTGTTTGTAGCAACTAGTTAAGCCGGTCGGTTCCGAGTAGGTTTACGCTACAAACTCAACCCAACCTCGAGTTGGTCACACTTATATTTTCTAAGTGTCATGTCCATCATGTTTCCAAAACATGTTACAAATTTTCAAGCAATTGGGTAGACCTAACTTAATAGGTAAATTCCCAATGGGTAGACCTAACTTAATAGGTAAATTCCCAAGCTTATGTTTTTATGTCTTTTAAGTTTACCCAACCCCAAACGCAATCCCATCGCTTACATATCGCAATAGCGCATAAAGGATAGAAAGAGGGAACTTGGCATAATCATGACATAAAAGTGTTGAAGCCACAAGTTCAACATGGTGGCATATGAAATGTACATATGTTCATATACTTGCATTAGGCTTCAAAAGCATGCATAAAACCAATCTTATCATATTGGTGATACATGGTGATAAATGACATGTAAAAATGGCCATAAGTTCGCATCTAGCCTCACATGCAAGTTATCATAAGAGATATGATAACTTACATGTTGCCAAAATGCAACCTTTGGCACAAAGGTTGAAGCTTTGTGTTCATAAACCCAAGATAAGCTTGCATAACATGATAGCATGAACAAAATGTTCAACCCAAACTTGCATAACATACTTGCATATCATAACATATCAACTTGCATAGCATAACTTGATGAACTTGCATAACACATCATAGTAAACTTGCATGTCATGGCAAACTTGCATATCATACATTTAACTTTAGAGTTTAAGTATGAAAGTAGAATAGGGCTTACAATGCTTATGAGGACTCAAATGAGTATAGCAAATATAAGAAAGCCCTTATGCAATCAAATAAACCCAAAATGCAAGCAAAACCCTTGAGCCAAAATGACCAAAACTCTTTCTTTATGATGCAAATATAGAAACTTGACTTGAATGCAAGCTAATGAGGCTCATACAAGCTTGAAAACACTTGTATGCATGGAAAATCTCATAAAAATTTATTTAGGATTTTATGAAGAGAGTGGAGGCCATGAGAGGATTGATTTTGCCATAGTTTAGTTGTATGAATGAATAATGATGATTTAGGGTTAGGTTAGGGCCTTATTTATAGATTAGGCAAGTGTTTTAGGCCATAGGATTAAACCCTAGTTCCAATCTCAGCCCTCAAAACCGAATCTGGCCCCCAAGCTCAACACAATCTCTAAATGGTGCACCAGGCTAAACAGCCCGGCTGGACCAAGTCGACAGCCAAGTCGACAGGGCTGTCGACTTGGGCCAACCAAGTCGACTCCCAAGTCGACAGGGCTGTCGACTTGGGTGCTCTGGCGCGAATTTTCCCGCCTAGCCCTATATGACCTAATTTTCAAATTCAACCTTGAATTTGAAATCTGTTTTTACTTTGAATTTTTCTGAAAATTTCGTTGGGCCTTAATCGGGTCATACGGACTCCGATTTTCGAAAACTCGGACTCTATTTCGCGTATTTTTCCGAGACGAACGCAATGGCATAGCCCGTTTCCCTTGATTCAGATTTTAGAATTAAATTCTGCCTCGATTTATGTTATAACAGGTTAATAGAAATACGGGTTGTTACATTCTCCCCTCCTTAAAGGATTTCGTCCCCGAAATCTTCAAGTTAGGAAGAACGTATCGTACCATCCAACCATCCATCTACTCAAAACATCATCCACGAGCAATCATTGTCCTTACAAGATTCTAAATGTTGTATGAACATATGCAAAGGTGTTTGTATATGTACTTATCTAATGCAAATATCATCAATGCAAATCATGTTAGTGAAATGAATCCATATGTATGCAATTCCTAACATAAAGTATAACATCTATATGTGTGCACATAACATACATCCATATGCAACATCCATGTGATAACACAAAAATTTCCATCCATGAATAAGCATAAACACTCATGCATATGCAATATGAGGAGTGTGTGAGTCGATCTAGTGCCTAACGTGTATAATGCATCCACGAGTAACCACTTGCAAACACTTGCAACCACTTGCAACCATCAAGCATAACATGTTTCAAACACATGTTTCATCCAAAGGGTTTCTACCTAAGGTTCTCATGACAAGATTAACACGATAAACTAGATAATCAAGACAAACATGGATAGCAAAAGATATGCTACAAAGAGATCGGGAAGATAAGCAGGATATACCCCTTTCGGATTACAAGAAATCCCTTCCTAACCCAATCCATATCCTATAAAAGCCCAAAAGGTTTAGTCAACCTAACGGACCCCTTATGGAGTTTACAACAGAAATGGGATCGAGAACGGGACCGAGAGGATACATGTAAAAGATAACATGCGAGTAAGTTCCACAGGAAAACAAGGATCAAGGATATACTTATAAAGATATGATGCGCGTATCCAGCCTTCAATCTTCTAAGTCACGTTTCCTTGAGTTTAACTCCACTGTGCTTTGACCATCTTTTACCTCACGATTTCTTAGCTTCTTAACTCTTATTTCCAAATATGAGTTGGAACCCATTTCATTGTCGCCTCTCGTCTTTTTTTCACTTACTCTTCTTCTATCATACTCGGCTTAAACATAACTGTGACTTCATGGTTTCATGCCAGCCTTCCAAAATTCACTAGTGAATCCTGGCTCTCGTTTACTTACTATAAAGTATTCCACGCAGCAGAACTTTTCTTGAAAATACTAATCCACGTTGCCAATTGCTCTTTACCGGAGTGAAATGAGCACTTTTCGTGAGTCTACCTACTATGACCCACGTGCTCGTATTCCCTTTCCTTGATCTAGGCAGTCCATCCACGAAATCCTTCGTGACGCTTTACTACTTCCATTGCGGGGACCTCCAATGGATGTAATAGCCCACCGGGCTTTTTATGACTTGGCCTTTAACCTGTTGGCACAACATGCACCTTGGGACAAACTCGGCCACCTCCTCGAGTGATGTGCATCATCAAGAACCTCTTTCTCTCATCGCGTCTTAGCCATCCCTTGTCATCTATAGCGAGGTGACTACTATCTCGCCTCGAATCAACTTGTCCATGATCTCGACTTAACTGCGGGTCCTCCTTCTGTGAAGTCCCTACTTGATCCAGAAGGGTAGGTCTAAGCTCAAGGGACGCTAACTAACTAATTAAACTGAGAGAACTTCTTACTTCAATTGTCCTCGTCGGAGCTTTCCGGTCTTGAACCGCGACCATTTTAGCGGGATCCACCGCTAAGCCTTGCTTAGAAACTATGTGCCCAAGAAATCTAACTCCTTTTTTTTCAAAATGACATTTGGAGGACTTGGCTTTCAACTGATGCGCTCCGAGCGTATCCATCACCTCCACGAGATGCCTTACGTGCTCTTCCTTATCCTTAGAGAAGATCAGAATATCATCTACGAAGACCACGACAAACTTGTTCAAGAACTCCCTGAACATCCTACTCATCAAGTCCACGAAATATGCGGGTGCATTAGTCAAACCGAATGGCATGAAAAGCCATTCGAAGAATCCATCTGGAGTTCTGAACGCAGTCTTGTCTATACTATCCTCAGCTACCCTGAGCTGATGGAATCTAGTAGCAAGATCAAGAGAGAACAGATGTTCCTACAGGCTGATCAAACAGATCATCGATCCTTGGCAATGGTTGTCTATTCTCTTTGTTTAATTCACGATAATCGACACACGGACGCAGCGAACTGTCCACATTAGTAGCGAATACTACTAAAACACCTTCCTCGGAAATGCTTCATCCAATGAAGTTCTTCTCAAGCAACTCCTTCACTTGCTTACTTAGCTCCCGTCTTTCACGCGGAGCCATGTGCCGAACGGGCAAAGAAACTAGCTTTGCATTATCCACCAGATAAATGCAGAAATTAAACTCGCGTTTAGGGGGTAACCCCCTAACTTCATTGAAAACATCCGGATACTCTCGAACCACTCTCACAGACTGAAGAGTCTCCATTGACGAGTCGAGTGATTCAAGATAGCACAACATGACGGGACCTCTCGGATTACAAGAAATTTATAGGGTGTTTCCGAGGCGAGTCATGAGCCTCACAACCCTATGCTCACAATCAAGAATGGCTCCATATCTGGACAGCCAATCCATGCCCAATATCAATCTGTATGCCCTAAAACCAAGAACATAAGCACTGCACAAGAGCTCTACACTCAGTATAGAGATCCTCAAATCCCCACATATCATAGACAAATGGGCGGAACCCCCAATAGGATTTGAGACACAGACGGGATCATCTACCAAGCTAGTACTAAGGTGCAAATTATCAACAAGATCAGATGAGATAAAGCTATGCGATGCACCAGAATCAAACAAGGTACGAACTGGAAAATCAGAAATATATACAAGGCTCTCAACAGAGATACTACCTCGATCGGGAACTGGAGCGGTATTGAGAGCATGAACTTGCCCTCCTGAAGGTCCAGCACGCTGAGTCTGACCCTGGCCTTGCCCTTGCTTCTTCGGGCAATCCTTGCTGAAATGTCCTGTCTTACCGCAGAAAAAGCATTCACCATTCTTCCTTTTCCTCTTCTTACAATCCTTAATAAGATGCCCAACTGAACCGCAATAATGGCACTTCTCCTTGTTGTTCTTGCCCTTGTTGTTGTTCCCCTTGTTGCCTTGACTCTTGTTCTTGTTCTGATTGCCTTGACTGCCCTGACCACTTGGATTACCCTGATTTCCTTTTCCCTGGGAATCAGTCTTCTTGGCTTGAGTATCATTTTTCTTGACATCTCCCTGAAGTAACGCCATATCAACCAAGCTCTCAAACGTGGCCCCATGGGGAATATGTGACATAGCCAATCCCTGCAACGGCTCATTTAATCCTCTAGCAAAACGAAGGGCCTTCTTCTGAGGAGTATTCACCATATCCAAGCCAAAACGAGCTAACTGATTGAACTTGTTCACATATTCTTTGACAGACATATCTCCTTGCTTCAAAGTTATGAACCTTTCCATTTGCAGATTCTCCTCAGCAGAAGATAGAAACTTAAGCACGAACCTTGCCCTAAAATCGGCCCAAGTCTCAACAGGCCTAGTACCATTGGTGACTTCCCACCAATAAGCGGCTTCATCCTTCATAAGCCAAACTGCCAACAAGATCTTCCTCTGATCATCTAATCCAAAGATAGCAAATAAATCCTCGGTCTCTTTCAACCAATTTCTGGCCTCTACAAAAGTCTCAGTGCCTTGAAAATTCTTGCCACCCATTGCTTTGAAATCTTTGCAAGTCTTTGCGAAGTCAGCTTGAGGATGCTGAGGGGGAGGAGGAAGAGGAACCTCAGCGACATGAGGAGGAGGAACATTAGCGACAGGAGGAGGAGGAATATTAACTACTGGAGGAGGAGGAGGAGGAACATCTGCGGGGCCGGCTTCGGTCGCCCTAGCCTCCAAAAGTCTCCTATACCAAACAGGTACGTGTACTCCATCCGGAATAGCAAAGTTATCGGCCATACTGAAAACGAAGAAAAAGACAGATTCAGAATAGAGAAAAACGAAGGGATTTTGCTAATGGCTTTTTGGGGAATAGCCTTTAAAATAAACTAGACTTTTCTTGGGAAAATACTTTATACTTGGTTTTGAAAATAGTTTTCCAAAAGTTTTAAAAACCTTTTTGTACCTTCTCGTAAACCATATGCTCTGATACCAAATGTAACACCCCACCTCCGCCAGGGTGACTCTTGCAAGTACTCTGACTTTGGAGGGGCGTTTGAATCAGGTAAACATGCATAATGATATATCAAGGCAGAACAAGAACATATGTATATGCGTAAACAGAGTAAATAACACAGATAAAACAGCGGAAGATTTTAAACCATTTCAAAGCAAGTCTGGTACAACATAATGTCAACTTTCCAAATAAACAAGTCTAGATAAAAACAACATCACTGAAAAACTGGAATACATAAGTACTATCCCCAAAATTAGTGATAACCATAGCTAGCTTCATGTCAAGACCGTACATGAGCTAAGATCCCACAAGCAAGCGATCAGAAATCCAGCTAAGCTCCAATATTCCCTCCCTGAGAACCTGGGGGGAAACGGAAGAAAAGAGGCGAAAGAAAACAGGTCAGTCAAAAAGACTGAGTAAGCCCTACTACAATCAATGTAAACTGATAAAGTTAACTGGCATGAGCAGCAGGGATGAACATAAGGATAACAACATACTAGCATGATGATTAACTAACAAGGTAGATAAAGGTGTCATCGCATAATCAGGATTAAGGTTTTGCACCACAGGTGTACTAGCAAACTAACATGACTTGAATAAACAAGTATTGATCCCTTGGCCCAAGCTTTGGCCCAATAACCTGAAGTGACCCTCATACGAGGTCCAATAACATGAAGTGACCCTAACACAAGGTCCAACCAAACGGTCTAATCGATCGGCTCCCTATAAGCCTAACTCGTCACGTGTTGGTGTCAATACGGCCCAAACATAATTGTAGTCGAACTGTGCCGGGTCCACCCTTCGGGTGTATCAAGCCCTAGGGTGCCAACCCCTGGACACCATAAACATGAGTGCACAGTCTCGATCTACTGGTACCCATGGGTGACTTCACCAAATACGGACTACGTGCACGACCATAGTCCGTCCGGAACTACATCGGCGTACCACCCGGCCGTCGTTTATTGGTCGCTTACCTCCAGCCCAGTAATCGTGCCCCCTCCCTAGCCTAGTCCCTAGGGTCTTAATGATACAAACTTGGGATTACTGCTGGAGTGGGCCCCCCATTGCTAGGATTTTCTAGTGGGTTAAGTACGATTTAACCCTCTTGCTAATCATGGATTAACTTGGTTAAGTGTAACTATGAGTTCACGACTTAACCCCGATTAATCTACCAAGCCCAAATTGGTTAAGTATTAAGTGGACCATGACTTAACCCTAATCATGAGGCATTAATTAATTAATGCGCCTTAACCTCTCACATTAGATTTGTTGCGGTTACTAGTTAAGCCGGTCGGTTCCGGGTAGCTTTACACCATAACTTGGTCTAACCTCGGGTTCAAGGTACCACATGACCAACTTCTCACATTGGGTCCTATTGTTTGTAGCAACTAGTTAAGCCGGTCGGTTCCGGGTAGGTTTACGCTACAAACTCAACCCAACCTCGAGTTGGTCACACTTATATTTTCTAAGTGTCATGTCCATCATGTTTCCAAAACATGTTACAAATTTTCAAGCAATTGGGTAGACCTAACTTAATAGGTAAATTCCCAATGGGTAGACCTAACTTAATAGGTAAATTCCCAAGCTTATGTTTTTATGTCTTTTAAGTTTACCCAACCCCAAACGCAATCCCATCGCTTACATATCGCAATAGCGCATAAAGGATAGAAAGAGGGAACTTGGCATAATCATGACATAAAAGTGTTGAAGCCACAAGTTCAACATGGTGGCATATGAAATGTACATATGTTCATATACTTGCATTAGGCCTCAAAAGCATGCATAAAACCAATCTTATCATATTGGTGATACATGGTGATAAATGACATGTAAAAATGGCCATAAGTTCGCATCTAGCCTCACATGCAAGTTATCATAAGAGATATGATAACTTACATGTTGCCAAAATGCAACCTTTGGCACAAAGCTTGAAGCTTTATGTTCATAAACCCAAGATAAGCTTGCATAACATGATAGCATGAACAAAATGTTCAACCCAAACTTGCATAACATACTTGCATATCATAACATATCAACTTGCATAGCATAACTTGATGAACTTGCATAACACATCATAGTAAACTTGCATGTCATGGCAAACTTGCATATCATACATTTAACTTTAGAGTTTAAGTATGAAAGTAGAATAGGGCTTACAATGCTTATGAGGACTCAAATGAGTATAGCAAATATAAGAAAGCCCTTATGCAATCAAATAAACCCAAAATGCAAGCAAAACCCTTGAGCCAAAATGACCAAAACTCTTTCTTTATGATGCAAATATAGAAACTTGACTTGAATGCAAGCTAATGAGGCTCATACAAGCTTGAAAACACTTGTATGCATGGAAACTCTCATAAAAATTTATTTAGGATTTTATGAAGAGAGTGGAGGCCATGAGAGGATTGATTTTGCCATAGTTTAGTTGTATGAATGAATAATGATGATTTAGGGTTAGGTTAGGGCCTTATTTATAGATTAGGCAAGTGTTTTAGGCCATAGGATTAAACCCTAGTTCCAATCTCAGCCCTCAAAACCGAATCTGGCCCCCAAGCTCAACACAATCTCTAAATGGTGCACCAGGCTAAACAGCCCGACTGGACCAAGTCGACAGCCAAGTCGACAGGGCCATCGACTTGGGCCAACCAAGTCGACTCCCAAGTCGACAGGGCTATCGACTAGGGTGCTCTGGCGGGAATTTTCCCGCCTAGCCCTGTATGACCTAATTTTCAAATTCAACCTTTAATTTGAAATCTGTTTTTACTTTGAATTTTTCTGAAAACTTCGTTGGGCCTTAATCGGGTCATACGGACTCCGATTTTCGAAAACTCGGACTCTATTTCGCGTATTTTTCCGAGAAGAACGCAATGGCATAGCCCGTTTCCCTTAATTCAGATTTTAGAATTAAATTCTGCCTCAATTTATGTTATAACAGGTTAATAGAAATACGGGTTGTTACAATTTTAAAGCATTTATAACACTCCTCATTTGCATATTACCGTTTGGACCCTTGATCCGCGCCAATAAGATCAAGAAAGTTTCAAAATATATGTGAAATTTTGATGTTTGCATCGAATAAGTAGGTTTCTTGGTGCTCAAGTTATCAGGTAAAACACCGCCGCCTGTTTGAAACTCTACCATTTCAAATACATATAAGACTCTTCATTAAATAATAGTTCTTTTAAAAACACGTTTCGACTTTGGGAGTAGAATTTGCGTGAATAAGACGAAAAAATTTTAAAATATTAGTAGAATATTCATATTTCCATATTGACCGAGCAGGTTGCTTAGTGACTAAGTAATCAGGTAAAACACTTCTGCATGTTTGCCATTCTACATAGTAAAGCATCTATAACACTCATCATTTGCATATTACCGTTTGGACCCTGGATCTGCGTCAATAAGATCAAGAAAGTTTCAAAATATATGTGAAACTTTGATGTTTGCATCGAAAAAGTAGGTTTATTAGTGCTCAAGCAATCAGGTAAAACACTGCCGCATGTTTGAAACTCTACCATTTCAAATACATATAACACTCATCATCAAATGATAGTGCTTTTATAAACACGTTTCGACTTTGGGAGTAGAATTTACGTGAATAAGACGAAAAAGTTTTCGAATATTATTAGAATATTCATATTTTCATATTGACCGAGCAGGTTGCTTAGTGACTATGTAATTAGCTAAAACACTGCCGCATGTTTGTCATTCTACATTTTTAAAGCATCTATAACACTCATCATTTGCATATTACCATTTGGACCCAGGATCCGCTCCAATAAGATCAAGAAAGTTTCAAAATATAAGTGAAACTTTGATGTTTGCATCGAATAAGTAGGTTTCTTGGTGCTCAAGTAATCAGGTAAAACACTGCAGCATGTTTGAAACTTTACCATTTCAAATACATATAACACTCATCATTAAATAATAGTGCTTCTAAAAACTCGTTTCGACTTTGGGAGTAGGATTTGCGTGAATAAGACAAAAAAGTTTTCAAATATTAGTAGAATATTCATATTTTCATATTGACCGAGCAGGTTGCTTAGTGACTAAGTAATCAGGTAAAACACCGCCGCATGTTTGACATTCTACATTTTAAAGCATCTATAACACTCATCATTTGCATATTATCGTTTGGACCCTGGTCCAAGCGAATAAGATCAAGAAAGTTTCAAAATATAAGTGAAACTTTGATGTTTGCAACGAATAAGTAGGTTTCTTGGTGCTTAAGTAATCAGGTAAAATTCCACCGCATGTTTGAAACTCTACCATTTCAAATACATATAACACTCATCATTAAATAATTGTGCTTTTAAAAACATGTTTCGACTTTGGGATTAGAATTCGCGTGAATAAGACGAAATAGTTTTCGAATATTAGTAGAATATTCATATTTTCATATTGACCGAGCAAGTTGCTTAGTGACTAAGTAATCAGGTAGAATACTGCCGCATGTTTGTCATTCTACATTTTAAAGCATCTATAACACTCATCATTTGCATATTACCATTTGGACCTTGGATCCGCGCCAATAAGATCAAGAAAGTTTCAAAATATAATTGAAACTTTGATGTTTGCAAAGAATAAGTAGGTTTCTTGATGCTCAAGTAATCAGGTAAAACACTGCCGCATGTTTGAAACTCTACCATTTCAAATACATATAACACTCATCATTGAATAATAGTGCTTTTAAAAATTAGTTTCGACTTTGGAAGTAGAATTTGCGTGAATAAGACGAAAAAGTTTTCAAACATTAGTAGAATATTCATATTTTCATATTGACCGAGCACGTTGCTTAGTGACTAAGTAATCTGGTAAAACACTTCCGCATGTTTACCATTCTACATTTTAAAGCATCTATAACACTCATCATTTGCATATTACCGTTTGGACTCTGGATCCGTGCCAATAAGATCAAGAAATTTCAAAATATAAGTGAAATTTTGATGTTTGCATCGAAAAATTAGGTTTCTTGGTGCTCAAGTAATCAGGTAAAACACTGTCGCATGCTTGAAACTCTACCATTTGAAATACATGTAACACTCCTCATTAAAAAAAAGTGCTTTCAAAAATATGTTTCGACTTTGGGAGTAGAATTTGCATGAATAAGGCGAATTTTTTTTCGAATATTAGTAGAACATTCATATTTTCATATTGTCCGAGCAGGTTGCTTAGTGACTAAGTAATCATGTAAAACACTTCCGCATGTTTGCCATTCTACATTTTAAAGCATCTATAACACTCATCATTTGCATATAACCATTTGGACCCTGGATCCGCGCCAATAAGTTCAAGAAATTTTCAAAATATAAGTGAAACTTTGATGTTTGCATCGAATAAGTAGGTTTCTTGGTGCTCAAGTAATCAGGTAAAACACTGCCGCATGTTTGAAACTCTACCATTTCAAATACATATAACACTCATCATTAAATAATAGTGCTTTTAAAAACACGTTTCGACTTTGGGAGTAGAATTCGCGTGAATAAGACGAAAAAGTTTTCGAATATTAGTAGAATATTCATATTTTCATATTGACCGAGCTGGTTGCTTGGTGACTAAGTAATCAGGTAGAACACTGCCACATGTTTGCCATTCTACATTTTAAAGTATCTGTAACACTCATCATTTGCATATTACCATTTGGACCCTGGATCCGCGCCAACAAGATCAAGAAAGTTTCAAAATATAATTGAAACTTTGATGTTTGTAGCGAATAAGTTGGTTTCCTGGTGCTCAAGTAATCAGGTAAAACACTGCCGCGTGTTTGAAACTCTACCATTTCAAATACATATAACACTCATCATTGAATAATAGTGCTTTTAAAAATAAGTTTCGACTTTGGGAGTAGAATTTGCGTGAATAAGACGAAAAAGTTTTCAAATATTAGTAGAATATTCATATTTTCATATTGACCGAGCAGGTTGCTTAGTGACTAAGTAATCTTGTAAAACACTTCCTCATGTTTGCCATTCTACATTTTAAAGCATCTATAATACTCATCATTTGCATATTATCGTTTGGACCCTGGATCCGCGCCAATAAGATCAAGAAAGTTTCAAAATATAAGTGAAACTTTGATGTTTGCATCGAAAAATTAGGTTTCTTGGTGCTCAAGTAATCAGGTAAAACACTGTCGCATGTTTGAAACTCTACCATTTCGAATACATACAACACTCTTCATTAAATAATAGTGCTTTTAAAAACACGTTTCGACTTTGGGAGTAGAATTTACGTGAATAAGACGAAAAAGTTTTCAAATATTAGTAGAATATTCATATTTTCATATTGTCCGAGCAGGTTGCTTAGTTAATAAATAATCAGGTAAAACACTTCCGCATGTTTTCCATTCTACATTTTAAAGCATCTATAACACTCATCATTTGCATATTAACGTTTGGACCCTGGATCCGTGCCAATAAGATCAAGAAAGTTTAAAAATATATGTGAAACTTTGATGTTTGCATCGAATAAGTAGGTTTATTGGTGCTCAAGTAATTAGGTAAAACACCGCCGCATGTTTGAAACTCTACCATTTCAAATACATATAAGAATCTTCATTAAATAATAGTGCTTTTAAAAACACGTTTCAACTTTGGGAGTAGAATTTGCGTGAATAAGACGAAAAAGTTTTCAAATATTAGTAGAATATTCATATTTTCATATTGACCGAGCAGGTTTCTTAGTGACAAAGTAATCAGGTAAAACACTTCTGCATGTTTGCCATTCTACATTTTAAAGCATCTATAACACTCCTCATTTGCATATTACCGTTTGGACCCTGGATCCGTGCGAATAAGATCAAGAAAGTTTCAAAATATAAGTGAAACTTTGATGTTTGCATCGAAAAATTAGGTTTCTTGGTGCTCAAGTAATCAGGTAAAACACAGCCGTATGTTTGAAACTCTACCATTTCAAATACATATAACACTCATCATTAAATAATAGTGCTTTTAAAAACACGTTTCGACTTTGGGAGTAGAATTTACGTGAATAAGACGAAAAAGTTTTCGAATATTAGTAGAATATTCATATTTTCATATTGACCGAGCAGGTTGCTTAGTGACTAAGTAATCAGCTAAAACACTGCCGCATATTAGTCATTCTACATTTTAAAAGCATCTGGTGCACTCATCATTTGCATATTACCGTTTGGACCCTGGATCCGCGCCAATAAGATCAAGAAAGTTTCAAAACATAAGTGAAACTTTGATGTTTGCATCGAATAAGTAGGATTCTTGGTGCTCAAGTAATCAGGTCAAACACTGCCGCATGTTTGAAACTCTACCATTTCAAATACATATAACACTCATCATTAAATAATAGTGCTTTTAAAAACACGTTTCGACTTTGGGAGTAGAATTTACGTGAATAATACGAAAAGTTCTCGAATATTAGTAGAATATTCATATTTTCATATTGACCGAGCAGGTTGCTTAGTGACTAAGTAATCAGGTAAAACACCGCCGCATGTTTATCATTCTACATTTTAAAGCACCTGTAACACTCATCATTTTCATGTTACCGTTTGGACCCTGGATCTGCACCAATAAGATCAAGAAAGTTTCAAAATATAAGTGAAACTTTGATATTTGTATCGAATAAGTAGGTTTCTTGGTTTTCAAATACATATAACACTCATCATTAAATAATAGTGCTTTTAAAAACACGTTTCGACTTTGGGAGTAGAATTTGCATGAATAAGACGAAAAAGTTTTCGAATATTACTAGAATATTCATATTTTCATATTAACCGAGCAGGTTGCTTATTGACATTCTACATTTTAAAGGATCTATAACACTCATTATTTGCATATTACCTTTTGGACCCTGAATCCGCGCGAATAAGTTCAAGAAAGTTTCAAAATATAAGTGAAACTTTAATGTTTGCAACGAATAAGTAGGTTTCTTGGTGCTTAAATAATCACGTAAAATTTCACCCCATGTTTGAAACTCTACCATTTCAAATACATATAACACTCATCATTAAATAATAATGCTTTTAAAAACACGTTTCGACTTTGGGAGTAGAATTCGCGTGAATAAGACAAAAAAGTTTTCAAATATTAGTAGAGTATTCATATTTTCATATTGACCGAGCAGGTTGTTTAGTGACTAAGTAATCAGGTAAAACACTGCCGCATGTTTAACATTCTACATTTAAAAGCATCTATAACACTCATCATTTGCATATTACCGTTTCGACCCTAGATCCGCGCCAATAAGATCAAGATAGTTTCAAAATATAAGTGAAACGTTGATGTTTGCAACGAATAAGTAGGTTTCTTGATGCCCAAGTAATCAGGTAAAACACTGTCGCATGTTTGAAACTCTACCATTTCAAATTCATATAACACTCATTATTAAATAATAGTGCTTTTAAAAACACGTTTCGACTTCGGGAGTAGAATTCGCATGAATAAGACGAAAAAGTTTTCGAATATTAGTAGAATATTCATATTTTCATATTGACCGAGCAGGTTGCTTAGGGACTAAGTAATCAGGTAAAACACTGTCGCATGTTTGTCGTTCTATATTTTAAAGCATCTATAACACTCATCATTTGCATATTACAGTTTGGATACTGGATCCGCGCCAATAAGATCGAGAAAGTTTCAAAATATAATTGAAACTTTGATGTTTGCAGCGAATAAGTAGGTTTCTTGGTGCTCAAGTAGTCATGTAAAACACTGCCGCTTGTTTGAAACTCTACCATTTCAAATACATTTAACACTCATCATTAAATAATAGTGCTTTTAAAAACACGTTTTGACTTTGGGAGTAGAATTTGCGTGAATAAGACGAAAAAGTTTTCGAATATTAGTGGAATATTCATATTTTCATATTGACCGAGCAAGTTGCTTAGTGACTAAGTAATCAGCTAAAACACTGCCGCATGTTTGTCATTCTACATTTTAAAAGCATCTATATCACTCATTATTTGCATATTACCGTTTGGACCCTGGATCCGCGCGAATAAGATCAAGGAAGTTTCAAAATATAAGTGAAACTTGATGTTTGCATCGAATAAGTAGGTTTCTTGGTGCTTAAGTAACCAGGTAATACACTGCCGCATGTTTGAAACTCTACCATTTCAAATACATATAACACTCATCATTAAATAATAGTTCTTTTAAAAACACGTTTCGACTTCGGGAGTAGAATTCGCGTGAATAAGACGAAAAAGTTTTCGAATATTAGTAGAATATTCATATTTTCATATTGACCGAGTAGGTTACTTTGTGACTAAGTAATCAGGTAAAATACTGCCGCATGTTTGTCATTCTACATTTTAAAGCATCTATAACAATCACCATTTTCATATTACCGTTTTGACCCTGGATTCGCGCCAATAAGATCAAGAAAGCTACAAAATATAAGTGAAACTTTGATGTTTTTATCGAATAAGTAGGTTTCTTGGTTTTCAAATTCATATAACACTCATCATTATATAAAAGTGCTTTTAAAAACACGTTTTGACTTTGGGAGTAGAATTTGCATGAAATAGACGAAAAAGTTTTCGAATATTAGTAGAATATTCATATTTTCATATTAACCGAGCAGGTTACTTAGTGACTAAGTAATCAGGTAAAACACTACCGCATGTTTGACATTCTACATTTTAAAGCATCTATAAGACTCACCATTTGCATATTACCGTTTGGACCCTGGATCCGCGCGAATAAGATATAGAAAGTTTCAAAATATAAGTGAAACTTTGATGTTTGCAACGAATAAGAAGGTTTCTTGGTGCATAAGTAATCAGGTAAAATTCTACCGCATGTTTGAAACTCTACCATTTCAAATATATATAACACTCATCATTAAACAATAGTGCTTTTAAAAACACGTTTCGACTTTGGGAGTACAATTCGCGTGAATAAGACGAAAAAGTTTTCAAATATTAGTAGAATATTCATAGTTTCATATTGACCGAGCATGTTGCTTAGTGACTAAGTAATCACGTAGAACACTGCTGCATGTTTGCTATTCTACCTTTCGAAGCATCTATAACACTCATCATTTGCATATTACCATTTGGACCCTAGATCCGCGCCAATAAGATCAAGAAAGTTTCAAAATATAATTGAAACTTTGATGTTTGCATCGAATAAGTAGGTTTCTTGGTGCTCAAGTAATCAGGTAAAACACTACCGCATGTTTGAAACTCTACCATTTCAAATACATATAACACTCATCATTGAATAGTAGTGCTTTTAAAAATAAGTTTCGACTTTGGGAGTAGAATTTGCGTGAATAAGATGAAAAAGTTTTCAAATATTAGTAGAATATTCGTATTTTTATATTTACCGAGCAGGTTACTTAGTGACTAAGTAATCTTGTAAAACACTTCCGCATGTTTGCCATTCTACATTTTAAAGCATCTATAACACTCATCATTTGCATATTACCATTTGGACCCTGGATCTGCGCCAATAAGATCAAGAAAGTTTCAAAATATAAGTGAAACTTTGATGTTTGCATCGAAAAAGTAGGTTTCTTGGTGCTCAAGTAATCAGGTAAAACACTGTCGCATGTTTGACACTCTACCATTTCAAATACATATAACACTCATCATTAAATAATAGTGCTTTTCAAAACACGTTTCGACTTTGGGAGTAGAATTTGCGTGAATAAGACGAAAAAGTTTTCGAATATTAGTAAAATATTCATATTTTCATATTGTCCGAGCAGGTTGCTTAGTGACTAAGTAATCAGGTAAAACACTTCCGCATGTTTGCTATTCTACATTTTAAAGCATCTATAACACTCATCATTTGCATATTACCGTTTGGACCCTGGATCCGCGCAAATAAGATCAAGAAAGTTTCAAAATATATGTGAAACTTTGATGTTTGCATCGAATAAGTAGGTTTCTTGGTGCTCAAGTAATCAGGTAAAACACCGCCGCATGTTTGAAACTCTACCATTTCAAATACATATAAGACTCTTCATTAAATAATAGTGCTTTTAAAAACACGTTTCGACTTTGGGAGTAGAATTTGCGTGAATAAGATGAAAAAGTTTTCAAATATTAGTAGAATATTCATATTTTCTTTTTGATCGAGCAGGTTGCTTAGTGACTAAGTAATCGGGTAAAAGACTGCCGCGTGTTTGTCGTTCTACATTTTAAAACATCTATAACACTCATCATTTTCATATTACCGTTTGGACCCTAGATCCGCGCCAATAAGATCAAGAAAGTTTCAAAATATAAGTGAAACTTTGATGTTTGCAACGAATAAGTAGGTTTCTTGGTGCTTAAGTAATCAGGTAAAATTCCACCGCATGTTTGAAACTCTACCATTTCAAAAACATATAACACTCATCATTAAATAATAGTGCTTTTAAAAACACGTTTCGACTTTGGGAGTAGAATTCGCGTGAATAAGACGAAAAAGTTTTCGAATATTAGTAGAATATTCATATTTTCATATTGACCGAGCAGGTTGCTTAGTGACTAAGTTATCAGGTAGAACACTGCCGCATGTTTTCCATTCTACATTTTAAAGCATCTATAACACTCATCATTTTCATATTACCATTTGGACCCTGGATCCGCGCCAATAAGATAAAGAAAGTTTCAAAATATAATAGAAACTTTGATGTTTGCATCGAATAAGTAGTTATCTTGGTGCTCAAGTAATCAGGTAAAACACGGCCGCGTGTTTGAAACTCTACCATTTCAAATACATATAACACTCATCATTGAATAATAGTGCTTTTAAAAATAAGTTTCGACTTTGGGAGTAGAACTTGCGTGAATAAGACGAAAAAGTTTTCAAATATTAGTAGAATATTCATATTTTCATATTGACCGAGCAGGTTGCTTAGTGACTAAGTAATCTGGTAAAACACTTCCGCATGTTTGCCATTCTACATTTTAAAGCATCTATAGCACTCATCATTTGCATATTACCGTTTGGACTCTGAATCCGCGCCAATAAGATCAAGAAAGTTTCAAAATGTAAGTGAAACTTTGATGTTTGCATCGAAAAAGTAGGTTTCTTGGTGCTCAAGTAATCAGGTAAAACACTGCCGCATGTTTGAAACTCTACCATTTCAAATACATATAACACTCATCATTAAATAATAGTGCTTTTAAAAACACGTTTCGATTTTGGGAGTAGAATTTGCGTGAATAAGACGAAAAAGTTTTCGAATATTAGTAGAATATTCATATTTTCATATTGTCCGAGCAGGTTGCTTAGTGAATAAGTAATCAGGTAAAACACTTCCGCATGTTTGCCATTCTACATTTTAAAGCATCTATAACACTCATCATTTGCATATTAACGTTTGGACCCTGGATCCGCGCCAATAAGATCAAGAAAGTTTAAAAATATAAGTGAAACTTTGATGTTTGCATCGAAAAAGTAGGTTTCTTGGTGCTCAATTAATCAGGTAAAACACTGTCGCATATTTGAAACTCTACCATTTCAAATACATATAACACTCATCATTAAATAATAGTGCTTTTAAAAACACGTTTCGACTTTGGGAGTAGAATTTACGTGAATAAGATGAAAAAGTTTTCGAATATTAGTAGAATATTCATATTTTCATATTGACCGGGCAGGTTGCTTAATGACCAAGTTATCAGCTAAAACACTGCCGCATGTTTGTCATTCTACATTTTAAAGCATCTATAACACTCATCATTTGCAAATTACCGTTTGGACCTTGGATCCGCGCCAATAAGATCAAGAAAGTTTCAAAATATAAGTGAAACTTTGATGTTTGCATCGAAAAAAAAGGTTTCTTGGTGCTCAAGTAATCAGGTAAAATACCACCGCATGTTTGAAACTCTACCATTTCAAATACATATAACACTCATCATTAAATAATAGTGCTTTTAAATACCCGTTTCGACTTTGGGAGTAGAATTCGCGTGAATAAGACGATTTTTTTTTGAATATTAGTAGAATATTCATATTTTCATATTGTCCGAGCAGGTTTGCTTAGCGACTAAGTAATCAGGTAAAACACTTCCGCATGTTTGCCATTCTACATTTTAAAGCATCTATAACACTCATCATTTTCATATTACCGTTTGGACCCTGGATCCGCTCCAATAAGATCAAGAAAGTTTCAAAATATAAGTGAAACTTTGATGTTTGTATCGAATAAGTAGGTTTCTTGGTGCTTAAGTAATCAGGTAAAATTCCACCGCATGTTTGAAACTCTACCATTTCAAATACATATAACACTCATCATTAAATAATAGTGCTTTTAAAAACACGTCTTGACTTTGGGAGTAGAATTCGCGTGAATAAGACGAAAAAGTTTTTGAATATTAGTAGAATATTCATATTGACCGAGCAGGTTGCTTAGTGACTAAGTAATCAGGTAGAACACTGCCGCATGTTTGCCATTCTACATTTTAAAGCATCTATAACACTCATCATTTGCATATTACCATTTGGACCCTGGATCCACGCCAATAAGATAAAGAAAGTTTCAAAATATAATAGAAACTTTGATGTTTGCATCGAATAAGTAGTTTTCTTGGTGCTCAAGTAATCAGGTAAAACACGGCCGCGTGTTTGAAACTCTACCATTTCAAATACATATAACACTCATCATTGAATAATAGTGCTTTTAAAAATAAGTTTCGACTTTGGGAGTAGAATTTGCGTGAATAAGACGAAAAAGTTTTCAAATATTAGTAGAATATTCATATTTTCATGTTGACCGAGCAGGTTGCTTAGTGACTAAGTAATCTGGTAAAACACTTCCGCATGTTTACCATTCTACATTTTAAAGCATCTATAGCACTCATCATTTGCATATTACCGTTTGGACCTTGGATCCGCGCCAATAAGATCAAGAAAGTTTCAAAATATAAGTGAAACTTTGATGTTTGCATCGAAAAAGTAGGTTTCTTGGTGCTCAAGTAATCTGGTAAAATACCACCGCATGTTTGAAACTCTACCATTTCAAATACATATAACACTCATCATTAAATAATAGTGCTTTTAAAAACACGTTTCGACTTTGGGAGTAGAATTCGTGTGAATAAGCCGAATTTTTTTCGAATATTAGTAGAATATTCGTATTTTCATATTGTCCGAGCAGGTTGCTTAGCTACAAAGTAATCAGGTAAAACACTTCCGCATGTTTGTCATTCTACATTTTAAAGCATCTACAACACTCATCATTTGCATATTACCGTTTGGGCCCTGGATCCGCACCAATAAGATCAAGAAAGTTTCAAAATATATGTGAAACTTTGATGTTTGCATCGAATAAGTAGGTTTCTTAGTGCTCAAGTAATCAGGTAAAACAACGCCGCATGTTTGTAACTCTACCATTTCAAATACATATAAGACTCTTTATTAAATAATAGTGCTTTTAAAAACACGTTTCGACTTTGGGAGTAGAATTTGCGTGAATAAGACGATAAAGTTTCCAAATATTAGTAGAATATTCATATTTTCATATTGACCAAGCAGGTTGCTTAGTGACTAAGTAATCAGGTAAAACACTTCCGCATGTTTGCCATTCTACATATTAAAGCATCTATAACACTCATCATTTGCATATTACCGTTTGGACCCTGGATCCGCGCCAATAAGATCAAGAAAGTTTCAAAATATAAGTGAAACTTTGATATTTGTATCGAATAAGTAGGTTTCTTGGTTTTCAAATACATATAACACTCATCATTAAACAACAGTGCTTTTAAAAACACGTTTCGACTTTGGGAGTAGAATTTGCATGAATAAGACAAAAAAGTTTTCGAATATTAGTAGAATATTCATATTTTCATATTGTCCGAGCAGGTTGCTTACTGACTAAGTAATCAGGTAAAACACTTCCGCATGTTTGCCATTCTACATTTTAAAGCATCTATAACACTCATCATTTGCATATTACCGTTTAGACCCTGGATCCACACCAATAAGATCAAGAAAGTTTCAAAATATATGTGAAACTTTGATGTTTGCATCGAATAAGTAGGTTTCTTGGTGCTCAAGTAATCAGGTAAAACATCGCCGCATGTTTGAAACTCTACCATTTCAAATACATATAAGACTCTTCATCAAATAATAGTGCTTTTAAAAACACGTTTCGACTTTGGGAGTAGAATTTGCATGAATAAGACGAAAAAGTTTCCAAATATTAGTAGAATATTCATATTTTCATATTGACCAAGCAAGTTGCTTAGTGACTAAGTAATCAGGTAAAACACTTCCGCATGTTTGCCATTCTACATATTAAAGCATCTATAAAACTCATCATTTGCATATTACCGTTTGGACCCTGGATCCGCGCCTATAAGATCAAGAAAGTTTCAAAATATATAAGTGAAACTTTGATGTTTGCATCGAAAAAGTAGGTTTTTTGGTGCTCAAGTAATCAGGTAAAACACTGCCGCATGTTTGAAACTCTACCATTTCAAATACATATAACACTAATCAATAAATAATAGTGCTTTTAAAAACACGTTTCGATTTTGGGAGTAGAATTTACGTGAATAAGACGAAAAAGTTTTCGAATATTATTAGAATATTCATATTTTCATATTGACCGAGCAGGTTGCTTAGTGACTAAGTAATCAGCTAAAACACTGCCGCATGTTTGTCATTCTACATTTTAAAAGCATCCATAACACTCATCATTTGTATATTACCGTTTGGACCCAGGGTCCGCGCAAATAAGATCAAGAAAGTTTCAAAATATAAGTGAAACTTTGATGTTTGCATCGAATAAGTAAGTTTCTTGGTGCTCTAGTAATCAGGTAAAACACTGCCGCATGTTTGAAACTCTACTATTTCAAATACATATAACACTCATCATTGAATAATAGTGCTTTTAAAAACACGTTTCGACTTTGGGAGTAGAATTTGCGTGAATAAGACGAAAAAGTTTTCGAATATTAGTAGAATATTCATATTGACCGAGCAGGTTGCTTAGTGACTAAGTAATCAGGTAAAACACTGCCGCATGTTTGACATTCTACATTTTAAAGCATCTATAACACTCATCATTTGCATATTACCGTTTGGACCCTGGATCCGCGCGAATAAGATCAAGAAAGTTTCAAAATATAAGTGAAACTTTGATGTTTGCAACGAATAAGTAGATTTCTTGGTGCTTAAGTAATCTGGTAAAATTCCACCGCATATTTGAAACTCTACCATTTCAAATACATATAACACTCATCATTAATAAATAGTGCTTTTAAAAAATGGTTTCGACTTTGGGAGTAGAATTCGCGTGAATAAGACGAAAAAGTTTTCGAATATTAGTAGAATATTCATATTTTCATATTGACCGAGCAGGTTGCTTAGTGACAAAGTAATCAGGTAGGACACTGCCGCATGTTTGCAACGCTACATTTTAAAGCATCTATAACACCATTCATTTGCATACTACCATTTGGACCCTGGATCCACGCCAATAAGATCAAGAAAGTTTCAAAATATAATTGAAACTTTGATGTTTCCATCGTATAAGTAGGTTTCTTGGTGCTCAAGTAATCACGTAAAACACCGCCGCATGTTTGAAACTCTACCATTTCAAATACATATAACACTCATCATTGAATAATAGTGCTTTTAAATGTAAGTTTCGATTTGGGAGTTGAATTTGCGTGAATAAGACGAAAAAGTTTTCAAATATTAGAAGAATATTCATATTTTCATATTGACCGAGCAGGTTGCTTAGTGACTAAGTAATCTGGTAAAACACTTCCGCATGTTTGCCATACTACATTTTAAAGCATCTATAACACTCATCATTTGCATAATACCGTTTGGACACTGGATCCGCGCCAATAAGATCAAGAAAGTTTCAACATATAAGTGAAAATTTGATGTTTACATCGAAAAATTAGGTTTCTTGGTGCTCAAGTAATCAGGTAAAACACTGTCGCATGTCTGAAACTCTACAATTTCAAATACATATAACATTCATCATTAAATAATAGTGCTTTTAAAAACACGTTTCGACTTTGGGAGTAGAATTTGCGTGAATAAGACGAAATGTTTACGAATATTAGTAGAATATTCATATTTTCATATTGTCCGAGCAGTTTGTTTAGTGATAAAGTAATCAGGTAAAACACTTCCGCATGTTTGCCATTCTACATTTTAAAGCATCTATAACACTCCTCATTTGCATATTACCGTTTGGACTCTTGATCCGCGCCAAGAAGATCAAGAAAGTTTCAAAATATATGTGAAACTTTGATGTTTGCATCGAATAAGTAGGTTTATTGGTGCTCAAGTTATCAGGTAAAACACCGCCGCATGTTTGAAACTCTACTATTTCAAATACATATAAGAGTCTTCATTAAATAATAGTGCTTTTAAAATCACGTTTCGACTTTGGGAGTAGAATTTGCGTGAATAAGACGAAAAAGTTTTCAAATATTAGTAGAATATTCATATTTTCATATTGACCGAGCAGGTTTCTTAGTAACTAAGTAATCAGGTAAAACACTTCCGCATGTTTGTCATTCTACATAGTAAAGCATCTATAACACTCATTATTTGCATATTACCGTTTGGACCCTGGATCCGCGCCAATAAGATCAAGAAAGTTTCAAAATATATGTGAAACTTTGATGTTTGCATCGAAAAAGTAGGTTTATTCGTGCTCAAGTAATCAGGTAAAACACTATCGCATGTTTGAAACTCTACCATTTCAAATACATATAACACTCATCATTAAATGATAGTGCTTTTAAAAACATGTTTCGACTTTGGGAGTAGAATTTACGTGAATAAGACGAAAAAGGATTCGAATATTATTAGAATATTCATATTTTCATATTGACCAAGCAGGTTGCTTAGTGACTAAGTAATCAGCTAAAACACTGCCGCATGTTTGTCATTCTACATTTTTAAAGCATCTATAACACTCATCATTTGCATATTACCATTTGGACCTAGGATCCGCTCCAATAAGATCAAGAAAGTTTCAAAATATAAGTGAAACTTTGATGTTTGCATCGAATAAATAGGTTTCTTGGTGCTGAAATAATCAGGTAAAACACTGCCGCATGTTTGAAACTCTACCATTTCAAATACATATAACACTCATCATTAAATAATAGTGCTTTTAAAAACTCGTTTCGACTTAGGGAGTAGGATTTGCGTGAATAAGACAAAAAAGTTTTCAAATATTAGTAGAATATTCATATTTTCATATTGACCGAGCAGGTTGCTTAGTGACTAAGTAATCAGGTAAAACACCGCCGCATGTTTGACATTTTACATTTTAAAGCATCAATAACACTCATCATTTGCATATTACCGTTTTGACCCTGGATCCGCGCGAATAATATCAAGGAAGTTTCAAAATATAAATGAAACTTTGATGTTTGCAACGAATAAGTAGGTTTCTTGGTGCTTAAGTAATCAGGTAAAATTCCACCGCTTGTTTGAAACTCTACCATTTCAAATACATATAACACTCATCATTAAATAATAGTGCTTTTAAAAACATGTTTCAACTTTGGGATTAGAATTTGCGTGAATAAGACGAAAAAGTTTTCGAATATTAGTAGAATATTCATATTTTCATATTGACCGAGCAAGTTGCTTAGTGACTAAGTAATCAGGTAGAATACTGTCGCATGTTTGCCATTCTACATTTTAAAGCATCTATAATACTCATCATTTGCACATTACCATTTGGACCTTGGATCCGCGCCAATAAGATCAAGAAAGTTTCAAAATATAATTGAAACTTTAATGTTTGCATCGAATAAGTGGTTTCTTGGTGCTCAAGTAATCAGGTAAAACACTGCCGCATGTTTGAAACTCTACCATTTCAAATACATATAATACTCATCATTGAATAATAGTGCTTTTTAAAATAAGTTTCCACTTTGGGAGTAGAATTTGCGTGAATAAGACGAAAAAGTTTTCAAATATCAGTAGAATATTCATATTTTCATATTGACCGAGAAGGTTGCTTAGTGACTAAGTAATCTGGTAAAACACTTCCGCATGTTTGAAACTCCACCATTTCAAATACATATAACACTCATCATTAAATAATAGTGCTTTTAAAAACATGTTTCGACTTTGAGAGTAGAAATTAGGTGAATAAGACGAAAAAGTTTTCGAATATTAGAAGAATATTCACATTTTCATATTGACCGAGCATGTTGCTTAGTGACTAAGTAATCAGCTAAAACACTGCCGCGTATTTGTCATTCTACATTCTAAAAACATCTATAACACTCATCATTTGCATATTACCGTTTGGACCCTGGATCCGCGCCAATAAGATCAAGAAAGTTTCAAAATATAAGTGAAACTTTGATGTTTGCATCGAATAAGTAGGTTTCTTGGTGCTCAAGTAATCAGGTAAAACACTGCCGCATGTTTGAAACTCTACCATTTCAAATACATATAAGACTCTTTATTAAATAATAGTGCTTTTAAAAACACGTTTCGACTTTGGGAGTAGAATTTGCGTGAATAAGACGAAAAGTTTTCGAATATTAGTAGAATATTCATATTTTCATATTGACCGAGCAAGTTGCTTAGTGACTAAGTAATCAGGTAAAACACTGCCGCATGTTTGACATTCTACATTTTAAAGCATCTATAACACTCATCATTTGCATATTACCGTTTGGACCCTGGATCCGCGCGAATAAGATCAAGAAAGTTTCAAAATATAAGTGAAACTTTGATGTTTGCAACGAATAAGTAGGTTTCTTGATGCTCAAGTAATCAGGTAAAATACCACCGTATGTTTGAAACTCTACCATTTCAAATTCATATAACACTCATCATTAAATAATAGTGCTTTTAAATGTAAGTCTCGATTTGGGAGTTGAATTTGCGTGAATAAGACGAAAAAGTTTTCAAATATTAGTAGAATATTCATATTTTCATATTGACCGGGCAGGTTGCTTAGTGACTAAGTAATCTGGTAAAACACTTCCGCATGTTTGCCATTCTACATTTTAAAGCATCTATAACACTCATTATTTGCATAAAACCGTTTGGACACTGGATCCGCGCCAATAAGATCAAGAAAGTTTCAAAATATAAGTGAATATTTGATGTTTGCATCGAAAAATTAGGTTTCTTGGTGCTCAAGTAATCAGGTAAAACATTGTCGCATGTCTGAAACTCTACCATTTCAAATACGTATAACACTCATCATTAAATAATAGTTCTTTTAGAAACACGTTTCGACTTTGGGAGTAGAATTTGCGTGAATAAGACGAAATGTTTTCGAATATTAGTTTAATATTCATATTTTCATATTGTCCGAGCAGGTTGTTTAGTGACTAAGTAATCAGGTAAAACACTTCCGCATGTTAGCCATTCTACATTTTAAAGCATCTATAACACTCCTCATTTGCATATTACCGTTTGGACCCTTGATCCGCGCCAATAATATCAAGAAAGTTTCAAAATATAAGTGAAACTTTGATGTTTGCATCGAAAAAGTAGCTTTCTTGGTGCTCAAGTAATCAGGTAAAACACTGTCGCATGTTTGACACTCTACCATTTCAAATACATATAACACTCATCATTGAATAATAGTGCTTTTAAAAATAAGTTTCCACTTTGGGAGTAGAATTTGCGTGAATAAGACGAAAAAGTTTTCAAATATTAGTAGAATATTCATATTTTCATATTGACCGAGCAGGTTGCGTAGTGACTAAGTAATCTGGTAAAACACTTCCGCATGTTTGCCATTCTACATTTTAAAGCATCTATAACACTCATCATTTGCATATTACCATTTGGACCTTGGATCCGCGCCAATAAGATCACGAAAGTTTCAAAATATAATTGAAACTTTGATGTTTGCATCGAATAAGTGGTTTCTTGGTGCTCAAGTAATCAGGTAAAACACTGCCGCATGTTTGAAACTCTACCATTTCAAATACATATAACACTCATCATTGCATAATAGTGCTTTTAAAAATAAGTTTCCACTTTGGGAGTAGAATTTGCTTGAATAAGACGAAAAAGTTTTCAAATATTAGTAGAATATTCATATTTTCATATTGACCGAGCAGGTTGCTTAATGACTAAGTAATCTGGTAAAACACTTCCGCATTTTTGCCATTCTACATTTTAAAGCATTTATAACAGTCATCATTTGCATATTACCATTTGGCCCTGGATCCGCGCCAATAAGATCAAGAAATTTCAAAATATAAGTGAAATTTTGATGTTTCCATCGAAAAACTAGGTTTCTTGGTGCTCAAGATATCAAGTAAAACACTGTCGCATGTTTGAAACTCTAACATTTGAAATACATATAACACTCCTCATTAAATAATAGTGCTTTTAAAAACACGTTTCGACTTTGGGAGTAGAATTCGCGTGAATAAGACGATTTTTTTCGAATATTAGTAGAATATTCATATTTTCATATTGTCCGAGCAGGTTGCTTAGCGACTAAGTAATCAGGTAAAACACTTACGCATGTTTGCCATTCTACATTTTAATGCATCTATAACACTCATCATTTGCATATTACCGTTTGGGCCCTGGATCCGCACTAATAAGACAAGAAAGTTTCAAAATATATGTGAAACTTTGATGTTTGCATCGAATAAGTAGGTTTCTTAGTGCTCAAGTAATCAGGTAAAACACCGCCACATGTTTGTAACTCTACCATTTCAAATACATATAAGACTCTTTATTAAATAATAGTGCTTTTAAAAACACGTTTCGACTTTGGGAGTAGAATTTGCGTGAATAAGACGAAAAAGTTTCCAAATATTAGTAGAATATTCATATTTTCATATTGACCAAGCAGGTTGCTTAGTGACTAAGTAATCAGGTAAAATACTTCCGCATGTTTGCCATTCTACATATTAAAGCATCTATAACACTCATCATTTGCATATTACCGTTTGGACCCAGGATCCGCGCCAATAAGATCATGAAAGTTTCAAAATATAAGTAAAACTTTGATGTTTGCATCGAAAAAGTAGGTTTTTTGGTGCTCAAGTAATCAGGTAAAACACTGTCGCATGTCTGAAACTCTACCATTTCAAATACATATAACACTCATCATTAAATAATAGTGCTTTTAAAAACACGTTTCGACTTTGGGAGTAGAAATTGCGTGAATAAGACGAAATGTTTTCGAATATTAGTAGAATATTCATATTTCCATATTGTCCGAGCAGGTTGCTTAGTGACTAAGTAATCAGGTAAAACACTTCTGCATGTTTGCCATTCTACATTTTAAAACATCTATAACACTCATCATTTGCATATTACCGTTTGGACCCTGAATCCACACCAATAAGATCAAGAAAGTTTCAAAATATATGTTAATGTTTGCATCGAATAAGTAAGTTTCTTGGTGCTCAAGTAATCAGGTAAAACACCGCCGCATGTTTGAAACTCTACCATTTCAAATACACATAAGACTCTTCATCAAATAATAGTGCTTTTAAAAACACGTTTCGACTTTGGGAGTAGAATTTGCGTGAATAAGACGAAAAAGTTTTCAAATATTAGTAGAATATTCATATTTTCATATTGATCGAGCAGGTTGCTTAGTGACTAAGTAATCAGGTAAAACACTTCCGCATGTTTGCCATTCTACATATTAAAGCATCTATAACACTCATCATTTGCATATTACCGTTTGGACCCTGGATCCGCGCCTATAAGATCAAGAAAGTTTCAAAATATAAGTGAAACTTTGATGTTTGCATCGAAAAAGTAGGTTTTTTGGTGCTCAAGTAATCAGGTAAAACACTGCCGCATGTTTGAAACTCTACCATTTCAAATACATACTACACTAATCATTAAATAATAGTGCTTTTAAAAACACGTTTCGATTTTGGGAGTAGAATTTACGTGAATAAGACGAAAAAGTTTTCGAATATTATTAGAATATTCATTTTCATATTGACCGAGCAGGTTGCTTAGTGACTAAGTAATCAGCTAAAACACTGCCGCATGTTTGTCATTCTACATTTTAAAAGCATCCATAACACTCATCATTTGCATATTACCGTTTGGACCCAGGATCCGCGCAAATAAGATCAAGAAAGTTTCAAAATATAAGTGAAACTTTGATGTTTGCATCGAATAAGTAGGTTACTTGGTGCTCTAGTAATCAGGTAAAACACTGCCGCATGTTTGAAACTCTACCATTTCAAATACATATAACACTTATCATTGAATAATAGTGCTTTTAAAAACACGTTTCGACTTTGGGAGTAGAATTTGCGTGAATAAGACAAAAAAGTTTTCGAATATTAGTAGAATATTCATATTTTCGTATTGACCGAGCAGGTTGCTTAGTGACTAAGTAATCAGGTAAAACACTGCCGCATGTTTGACATTCTACATTTTAAAGCATCTATAACACTCATCATTTGCATATTACCGTTTGGACCCTGGATCCGCGCGAATAAGATCAAGAAAGTTTCAAAATATAAGTGAAACTTTGATGTTTGCAACGAATAAGTAGATTTCTTGGTGCTTAAGTAATCAGGTAAAATTCCACCGCATATTTGAAACTCTACCATTTCAAATACATATAACACTCATCATTAAATAATAGTGCTTTTAAAAAATGGTTTCGACTTTGGGAGTAGAATTCGCGTGGATAAGACGAAAAAGTTTTCGAATATTAGTAGAATATTCATATTTTCATATTGACCGAGCAGGTTGCTTAGTGACAAAGTAATCAGGTAGAACACTGCCGCATGTTTGCAATTCTACATTTTAAAGTATCTATAACACCCATCATTTGCATACTACCATTTGGACCCTGGATCCAAGCCAATAAGATCAAGAAAGTTTCAAAATATAATTGAAACTTTGATGTTTCCATCGAATAAGTAGATTTCTTGGTGCTCAAGTAATCAGGTAAAACACTGCCGCATGTTTGAAACTCTACCATTTCAAATACATATAACATTCATCATTGAATAATAGTGCTTTTAAATGTAAGTTTCGATTTGGGAGTTGAATTTGCGTGAATAAGACGAAAAAGTTTTCAAATATTAGTAGAATATTCATATTTTCATATTGACCGAGCAGGTTGCTTACTGACTAAGTAATCTGGTAAAACACTTCCGCATGTTTGCCATTCTACATTTGAAAGCATCTATAATACTCATTATTTGCATAATACCGTTTGGACACTGGATCCGCGCCAATAAGATCAAGAAAGTTTCAAAATATAAGTGAAAATTTGATGTTTGCATCGAAAAATTAGGTTTCTTGGTACTCAAGTAATCAGGTAAAACACTGTCGCATGTCTGAAACTCTACCATTTCAAATACATATAACACTCTTCATTAAATAATAGTGTTTTTAAAAACACGTTTCGACTATGGGAGTAGAATTTGCGTGAATAAGACGAAATGTTTTCGAATATTAGAAGAATATTCATATTTTCATATTGTCCGACCAGGTTGTTTAGTGACTAAATAATCAGGTAAAACACTTCCGCATGTTAGCCATTCTACATTTTAAAGCATCTATAACACTCCTTATTTGCATATTACCGTTTGGACCCTTGATCCGCGCCAATAAGATCAAGAAAGTTTCAAAATATATGTGAAACTTTGATGTTTGCATTGAATAAGTAGGTTTCTTGGTGCTCAAGTTATCAGGTAAAACACCGCCGCATGTTTGAAACTCTACCATTTCAAATACTGTAAAGACTCGCAAATTCCTGCCCTTTGAATCGACCATAAACCACACAGGTCTGATCCAAAAAGTGAAAATCTACGAATATTTTAACTTTGGGAATACAACATATTACAATAGATAACAGAAGACTTTTATAACACTATAATAAATGTTACATCAGAATACAGAATATACATATCAGAGTACATTGGAATATAATTATAGCTGAAGATAAATACAAAAAAAATGTAATATACTGCAACGGAAGAACACAACGGAAGACTCTCTATCTCTGGACACAGCTTCAACCCAGAATCCTACTTAATATATCTGTAAAAATAGCTACTCGACTGCCCGTGTGGAAAATATGGGCACCCGAGTTTGCCAGTGGACAAACTACAGGTCAGTCATGGGACTGGTGTGAGAATTCTACTTAACCTATATAATAAGGCTAATCACAGGACCACGCCACTTTCGCGGAACGGGTTTTCTCCTATAGATTGCCAGTGCATAAAGTAAAGTAAATCGTAGAATAACGCAATGTCTTTTTTGAAAAATGAAACCATTATAAGACCCAAGTCCCATCACACAATGCAACGCAAACCGGAGGATAGGGTTTTACCTTATAATGATCAAAAAATGCTTGATACGATAAACACGGTATTATATAATAATAGTGTGCAACCAATTTGAAATACATCAAAGTAAATGTATTAATCCTAGACGGCATGAGTGCCCCATCCCACTATGTCGCCATATATAGGTATACAATCAAAACCGCGTGATGTCGTATTGGAAATTTGGGTTTCCATCTGAGTCAAGGCTAGGGAGGAGATCCTTACCGATTCGAGACACTCTAGCAATGCCCCAGGATTGGTACTCGGTCCAACCCTTGGATCCTGCAGGGCCGGTCCACACTTACTTTTGTGGATTAGTTATGCCTGAACACACGTTCCCCGTCCTTTTGGACCTATACTACGGCCAGTGGCGACCGCATAACCCTGAGGCCTCGAAAATCCAACAACCACAATGAATAAATGCCAGCGCTGGTAGGTCCCTGGCATCACTCTAGCTAGAAAGAAACGTGTGCACTCCCTGCGTTCCCTTCTCCCGTTTTAGACTCTACCGGGCTGTGAGACTCGCGAAGTCACGATATACACAAAGCTATGCCTAAATAGACTGTGCTTTGATCATCAACCACAAGGCTCTGCTTTGCAACAATAAGCCTTGATCAAGTGCAACTTGGCATACCACATCAACAACTCATATCATGCGATCGGTAATTATTTAACATATAAAAGGGTGTTAAGAAAGAGAATAAATCCTCCGCCACCATGCATTCATATATTAAATAAAAAACCAATTTAATTACATGAAATAAATTTCAATGTCAGGCATGCTATCCATTTACAAGTCCGTTCTGGGTCTGAACGAAACAACGTATCCGTCGATCTCCAGTACGTCTGGAAGATCATCACTTTTTACCTTGCCTTGGGGGATCCGTCCCAATTCGAGATATCAGTCACCATCAACCAAACGATGTGAAGTTCCCCGGTCTTCAGTCACCGTCTTCATCTTCGACTCTTGATCGTCGTGATGATTATTCAGAATGGGTTAGACCCGGTCTTTCTGAATAACTCGCATATTTGTAATTTAAAATCAACCATACGCCACATTCCAACTCTGAATATTCTTTTAAATAAAAATTATTATTTATATTAAAAGATTCTTATTAATTTTATCAAAGATAAAATAAATTACATTTTAATCTTTCTAAAAAGATCTATTAATATTCCAATTTTGATTTTTATATCAAAAGTCATTATTACAAGATTACTAAATTTCAATAAACCAATCTTGTCTTAAATTGGGTTAAAGAACTAGTGTCATTTAAAACACAGTTCACGATAAACCCAAAACCAATTTTCAAAATATGGAATTTCTACAGAAACCAAATCAACAAATAATCGTTATAAATTTCTGTACCGGACTAACATTATAAATGGAATAACGGCAAAGCCTCTTAAATTCCATATATAATATCGGTCTTCTTTTACAGAAGCCCATCTCGATTATTATCAATCGAATTTCCACTTAATTCTAATTTAATATATTAAATTGGAAAAATCTGATTTTAGAAAATCTTCTTTTAAATCTATAAAATAGATTTATAAATTTCAAATAATAATTTCAATGTAGATTGGATTAAAGGATAAACATTATTTAAAACATCGTCCACTACAAATCCAATCTACATATCAATCACCAAACATAATTGTTAAGATCTAATGATCTTAAATAAAAGATTTATCCTAAAAATATATAAGATAATCAATAAAATATTATTTATGTAAAATATTCTTTATAATACAAAATCTTTTATTTTACAAAAATCCTTTTATTATATACAAATTCTTTATTTAAAAAGAAATTCTGCATTGGAATGCGACTCAACCATGTACCATATAATTTGGGTCATATGGGTTTCATACATTTCATGTATAGGGTAATAACAGAAAATAATCCTCAATCCATCCATTAACAACCAGAGTGACAATGTCAACTGTGTGAGCATTAAAATAAAACAATAACGCTCATCGCAGCCTGTCGATCAATCGATAGACATATAATTAAACATTGGGATTTGTGTTGGTCAAGTATCGTCCCAATACCCGTGTGGGGTTTTCAGCCAACAACAGTTCATATAAATGAGTAAATACATAATTGGTTAACAGGTTTAGCCAATTTCAATTTCACTAAACATGTCACTTATAGCTAGTAAAATGTATTTTACTCGTATGACTTCCCTATATACTTCTAAAGTCACATAAACAGTAGTTTATTTATATAGCTTTATTGCGGATGACAAATGGAATATATATTCCATTATATTTGTATGAAGTTTCTTACTAATACTTTTCAGTGTATATTTTGACCAACAATACAATTGCATATTAGAATATAAATTCTAATGCAAGTTTTGCAAATAAAATTGGATTTTATATTTGTGTATAAATTCTACTGTATATTATGCAAATAAAAGTGATTCTTATATTTGCACATAAATTCTGTTTTCTACAAAGATGAGTAAAAGTGATATACTCATTTTGTTAACAATTCTATTTCAACAAATACAGTGTAGTTAAAAGTGTATTTCTAATCTTGTACCTTTATTTGTACCTAAAACACAAATAAAAGTGTATCTCATGTATTTGTCTTTTTATTTGACAAAACAATGTTAATAAAAATGTTCTTTTATATCTTGTACTTTTATTTAACAAAACAATGGTAAATAAAATGTCTTTTTAACTCTTTTACTTTTATTTAACAAAACAATGACAAATAAAAGTATAATTTTCTTTCTATGCTTTATTTGCATCTAAAAATGCAAATAAGAAATATAACTCTCTTTTTACTTTTTCTTTGCAATAGAAAATGTAAATAAAATGGTTCACACAATTTTGTTCTTTTTCTTTACAATAGAAATTGTAAATAAAAGGATTCACATTATTTTGTTCTTTTTCATTTACAATAGGGAATGTAAATATGTGTATTTCTAAATTCCATTCTTCTTATTACATAAGAAAATGTAAATAGTTGTAATCCCAAATTCCATTCTTTTTACTTACATAAGAAAATGTAAACAAATATATTTCTAAATTTTATTCTTTTTATTTATATTAGAAAATGTAAATAATTGCATTGTATATGCGATGTGAATTTCACGTCTTTTAATTACATGAGAATGTAGTTTTCCGTATCATGCGAATTCTCAAATTTCTGGTTACATATAAAAGTGTAATTCTTAATTTACAATGCAAATCCTCTTTTCTAATTACATAAAATGTAACTTTTTAATTCATGATGCAAATTCTCTTATCTCATTACATAAAAATGTAATTTTTAATTTATTTGTGAATCTTACTTCTTTATTACATTATAAAAATGTAATTTATATTTTACATTATAAATTCATGTCCCAATTACATAAAGAAATGTAATTTTCGTAATACAATACAAATTCATATTTTAATTTCATTGAAAAAATATAATTTTTATCATACCGTTATAACTCATATATAAATTACATAGAAAAATGTAATTTTTTTATTTTATCGTTCTAATTCACATCTAAATTACATAGAAAAATGTACCATTAACATCGCTATTTTTATCGCATCAAAAATGTCGAATAAAATGAATCACTAACATTGTCTATTTCTATCACACCAAAAATGTCGATAAAAATGAATCACTAACATTGTCTATTTTTATCGCACCAAAAATGTCGATAAAAATGAATCACTAACATTGTCTATTTTTATCGCACCAAAAATGTCGATAAAAATGAATCACTAACATTGTCTATTTTTATCGCACCAAAAATGTCGATAAAAATGAATCACTAACATTGTCTATTTTTATCGCACCAAAAATGTCGATAAAAATGACAACATTAACCATTCTATTTTCACCGCGTTCAAAATGACGATAAATATTCAACATTAACAATTCTATTTTTACCGCATTCAAAATGACGATAAATATTCAACATTAACAATTCTATTTTTACCGCATAGAAAATGTAAATAAATATATTTCTAAATTCTATTCTTTTTATTTATATAAGAAAATGTAAATAAATGTATCTCTAAATTCTATTCTTTTTATTTACAATAGAAAAGGTAAATAAACAATTCACATATTTGTTCCTCTCATTTACAATAAAAAATGTAAATAAAATGATTCATATATTTTGTTCTTTTGATTTTACATCTGAGAATGTAAATATGATGATTCACACATTTATTCTTTTCATTTACAATAGAAAATGAAAATAAAAATGATTCACATTGTTCTTTTTATTTTACATTAGGAAATGTAAATAAAATGATTAACATATTTTATTCTTTTTACTTACAAGAGAAAATGAAAATAAAATGATTAACATAATTTTATTCTTTTCATTTACCATAGAAAATGTAAATAAAAACGTATTTTCTAAATTTGTCCTTTTATTTACAAAAGAAATGTAAATAAAAACTTGCTTTCTAAATGTGTTCATTTATTTACAAAGAAATGTAAATAAAAACTTGTTCTTTTATTAATAACAGAAATGTAAATAAAAATAAAAATAAAACTTGTTTTTTTATAAGGACAAAAAGAAATTCATTTGTGTACATGTTCTAAAAATAAAAGAGGATTTTATTTGTTTTACAAGTTCTAATCCAATCTTAACATATATATATATATATACTGAATAAAATATGTTATGGTCTCATTTTAGATCCAATTCTCCAACCGCAAATAAGATATATACAATTCCAAGCGGATTTGCAAATCATGTACAACAATCATTCAACAAGCAACAATTATCATTCCAAACAACACCCAACTTTTCAGGTCAGAATTAAATGATCAAACAATTATTTTTAATGCAAGAAAATAATTTATAATTAATTAAACAAATAAAATTAGAATCCTCACATTGAATTTTTGGCCAAAATTTTACTGTCTCCTTTTCAGCTGCGGTCTGCGCCATCGCGAAGCTCTTAATTTTGTGATTCCAACGCAATTTACGGTTCGTCAAACGGACCTCGTATGAAAGAGTTATGAATTTTTAAAGATCGGGTAATTAAATAATTAAATAATAAAATAATATAAAAATAAAGGACGCAACCTTTCTTCCTCGTCGTTCTTTCGGCCGAACCCATCAAGCTTCTCCCTCCTTCTGGACGCACGCAACCCGAGGCCACCAGAGACCGATCAAACTCCGCCGTCCCGAAGGCCATCACGCCACCTACCTCCGCCGTGAGTGGGGCCCAACTCGCACGCCCCAGGGACCCACAAACCACCAATAAACGCAGCCCATTCCCGGTGAGAATTCGCGAAATCCGTGCGCCAAAATCCGATCTTAACCGTATAGATTTGTAGCTCTCTGAATTCTCTTCGATTTGGTAGGTCATACGTCAATTTTCGACGAACGGATTGAGAGATCTTAGCATTTGAAGTTCGTGCGTTTTCAGCTTTCGAATTCTGGGCGGCGGCTGACCATTGTTCTAGGGTTTCGGATTTTTTTAATATTTTAATAATATAAATTTCGAAATTCGTGAAATAAAGTGGATTTTCGGACTTTCTCGGATTTGGGCCTGCTTACTGTCGATCTTAACGTTTTGAGGCCTTCTGAACGCGATGGGCTATGTCCCAAGGTCCAATTCCGAAATATACAGCAGTTTTTTTTCGGTTTTATTTGAAAATACAATATTAAATTAATTATTTAATTTCTATCGTACATTTAAATATGCCGGGGCCACATACGACCTCTAAAAATTCTAAAAAAAATATTTTTAGCTTTCTTATGACGAGACGGTTCTAACGAGACCAATTTCGTCGAATTCTGGGATAATTTGAAAAATGGCATTTTTCAAGTCGTTTAAAATTTACTTTAAATTGACAAAACAGAAATCTTTTTGCCACGGCCACAAATTAATTATAAAAATTATGAAAAATTAAACTTAACAATATTTTGACATTCCGGATCCAACAAAAGTGGTTTCATAAAAAACAGAGGTCGTTTGAAAAATGACTATTTTTAAGGCCAATATATTTAATGTTAAAAATACATTTTTAAACAAATAAATCCCGAAACTCAAAATATATAAGTGTTTACTGTTTTTCAATGTAGAAACATCATTCTGAACTCAATGGAAGTGGTTTCGAGTTCAAATTCCTTCGTATGCAAAAAGTAGCATTTTGACCTTTATAAATTTCATAACGACCTTCTAAAAATTGAATTGGCCATAATTTTTTATTTCCGCTATGAAATTTCAATTTTTCGGATTCGTTGGAAAGATATTTTTAAATAGATTCTAATATTTTTGGTTTCACTAAAATCCGTTAAATTTTGCATCCTGTACGGTCAATCAAAGTTCAAGTTTGACTTTTCAAACTACCGCGTTATTTCTAACTCTTTTTATAATTAAAATTAAATTATTCATTCTAACTTCGATTTAAATCAAATTTGTGATCATTATTATTTAAATAAATTATTTTATATTGTCAAAATTCATTAAAATTTTCTAAAATAAAAATTTTAAATTGGTTCTGATTTTGCGGGTTGTTACAATCGCCCCCACTTAAAAACTTTTCGTCCTCGTAAAGGAACGTAGCTAAAAATTATAAAATTAACTATCTTAATTTTAAATTTTAATGGTTGATTATCTTTTCAAAATATATATAACTTTATATATATAAAAATCATATTTCAAAGAATAGATTATAAATATCAAAAATACGTTAATTATAAATTCGTAACTCTTAACTCGTTCTAGGGCATTACTAACCCCATCTCTAACGAGTTTACTCATTCTAGGATACTGCTGATCCTATCTCTAATGAGTATTCTTATTGGACGTTACTAATCCAATCTCTGATGAGTCTTTTGTTCAGTTCTAACAAGTTGTACCCCAAAGATTTGAGCTAACCAGAGCTCTGATACCAACTGTAAAGACCCGCAAATTCCCGCCCTTTGAATCGACCATAAACCACACAGGTCTGATCCAAAAAGTGAAAATCTACAAATACTTTAACTTTGGGAATACAACATATTACAACAGATAACAGAAGACTTTTATAACACTATAATAAACGTTACATCAGAGTACAGAATATACATATCAGAGTACATTGGAATATAATTACAGCGGAAGATAAATACAAAAAAAAATGTAATATACTGCAATGGAAGAACACAACGGAAGACTCTCTATCTCTGGACACAGCTTTAAGCTTCAACCCAGAATCCTGCTTAATATATCTGCAAAAATAGCTACTCGACTGCTCGTGTGGAAAATATGGGCACCCGAGTTTGCCAGTGGACAAACTACAGGTCGGTCATGGGACTGGTGTGAGAATTCTACTTAACCTATATAATAAGGCTAATCACAGGACCACGCCACTTTCGCGGAACGGGTTTTCTCCTATAGATTGCCAGTGCATAAAGTAAAGTAAATCGTAGAATAACGCAATGTCTTTTTTGAAAAATGAAACCATTATAAGACCCAAGTCCCATCACACAATGCAATGCAAACCGGAGGATAGGGTTTTACCTTATAATGATCAAAAAATGCTTGATACGATAAACACGGTATTATATAATAATAGTGTGCAACCAATTTGAAATACATCAAAGTAAATGTATTAATCCTATACGGCATGAGTGCCCCATCCCACTATGTCGCCATATATAGGTATACAATCAAAACCGCGTGATGTCGTATTGGAAATTTGGGTTTCCATCTGAGTCAAGGCTAGGGAGGAGATCCTTACCGATTCGAGACACTCTAGCAATGCCCCAGGATTGGTACTCTGTCCAACCCTTGGATCCTGCAGGGCCGGTCCACACTTACTTTTGTGGATTAGTTATGCCTGAACACACGTTCCCCGTCCTTTTGGACCTATACTACGGCCAGTGGCGACCGCATAACCCCGAGGCCTCGAAAATCCAACAACCACAATGAATAAATGACAGCGCTGGTAGGTCCCTGGCATCACTCTAGCTAGAAAGAAACGTGTGCACTCCCTGCGTTCCCTTCTCCCGTTTTAGACTACCGGGCTGTGAGGCTCGCGAAGTCACGATATACACAAAGCTATGCCTAAATAGACTGTGCTTTGATCATCAACCACAAGGCTCTGCATTGCAACAATAAGCCTTGATCAAGTGCAACTTGACATACCACATCAACAACTCATATCATGTGATCGGTAATTATTTAACATACAAAAGGGTGTTAAGCAAGAGAATAAATCCTCCGCCACCATGCATTTATATATTAAATAAAAAACCAATTTAATTACATGAAATAAATTTCAATGTCAGGCATGCTATCCATTTACAAGTCCGTTCTGGGTCTGAACGAAACAACGTATCCGTCGATCTCCAGTACGTCTGGAAGATCATCACTTTTTACCTTGCCTTGGGGGATCCGCCCCAATTCAAGATATCAGTCACCATCAACCAAACGATGTGAAGCTCTCCGGTCTTCAGTCACCGTCTTCATCTTCGACTCTTGATCGTCGTGATGATTATTCAGAATGGGTTAGACCCGGTCTTTCTGAATAACTCGCATATTTGTAATTTAAAATCAACCATACGCCACATTCCAACTCTGAATATTCTTTTAAATAAAAATTATTATTTATATTAAGAGATTCTCATTAATTTTATCAAAGATAAAATAAATTACATTTTAATCTTTCTAAAAAGATCTATTAATATTCCAATTTTGATTTTTATATCAAAAGTCATTATTACAAGATTATTAATTTCAATAAACCAATCTTGTCTTAAATTGGGTTAAAGAACTAGTGTCATTTAAAACACAGTTCACGATAAACCCAAAACCAATTTTCAAAATATGGAATTTCTACAGAAACCAAATCAACAAATAATCGTTATAAATTTCTGTACCGGACTAACATTATAAATGGAATAACGGCAAAGCCTCTTAAATTCCATATATAATATCGGTCTTCTTTTACAGAAGCCCATCTCGATTATTATCAATCGAATTTCCACTTAATTCTAATTTAATATATTAAATTGGAAAAATCTGATTTTAGAAAATCTTCTTTTAAATCTATAAAATAGATTTATAAATTTCAAATAATAATTTCAATGTAGATTGGATTAAAGGATAAACATTATTTAAAACATCGTCCACTACAAATCCAATCTACATATCAATCACCAAACATAATTGTTAAGATCTAATGATCTTAAATAAAAGATTTATCCTAAAAATATTTAAAATAATCAATAAAATATTATTTATGTAAAATATTCTTTATAATACAAAATCTTTTATTTTACAAAAATCCTTTTATTATATACAAATTCTTTATTTAAAAAGAAATTCTGCATTGGAATGCGACTCAACCATGTACCATATAATTTGGGTCATATGGGTTTCATACATTTCATGTATAGGGTAATAACAGAAAATAATCCACAATCCATCCATTAACAATCAGAGTGACAATGTCAACTGTGTGAGCATTAAAATAAAACAATAGCGCTCATCGTAGCCTGTCGATCAATCGATAGACATATAATTAAACATTGGGATTTGTGTTGGTCAAGTATCGTCCCAATACCCGTGTGGGGTTTTCAGCCAACAACAGTTCATATAAATGAGTAAATACATAATTGGTTAACAGGTTTAGCCAATTTCAATTTCACTAAACATGTCACTTATAGCGAGTAAAATGTATTTTACTCGTATGACTTCCCTATATACTTCTAAAGTCACATAAACAGTAGTTTATTTATATAGCTTTATTGCGGATGACAAATGGAATATATATTCCATTATATTTGTATGAAGTTTCTTAACAATACTTTTCAGTGTATATTTTGACCAACAATACAATTGCATAATAGAATATAAATTCTAATGCAAGTTTTGCAAATAAAATTGGATTTTATATTTGTGTATAAATTCTACTGTATATTATGCAAATAAAAGTGATTCTTATATTTGCACATAAATTCTGTTTTCTACAAAGATGAGTAAAAGTGATATACTCATTTTGTTAACAATTCTATTTCAACAAATACAGTGTAGATAAATGTGTATTTCTAATCTTGTACCTTTATTTGTACCTAAAACACAAATAAAAGTGTATCTCATGTATTTGTCTTTTTATTTGACAAAACAATGTTAATAAAAATGTTCTTTTATATCTTGTACTTTTATTTAACAAAACAATGGTAAATAAAATGTCTTTTTAACTCTTTTACTTTTATTTAACAAAATAATGACAAATAAAAGTATAATTTTCTTTCTATGCTTTATTTGCATCTAAAAATGCAAATAAGAAATATAACTCTCTTTTTACTTTTTCTTTGCAATAGAAAATGTAAATAAAATGGTTCACGCAATTTTGTTCTTTTTCTTTACAATAGAAATTGTAAATAAAAGGATTCACATTATTTTGTTCTTTTTCATTTACAATAGGGAATGTAAATATGTGTATTTCTAAATTCCATTCTTCTTATTACATAAGAAAATGTAAATAGTTGTAATTCCAAATTCCATTCTTTTTACTTACATAAGAAAATGTAAACAAATATATTTATAAATTTTATTCTTTTTATTTATATAAGAAAATGTAAATAATTGCATTGTATATGCGATGTGAATTTCACGTCTTTTAATTACATGAGAATGTAGTTTTCCATATCATGCGAATTCTCAAATTTCTGGTTACATATAAAAGTGTAATTCTTAATTTACAATGCAAATCCTCTTTTCTAATTACATAAAATGTAACTTTTTAATTCATGATGCAAATTCTCTTATCTCATTACATAAAAATGTAATTTTTAATTTATTCGTGAATCTTACTTCTTTATTACATTATAAAAATGTAATTTATATTTTACATTATAAATTCATGTCCCAATTACATAAAGAAATGTAATTTTCGTAATACAATACAAATTCATATTTTAATTTCATTGAAAAAATATAATTTTTATCATACCGTTATAACTCATATATAAATTACATAGAAAAATGTAATTTTTTTATTTTATCGTTCTAATTCACATCTAAATTACATAGAAAAATGTACCATTAACATCGCTATTTTTATCGCATCAAAAATGTCGAATAAAATGAATCACTAACATTGTCTATTTCTATCACACCAAAAATGTCGATAAAAATGAATCACTAACATTGTCAATTTTTATCGCACCAAAAATGTCGATAAAAATGAATCACTAACATTGTCTATTTTTATCGCACCAAAAATGTCGATAAAAATGAATCACTAACATTGTCTATTTTTATCGCACTAAAACTGTCGATAAAAATGAATCACTAACATTGTCTATTTTTATCGCACCAAAAATGTCGATAAAAATGAATCACTAACATTGTCTATTTTTATCGCACCAAAAATGTCGATAAAAATGACAACATTAACCATTCTATTTTCACCGCGTTCAAAATGACGATAAATATTCAACATTAACAATTCTATTTTTACCGCATTCAAAATGACGATAAATATTCAACATTAACAATTCTATTTTTACCGCATAGAAAATGTAAATAAATATATTTCTGAATTCTATTCTTTTTATTTATATAAGAAAATGTAAATAAATGTATCTCCAAATTCTATTCTTTTTATTTACAATAGAAAAGGTAAATAAACAATTCTCATATTTGTTCCTCTCATTTACAATAAAAAATGTAAATAAAATGATTCATATATTTTGTTCTTTTGATTTTACATCTGAGAATGTAAATATGATGATTCACACATTTATTCTTTTCATTTACAATAGAAAATGAAAATAAAAATGATTCACAAATTTTGTTCTTTTTATTTAACATTAGGAAATGTAAATAAAATGATTAGCATATTTTATTCTTTTTACTTACAAGAGAAAATGAAAATAAAATGATTAACATAATTTTATTCTTTTCATTTACCATAGAAAATGTAAATAAAAACGTATTTTCTAAATTTGTCCTTTTATTTACAAAAGAAATGTAAATAAAACTTGCTTTCTAAATGTGTTCATTTATTTACAAAGAAATGTAAATAAAAACTTGTTCTTTTATTAATAACAGAAATGTAAATAAAAATAAAAATAAAACTTGTTTTTTTATAAGGACAAAAAGAAATTCATTTGTGTACATGTTCTAAAAATAAAAGAGGATTTTATTTGTTTTACAAGTTCTAATCCAATCTTAACATATATATATATATATATATATATATATATATATACTGAATAAAATATGTTATGGTCTCATTTTAGATCCAATTCTCCAACCGCAAATAAGATATATACAATTCCAAGCGGATTTACAAATCATGTACAACAATCATTCAACAAGCAACAATTATCATTCCAAACAACACCCAACTTTTCAGGTCAGAATTAAATGATCAAACAATTATTTTTAACGCAAGAAAATAATTTATAATTAATTAAACAAATAAAATTAGAATCCTCACATTGAATTTTTGGCCAAAATTTTACTGTCTCCTTTTCAGCTGCGGTCTGCGCCATCGCGAAGCTCTTAATTTTGTGAATTCAACGCAATTTACGGTTCGTCAAACGGACCTCGTATGAAAGAGTTATGAATTTTTAAAGATCGGGTAATTAAATAATTAAATAATAAAAAAAAGGACGCAACCTTTCTTCCTCGTCGTTCTTTCGGCCGAACCCATCAAGCTTCTCCCTCCTTCTGGACGCACGCAACCCGAGGCCACCAGAGACCGATCAAACTCCGCCGTCCCGAAGGCCATCGCGCTACCTACCTCCGCCGTGAGTGGGGCCCAACTCGCACGCCCCAGGGACCCACAAACCGCCAATAAACGCAGCCCATTCCTGGTGAGAATTCGCGAAATCCGTGCGCCAAAATCCGATCTTAACCGTATAGATTTGTAGCTCTCTGAATTCTCTTCGATTTGGTAGGTCATACGTCAATTTTCGACGAACGGATTGAGATATCTTAGCATTTGAAGTTCGTGCGTTTTCAGCCTTCGAATTCTGGGCGGCGGCTGACCATTGTTCTAGGGTTTCGGATTTTTTTAATATTTTAATAATATAAATTTCGAAATTCGTGAAATAAAGTGGATTTTCGGACTTTCTCGGATTTGGGCCTGCTTATTGTCGATCTTAACGTTTTGAGGCCTTCTGAACGCGATGGGCTATGTCCCAAGGTCCAATTCCGAAATATACAGCAGTTTTTTTTCGGTTTTATTTGAAAATACAATATTAAATTAATTATTTAATTTCTACCGTACATTTAAATATGCTGGGGCCACATACGACCTCTAAAAATTCTAAAAAAAAAATATTTTTAGCTTTCTTATGACGAGACGGTTCTAACGAGACCAATTTCATCGAATTCTGAGACTATTTGAAAAATGGCCTTTTTCAAGTCGATTAAAATTTACTGTAAATTGACAAAACAGTTATGAAAAATTAAACTTAACAATATTTTGACATTCCGGATCCAACAAAAGTGGTTTCATCGAAAACAGAGGTCGTTTGAAAAATGACTATTTTTAAGGCCAATATATTTAATATTAAAAATACATTTTTAAACAAATAAATCCCGAAACTCAAAATATATAAGTGTTTACTGTTTTTCAATGTAGAAACATCATTCTGAACTCAATGGAAGTGGTTTCGAGTTCAAATTCCATCGTATGCAAAAAGTAGCATTTTGACCTTTATAAATTTCATAGCCACCTTCTAAAAATTGAATTGGCCATAACTTTTGATTTCCGCTATGAAATTTCAATTTTTCAGATTCGTTGGAAAGATATTTTTAAATAGATTCTAATATTTTTGGTTTCACTAAAATCCGTTAAATTTTGCATCCTATACGGTCAGTCAAAGTTCAAGTTTGACTTTTCAAACTACCGCGTTATTTCAAACTCTTTTTATAATTAAAATTAAATTATTCATTCTAACTTCGATTTAAATCAAATTTGTGATCATTATTATTTAAATAAATTATTTTATATTGTCAAAATTCATTAAAATTTTCTAAAAAAAAAAAATTTAAATTGGTTCTGATTTTGCGGGTTGTTACAAATACATATAAGACTCTTCATTAAATAATAGTGCTTTTAAAATCACGTTTCGACTTTGGGAGTAAAATTTGCGTGAATAAGACGAAAAAGTTTTCAAATATTAGTAGAATATTCATATTTTCATATTGATCGAGCAGGTTGCTTAGTGACTAAGTAATCAGGTAAAACACTTCCGCATGTTTGCCATTCTACATAGTAAAGCATCCATAACACTCATCATTTGCATATTACCGTTTGGACCCTGGATCCGCGCCAATAAGATCAAGAAAGTTTCAAAATATATGTGAAACTTTGATGTTTGCATCGGAAAAGTAGGTTTATTAGTGCTCAAGTAATCAGGTAAAACAATGTCGCATGTTTGAAACTCTACCATTTCAAATACATATAACACTCATCATTAAATGATAGTGCTTTTAAAAACACGTTTCGACTTTGGGAGTAGAATTTACGTGAATAAGACGAAAAAGTATTCGAATATTATTAGAATATTCATAATTTCATATTGACCGAGCAGGTTGCTTAGTGACTAAGTAATCAGCTAAAACACTGCCGCATGTTTGCCATTCTACATTTTTAAAGCATCTATAACACTCATCATTTGCATATTACCACTTGGACCCAGGATCCGCTCCAATAAGATCAAGAAAGTTTCAAAATATAAGTGAAACTATGATGTTTGCATCGAATAAGTAGGTTTCTTGGCGCTCAAGTAATCCGGTAAAACACTGCCGCATGTTTGAAACTCTACCATTTCAAATACATATAACACTCATCATTAAATAATAGTGCTTTTAAAAACTCGTTTCGACTTTGGGAGTAGGATTTGCGTGAATAAGACAAAAAAGTTTTCAAATAATGGTAGAATATTCATATTTTCATATTGACCGAGCAGGTTGCTTAGTGACTAAGTAATCAGGTAAAACACCGCCGCATGTTTGACATTCTACATTTTAAAGCATCTATAACACTCATCATTTGCATATTACCGTTTTGACCCTGGATCCGCGCGAATAAGATCAAGAAAGTTTCAAAATATAAGTGAAACTTTGATGTTTGCAACGAATAAGTAGGTTTCTTGGTGCTTAAGTAATCAGGTAAAATTCCACCCCTTGTTTGAAACTCTGCCATTTCAAATACATATAACACTCATCATTAAATAATAGTGCTTTTAAAAACATGTTTCGACTTTGGGATTAGAATTCGCGTGAATAAGACGAAAAAGTTTTCGAATATTAGTAGAATATTCATATTTTCATATTGACCGAGCAAGTTGCTTAGTGACTAAGTAATCAGATAGAATACTGCCGCATGTTTGCCATTCTACATTTTAAAGCATCTATAACACTCATCATTTGCATATTACCATTTGGACCTTGGATCCGCGCCAATAAGATCAAGAAAGTTTCAAAATATAATTGAAACTTTGATGTTTGCATCGATTAAGTGGTTTCTTGGTGCTCAAGTAATCAGGTAAAACACTGCCGCATGTTTGAAACTCTACCATTTCAAATACATATAACACTCATCATTGAATAATAGTGCTTTTAAAAATAAGTTTCCACTTTGGGAGTAGAATTTGCGTGAATAAGACGAAAAAGTTCTCAAATATTAGTAGAATATTCATATTTTCATATTGACCGAGCAGGTTGCGTAGTGACTAAGTAATCTGGTAAAACACTTCCGCATGTTTGCCATTCTACATTTTAAAGCATCTATAACACTCATCATTTGCATATTACCGTTTGGACCCTGGATTCGCGCCAATAAGATCAAGAAATTTCAAAATATAAGTGAAATTTAGATGTTTGCATCGAAAAATTAGGTTTCTTGGTGCTCAAGTAATCAGGTAAAACAATGTCGCATGTTTGAAAATCTACCATTTGAAATACATATAACACTCCTCATTAAATAGTAGTGCTTTTTAAAATACGTTTCGACTTTGGGAGTAGAATTTGCATGAATAAGGCGAATTTTTTTTCGAATATTAGTAGAATATTCATATTTTCATATTGTCCGAGCAGGTTGCTTAGTGACTAAGTAGTCGGGAAAAACACTTCCGTATGTTTGTCATTCAACATTTTAAAGCATCTATAACACTCATCATTTGCATATTACCGTTTGGACCCTGGATCCGCGCTAATAAGATCAAGAAAGTTTCAAAATATATGTGAAACTTTGATGTTTGCATCGAATAAGTAGGCTTCTTGGTGCTTAAGTAATCAGGTAAAATACCGCCGCATATTTGAAACTCTACCATTTCAAATACATATAAGACTCTTCATTAAATAATAGTGCTTTTAAAAACACGTTTCGACTTTGGCAGTAGAATTTGCGTGAATAAGACGAAAAAGTTTTCAAATATTAGTTGAATATTCATATTTTCATATTGACCGAGCAAGTTGCTTAGTGACTAAGTAATCAGGTAAAACACGTCCGCATGTTTGTCATTCTACATTTTAAAGCATCTACAACACTCATCATTTGTATATTACCGTTTGGACCCTGGATCCGCGCCAATAAGATCAAGAAAGTTTCAAAATATAAGTGAAACTTTGATGTTTGCATCGAATAAATAGGTTTCTTGGTGCTCAAGTAATTAGGTAAAACATTGCCGCATGTTTGAAACTCTACCATTTCAAATACATATAACACTCATCATTAAATAATAGTGCTTTTAAAAACATGTTTCGACTTTGAGAGTAGAATTTACGTGAATAAGACGAAAAAGTTTTCGAATATTAGTAGAATATTCATATTTTCATATTGACCGAGCAGGTTGCTTAGTGACTAAGTAATCAGCTAAAACACTGCCGCGTATTTGTCATTCTACATTTTAAAAACATCTATAACACTCGTCATTTGCATATTACCGTTTGGACCTTGGATCCCAGCCAATAAGATCAAGAAAGTTTCAAAATATAAGTGAAACTTTGATGTTTGCATCGAATAAGTAGGTTTCTTGGTGCTCAAGTTATCAGGTAAAACACTGCCGCATGTTTGAAACTCTACCATTTCAAATACAAATAACACTCATCATTAAATAATAGTGCTTTTAAAAACACGTTTCGACTTTGGGAGTAGAATTTGCGTGAATAAGACGAAAAGTTTTCGAATATTAGTAGAATATTCATATTTTCATATTGACCAACCAAGTTGCTTAGTGACTAAGTGATCAGGTAAAACACTGCCGCATGTTTGACATTCTACATTTTAAAGTATCTATAACACCCATCATTTGCATATTACCGTTTGGACCCTGGATCCGCGCGAATAAGATCAAAAAAGTTTCAAAATATAAGTGAAACTATGATGTTTGCGACGAATAAGTAGGTTTCTTGATGCTCAAGTAATCAGGTAAAATACCACCGCATGTTTGAAACTCTACCATTTCAAACTCATATAACACTCATCATAAAATAATAGTGCTTTTAAATGTAAGTTTCGATTTGGGAGTTGAATTTGCGTGAATAAGACGAAAAAGTTTCCAAATATTAGTAGAATATTCATATTTTCATATTGACCGAGCAGGTTGCTTAGTGACTAAGTAATCTAGTAAAACACTTCCGCATGTTTGCCATTCCACATTTTAAAGCATCTATAACACTCATCATTTGCATAATACCGTTTGGACACTGGATCCGCGTTTATAAGATCAAGAAAGTTTCAAAATATAAGTGAAAATTTGATGCTTGCAACGAATAAGTAGGTTTCTTGATGCTCAAGTAATCAAGTAAAACACTGCCGCATGTTTGAAACTCTACCATTTCAAATACATATAACACTCATCATTGAATAATAGTGCTTTTAAATGTAAGTTTCGATTTGGGAGTTGAATTTGCGTGAATAAGACGAAAAAGTTTTCAAATATTAGTAGAATATTCATATTTTCATATTGACCGAGCAGGTTGCTTAGTGACTAAGTAATCTGGTAAAACACTTCCGCATGTTTGCCATTCTACATTTTAAAGCATTTATAACACTCATCATTTGCATAATACCGTTTGGACACTGGATCCGCGCCAATAAGATCAAGAAAGTTTCAAAATATAAGTGAAATTTTGATGTTTGCATCGAAAAATTAGGTTTCTTGGTGCTCAAGTAATCAGGTAAAACACTGTCGCATGTCTGAAACTCTACCATTTCAAATACATATAACACTCATCATTAAATAATAGTGCTTTTAAAAACACGTTTCGACTTTGCGAGTAGAATTTGCGTGAATAAGACGAAATGTTTTCGAATATTAGTAGAATATTCATATTTTCATATTGTCCGAGCAGGTTGTTTAGTGACTAAGTAATCAGGTAAAACACTTCCGCATGTTTGCCATTCTACATTTTAAAGCATCTATAACACTCCTCATTTTCAATTTACCATTTGGACCCTTCATCCGCGCCAATAAGATCAAGAAAGTTTTAAAATATATGTGAAACTTTGATGTTTGCATCGAATAAGTAGGTTTCTTGGTGCTCAAGTTATCAGGTAAAACACCGCCGCATGTTTCTTCGTGCCCAACTAGGGCATGTTTCAAGTCAAGTTATGGCATGTTCAAGTCAAGTTTTCGTGCCATATTTCATGTTCTACTTATGCCAAATTTCAAGGTTTATGATTATAATTAATTCAAGTTTTGCCTATTCTACCCAATCGTATCCCCAACGTATATAAACGTACTTCATTCACAAGCATAAACAATTCAAGAGATAAAGGGGAATAACACCAAACATGTGATAGGCATATGTGACAATTCCAACATCACTTGCATAATAAACAAGCTATAACATATCACATGTGGAGGTTTAATTACGGCTTGGAATGAATCAATTTGGTCTCTATGTTGGTCTATTCAAAATAAATCAGCCCTTCATGTTGCACTTCGTCATATTCCCTCAAACCAAATCTACTTCTTCTCTAATATTTATGGTCCTCAAGATGCAAATGATAGATCTCTTCTCTGGTCGGAATGTTTCTCACTCGCATCTCAATTCTTGGGCCCATGGGTGATTGGGGGAGATTTCAACACTACCAGATTTTTTTATGACAGAAACTCAGGCAATTTATCCCAGGATTCTGAAGACTTCAATTCTTTCATTTTCGCCTGCTCCCTGATTGATCCACCGATTACTAACCGCTCCTTCACTTGGTCAAACCATAGATCATCTCCATCGTTGGCTAAACTTGACCGCTTTCTATATAATGGCGCTTGGGATGAGCTTTTCCCTATGACTGTTGTGTATGGTTTGGCTTCAGTTATATCAGATCACTGCCCCATACTGCTAAATTCTGATATTTCTTTATGCAACAAGCGTTCCTTTAGATTTGAAAGGTTGTGGTTACTTGAACCTTCGTTTGATGACTTTATTCGTTCAATTTGGTCTCAAAACTTAGAAGTTGTATCAGCATCTCAAAAGATTGTCCTAAAATTGAGAGCCCTTAGAAAGATTATTAAACCATGGGCTAAAAACTTATGGGGTTCTATTCGCTCTCGCATCTCCTCTATTCAAAATGAAATCATTGACATTAACATACTAGAAGAACAGCGCCCACTTCTTGAATCTGAGTATAATAACTTACGTGCTTTGGAAGATGAGCTGGATAGGCTGATGAAACAAGAAGAAATTGGATGGAAGCAAAGATCCAAAGCCAAATGGTTGGAGGAAGGTGATAGAAATACTTCATATTTTCACCGGATGGCTAATGGTAGACGTAGATCAACATTCATCTCGGAAATCATTAAAGATGGTCACTCATTCTCTGATCAAAATGACATCCTCTCCCTCTTTTCTGAATACTTTTGATCTCAGCTTGGTCGTTCACACTCATATTCACCTGATGTTGAGTGGGATCTTCTTTATCCAAACCCTGCGCCTATCCATATTGATCATCCTTTCTCTGAATCAGAAATTTGGGCTGCATTGAAAGATATGTCGGATGATAAGGCCCCTGGTCCTGATGGGTTTGGCCCAGTTTTCTTTAAGCATTTTTGGGCCTTGGTCAAATTTGATATAATTGATATGTGCAACGAATTTTATAATGACCCTACTTCAATTGCCAGACTAAATTATGCCAATATTATCCTCATTCCCAAATATTCGGGGGCCAACACTTTGTCTTCTTTCCGTCCTATTAGCCTTCTAAATACTACTTTTAAAATCATCACAAAGGTGTTGGCTAATCGTCTTCAATCAGTTATTGCCACGCTTGTTGGACCTGAACAATCTGCTTTCATTTTGGGAAGAAACATTCATGACTGTATCGCTGCAACACAGGAAGTGATCTCCTTCTGTCATCACACATCTACCCCTGGTGTTTTACTTAAGTTGGATTTTTCCAAAGCATTTGATTCTGTAAGTTGGCCCTTTATCATGGATGTTTTTAAACACAGGGGTTTCTCAGTTAGATGGTGTTCATGGATTGATAGTATACTTAATTCATGCTGCTCATCCATTTCTGTAAATGGTGCTTCTGGAAACCTTTTCAAATCTAAATGTGGGCTTAGACAAGGCGATCCTCTTTCCCCTTTGATTTTTGTGCTTGTTGCTAATGTGTTTAATCAAATGGTTAAACAAGCTTCTTCACATGGCTACTTGGCTGGTATTTCTCTCCCAAATTCTCCCCTATGCATCAACAATTTACAATTTGCAGATGATACCATTATTTTCTCTTCCCCTGAGCCTTACCATATCCATTGCCTCAAAATCCTGTTATATGTCTTCGAGCTGATATCTGGTCTTTCCATTAATTTTAATAAAAGTGTTATTTACATGCTTGGCAAGTCAGATCATCTTGGTGATTTGATTTCTTCTACCCTCAACTGTAATGTAGCAAAATTCCCAATGACCTACCTTGGTTTACCTCTCAGACCCTCTAAGCTTCATAAAAACGATTGGCTTCCCCTTATTAATAAGATTGAAACTAGGTTAGCCGCTTGGAAAGCAAATGCATTATCATCTATGGGCCGTGTAATTTTAGTCAAATCTGTGCTTTCCGCTATCCCTACATACTGGATGTCTTTTCATAAACTCCCTAAATGGGTAATTTGTAAGATTGATTCAATTAGAAGTTCATTTCTTTGGAATGGTCATAACATCAAGAAATTAATTAACTGGAGGACGGTATGCCTGCACTTTGATCAAGGGGGGCTTGGTGTTCTTGACCTTCACCACTTTAATGTAGCTTTGCTGGCTAAATGGATTTGGAGACTCCTTATTCCTGGAAATTTCATTTGGAAAAATTGGATTTTGGCTTGCTACTTTTCTTCAAATCCTCATCTTGTTTTGCATCATCATCCTTCCTTTAGAATCTCTCCCTTCTTGCATGGGATTCTATCTTGTCTTCCTCGTATTAAATTTTTGTTTCATGTCTCTTTGGGGGGTGGTTCATCCTGTTTATTTTGGCATGATATTTGGCACGGTCAGTTACCTCTCTCTCTTACCTTTTCTTCACTCTTTTCTCTTCAAACTAATCCTTTTCTTTCTGTTGTTGATGCTTTTAACAATGGTTATGTTAGCTTAGTTCCAGGTTCGCTTTTTGATCGGAGTACTCTTTCTCAGTTGCTGAATATCTTTGCACTCATTCGCAACACTCAGCTAAATGTCTTGGTTGATCATTTTGTTTGGGTTCTCTCTCCATCTAGAGGCTTTTCTGTATCATCATGTTACAATTACCTGAATTTTTCTGGTAGATTGTTTAAATTCTCAAGACTTTGGAAATGCAAGCTGGCTCCAAGAATTCTCTTCTTCCAATGGTGTTTGATTCATGAGAAGATCAATACAAGAGAGAAGCTTTTCAAATGCAATATGGTTTCAGACCCTAACTGCCCTTTCTGTAATTCTCATGCTGAATCCATTCATCATCTTTTCTTTTCCTGTGACTATATCTACCCAATTTGGGCTGCATCAAGTACCCACTTAATTGGTTTCATCCCCATCATTTCTTCTTTCTTCGATCATTGGGAATCTGATTCTTGTCCACTACTTGATATCTTCGTGGCTGTTTATAGTTGGTGTGTGTGGATAGAAAGAAATGCAAGGATTTTTAATAACAAAGCTAGTTCGATCATGACTATTTGTCACTGCATCATTCATATTTTTTCGTCCTGGTCAGGTTCTGGAGACAATCATGCTGCTGTTGTCAGGTTTGCTCTGCCGGTAGCCACTTCTCCAGCTACTTCTGTTGATAGCAATGATACATCATCTAGCACGGAGCTTATGTGATGTCTGATGATGCTTCTTTAATTCTCATCGTAGTATTTGTATAATTATGATGGTTAGCACTTTGATCTGCATGCTTTTGTAGTTGTATACGTAGTATGCTCTATGTGTGTTGTATGAAGTGTCTTAAACTTGCAGTGATGGTTGTTTTTTGGACTACCAACTGGGTTTGTCAGTTGGAAAACTATTACTATCTATTATTTAACCGGCTGTGTAGCCTCACGCTACATATCCGTTTGCTCTAAAAAAAACATATGACATGGTTTCAATACTAGCGTAATGATAACTTGGCATAGTAATGGTTCCAACTTAGTTTAACATGATGATTTCAACTTTACATCATACTATCATAGGCATAATGATCATTGCGGGCATAATAATAATTTTATTACAAACATGAAACATTAAAGGCATGGTAATTCTAATAGGCATAATGGATTCCAGTTTAGCCTTTTTAACATAATGATTCTCATCTAGCATTATAAACATAATGATTCCAACTTTTCATCATAACCTAGCAATTCCCATTTTGTCATTAACATGATAGGTATATTAACATCACATGCATAGTTCCATCAACATCATAGACATGGTTTAATTAGCATCATAGACATGGTTTAATCAACATAAAGATTTCATAGTGATTCCATGGACATGTATTAGTCCAACTTGCCATACAATTAAGCCAAGTGATTCATAACAACATCAAAATCATGATAAGTTTAACTTGCAACGTTGACATAGCAATATTCCCAAATTATGATTCAAAGTTAAACAACATAAACATGGATTAATAATAGTTCCTAAATCCGGTTTCAATTCATGGCATGTCCATGTTATTATAGCGTTTTTGCCTAAAAAGTGACATAGAACTTACAATATGAAGCAAGTAATCAAAAATTCCAAATCAAATAGCCCCAAATCCGTTGTCTAAAGCGTCGTAGTTGTTATAGCTTCTAGTTGTAGCCTTCAAGATTCTTCCTTCGTCTTCTTTAATTTTGTTCTTTGTATTTTTAATTTAGAGCTCTAGGTTTAATGGCGGCGGCTTGAGACTAAAATGAAATAGTATGATTTAGACTAGGTCTTAGGTTCTTTTTATAGTGTTTTTGAGTTGATTCGGACCGTCGATGGAGCTTGGTTTAATAATAGCCGTTCGTTCAAAGGAGAGACCAACCAGGAGCTGACACCTAGCCCTAGTGACAAGGCAAGGCTCAGAAAATCGACCAAACACAGACCAGGCCAGCCAGGGTGGGCTGGGTTCGACCTGGCTCAGGGGCCAGGTCGACGCCCCAGTCGACACTGTGTCGACTTGGCAGTCGACACGGGTGACCCAGGTCGACTGCCCAATCGACCTGGCTAGCCCCAGGTCGACTGCCAAGTCGACCTGGGTGCCTTGGGCGGGAATTTTCCCGCCCTGGCCATTCTGGCCCGATTTTGAAATTTGAATTAGTTTTTCTGAGCTGTTTTCGTTTGTTTGAATTTTAAACTGAATTCTGAAACTTCCGGAGGCCATAACTTCCTCATACGGAGTCCGTTTTACGCAAACTCGGACTCTATTTCAAGCAGAATTCCGAGACGAACGCAATGGCGTATCCCATTTCCCTTAATTCTTTGATTTGAAATTAATTATACTTTAATTTGTGAATTTCACTATTATAGAATACACGGGGTGTTACACTTAGTGACTAAGTAATCAGCTAAAACACTACCGCATGTTTGTCATTCTAAATTTTAAAAGCATCTATAACACACATCATTTGCATATTTACCGTTTGGACCCAGGATCCGCGCCAATAAGATCAAGAAAGTATCAAAATATAAGTGAAACTTTGATGTTTGCATCGAATAAGTAGGTTTCTTAGTGCTCAAATAATCAGGTAAAACACTGCCGGATGTTTGAAACTCTACCATTTCAAATACATATAACACTCATCATTACATAATAGTGCTTTTAAAGCACGTTTCGACTTTGGGAGTAGAATTTTCGTGAATAAGACGAAAAAGTTTTCGAATATTAGTAGAATATTCATATTTTCATATTGACCGAGCAGGTTGCTTAGTGACCAAGTAATCAGGTAAAACACTGCTGCATGTTTGACATTCTACATTTTAAAGCATCTATAACACTCATCATTTGCATATTACCGTTTGAACCCTGGATCCGCGCGAATAAGATCAAGAAAGTTTCAAAATATAAGTGAAACTTTGATGTTTGCAACGAATAAGTAGGTTTCTTGGTGCTTAAGTAATCAGGTAAAATTCCACCGCATGTTTGAAACTCTACCATTTCAAATACATATAACACTCATCATTAAATAATAGTGCTTTTAAAAACACGTTTCGACCTTGAGAGTAGAATTCGCGTGAATAAGACGAAAAAGTTTTCGAATATTAGTAGAATATTCATATTTTCATATTGACCGAGCAGGTTACTTAGTGACTAAGTAATCAGGTAGAACACTGCCGCATGTTTGCCATTCTGCATTTTAAAGCATCTGTAACACTCATTATTTGCATATTACCATTAGGACCCTGGATCCGCGCCAACAAGATCAAGAAAGTTTCAAAATATAATTGAAACTTTGATGTTTTTAGCGAATAAGTCGGTTTCTTGGTGCTCAAGTAATCAGGTAAAACACTGCCGCATGTTTGAAACTCTACCATTTCAAATACATATAACACTCATCATTGAATAATAGTGCTTTTAAAAATAAGTTTCGACTTTGGGAGTAGAATTTGCGTGAATAAGACGAAAAAGTTTTCAAATATTAGTAGAATATTCATATTTTCATATTGACCGAGCAGGTTGCTTAGTGACTAAGTAATCTGGTAAAACACTTCCGCATGTTTGCCATTCTACATTTTAAAGCATCTATAAAACTCATCATTTGCATATTACCGTTTGGACCCTGGATCCGCGCCAATAAGATCAAGAAAGTTTCAAAATATAAGTGAAACTTTGATGTTTGCATCGAAAAATTAGGTTTCTTGGTGCTCAAGTAATCAGGTAAAACACTGTCGCATGTTTGAAACTCTACCATTTCGAATACATATAACACTCTTCATTAAATAATAGTGCTTTTAAAAACACGTTTCGACTTTGGGAGTAGAATTTGCGTGAATAAGACGAAAAAGTTTTCGAATATTAGTAGAATATTCATATTTTCATATTGTCCGAGCAGGTTGCTTAGTGAATAAGTAATCAGTTAAAACACTTCCGCATATTTGCCATTCTACATTTTAAAGCATCTATAACACTCATCATTTGCATATTAACGTTTGGACCCTGGATCCGTGCCAATAAGATCAAGAATGTTTCAAAATATACGTGAAACTTTGATGTTTGCATCGAATAAGTAGGTTTCTTGGTGCTCAAGTAATTAGGTAAAACACCGCCGCATGTTTGAAACTCTACCATTTCATATACATATAAGACTCTTCATTAAATAATAGTGCTTTTAAAAACACGTTTCGACTTTGGGAGTAGAATTTGCGTGAATAAGACGAAAAAGTTTTCAAATATTAGTAGAATATTCATATTTTCGTATAGACCGAGCATGTTGCTTAGTGACTAAGTAATCAGGTAAAACACTTCTGCATGTTTGCCATTCTACATTTTAAAGCATCTATAACACTCCTCATTTGCATATTACCGTTTGGACCCTGGATCCGCGCCAATAAGATCAAGAAAGTTTCAAAATATAAGTGAAACTTTGATGTTTGCATCGAAAAATTAGGTTTCTTGGTGCTCAAGTAATCAGTAAAACACAGCCGCATGTTTGAAACTCTACCATTTCAAATAAATATAACACTCATCATTAAATAATAGTGCTTTTAAAAACACGTTTCGACTTTGGGAGTAGAATTTACGTGAATAAGACGAAATGTTTTCGAATATTAGTAGAATATTCATATTTTCATATTGACCGAGCAGGTTGCTTAGTGACTAAGTAATCAGCTAAAACACTGCCGCATATTTGTCATTCTACATTTTAAAAGCATCTGTAACACTCATCATTTGCATATTACCATTTGGACCCTGGATCCGCGCCAATAAGATCAAGAAAGTTTCAAAACATAAGTGAAACTTTGATGTTTGCATCGAATAAGTAGGATTCTTGGTGCTCAAGTAATCAGGTCAAACACTGCCGCATGTTTGAAACTCTACCATTTCAAATACATATAACACTCATCATTAAATAATAGTGCTTTTAAAAACACGTTTCGACTTTGGGAGTAGAATTTACGTGAATAATACGAAAAGTTTTCGAATATTAGTAGATTATTCATATTTTCATATTGACCGAGCAGGTTGCTTAGTGACTAAGTAATCAGGTAAAACACCGCCGCATGTTTATCATTCTACATTTTAAAGCATCTGTAACACTCATCATTTTCATATTACCGTTTGGACCCTGGATCCGCGCCAATAAGATCAAGAAAGTTTCAAAATATAAGTGAAACTTTGATATTTGTATCGAATAAGCAGGTTTCTTGGTTTTCAAATACATATAACACTCATCATTAAATAATAGTGCTTTTAAAAGCACGTTTCGACTTTGGGAGTAGAATTTGCATGAATAAGACGAAAAAGTTTTCGAATATTACTAGAATATTCATATTTTCATATTAACCGAGCAGGTTGCTTATTGACATTCTACATTTTAAAGCATCTATAACACTCATTATTTGCATATTACCTTTTGGACCCTGAATCCGCGCGAATAAGATCAAGAAAGTTTCAAAATACAAGTGAAACTTTAATGTTTGCAACGAATAAGTAGGTTTCTTGGTGCTTAAGTAATCACGTAAAATTCCACCCCATGTTTGAAACTCTACCATTTCAAATACATATAACACTCATCATTAAATAATAGTGCTTTTAAAAACACGTTTCGACTTTAGGAGTAGAATTCGCGTGAATAAGACAAAAAAGTTTTCAAATAATAGTAGAGTATTCATATTTTCATATTGACCGAGCAGGTTGCTTAGTGACTAAGTAATCAGGTAAAACACTGCCGCATGTTTGACATTCTACATTTAAAAGCATCTATAAGACTCATCGTTTGCATATTACCGTTTGGACCCTGGATCCGCGCCAATAAGATCAAGATAGTTTCAAAATATAAGTGAAACTTTGATGTTTGCAACGAATAAGTAGGTTTCTTGATGCTCAAGTAATCAGGTAAAACACTGTCGCATGTTTGAAACTCTACCATTTCAAATTCATATAACACTCATTATTAAATAATAGTGCTTTTAGAAACACGTTTCGACTTCGGGAGTTGAATTCGCGTGAATAAGATGAAAAAGTTTTCGAATATAAGTAGAATATTCATATTTTCATATTGATCGAGCATGTTGCTTAGTGACTAAGTAATCAGGTAAAACACTGCCGCATGTTTGTCGTTCTACATTTTAAAGCATCTATAACACTCATCATTTGCATATTACCGTTTGGACAATGGATCCGCGCCAATAAGATCGAGAAAGTTTCAAAATATAATTGAAACTTTGATGTTTGCAGCGAATAAGTAGGTTTCTTGGTGCTCAAGTAGTCGGGTAAAACACTGCCGCTTGTTTGAAACTCTACCATTTCAAATACATTTAACACTCATCATTAAATAATAGTGCTTTTAAAAACACGTTTTGACTTTGGGAGTAGAATTTGCGTGAATAAGACGAAAAAGTTTTCGAATATTAGTGGAATATTCATATTTTCATATTGACCGAGCAAGTTGCTTAGTGACTAAGTAATCAGCTAAAACACTGCCGCATGTTTGTCATTCTACATTTTAAAAGCATCTATAACACTCATTATTTGCATATTACCGTTTGGACCCTGGATCCGTGCCAATAAGATCAAGAAAGTTTCAAAATATAAGTGAAACTTGATGTTTGCATCGAATAAGTAGGTTTATTGGTGCTTAAGTAATCAGGTAAAACACTGCCGCATGTTTGAAACTCTACCATTTCAAATACATATAACACTCATCATTAAATAATAATTCTTTTAAAAACACGTTTCGACTTCGGGAGTAGAACTTGCGTGAATAAGACGAAAAAGTTTTCGAATATTAGAAGAATATTCATATTTTCATATTGACCGAGCAGGTTACTTAGTGACTAAGTAATCAGGTAAAATACTGCCCCATGTTTGTCATTCTACATTTTAAAGCATCTATACAATCATCATTTTTCATATTACCGTTTGGACCCTGGATTCGCGCGAATAAGATCAAGAAAGCTTCAAAATATAAGTGAAACTTTGATGTTTTTATCGAATAAGTAGGTTTCTTGGTTTTCAATTTCATATAACACTCATCATTAAATAAAAGTGCTTTTAAAAACACGTTTCGACTTTGGGAGTAGAATTTTCATGAATAAGACGAAAAAGTTTTCGAATATTAGTGGAATATTCATATTTTCATATTAACCGAGCAGGTTGCTTAGTGACTAAGTAATCAGGTAAAACACTACCGCATGTTTGACATTCTACATTTTAAAGCATCTATAAGACTTACCATTTGCATATTACCGTTTGGACCCTGGATCCGCGCGAATAAGATATAGAAAGTTTCAAAATATAAGTGAAACTTTGATGTTTGCAACGAATAAGCAGGTTTCTTGGTGCTTAAGTAATCAGGTAAAATTCCATTGCATGTTTGAAACTCTACCATTTCAAATATATATAACACTCATCATTAAATAATAGTGCTTTTAAAAACACGTTTCGACTTTGGGAGTACAATTCGCGTGAATAAGACGAAAAAGTTTTCAAATATTAGTAGAATATTCATATTTTCCTATTGACCGAGCAGGTTGCATAGTGACTAAGTAATCAGGTAGAACACTGCTGCATGTTTGCCATTCTACCTTTCGAAGCATCTATAACACTCATCATTTGCATATAACCATTTGGACCCTAGATCCACGCCAATAAGATCAAGAAAGTTTCAAAATATAATTGAAACTTTGATGTTTGCATCGAATAAGTACGTTTCTTGGTGCTCAAGTAATCAGGTAAAACACTACCGCATGTTTGAAACTCTACCATTTCAAATACATATAACACTCATCATTGAATAGTAGTGCTTTTAAAAATAAGTTTCGACTTTGGGAGTAGAATTTGCGTGAATAAGATGAAAAAGTTTTCAAATATTAGTAGAATATTCATATTTTTATATTGACCGAGCAGGTTGCTTAGTGACTAAGTAATCTGGTAAAACACTTCCGCATATTTGCCATTCTACATTTTAAAGCATCTATAACACTCATCATTTGCATATTACCATTTGGACCCTGGATCCGCGCCAATAAGATCAAGAAAGTTTCAAATTATAAGTGAAACTTTGATGTTTGCATCGAAAAAGTAGGTTTCTTGGTGCTCAAGTAATCAGGTAAAACACTGTCGCATGTTTGACACTCTACCATTTCAAATACATATAACACTCATCATTAAATAATAGTGCTTTTCAAAACACGTTTCGACTTTGGGAGTAGAATTTGCGTGAATAAGACGAAAAAGTTTTCGGATATTAGTAAAATATTCATATTTTCATATTGTCCGAGCAGGTTGCTTAGGGACTAAGTAATCAGGTAAAACACTTCCGCATGTTTGCTATTCTACATTTTAAAGCATCTATAACACTCATCATTTGCATATTACTGTTTGGACCCTGGATCCGCGCCAATAAGATCAAGAAAGTTTCAAAATATATGTGAAACTTTGATGTTTGCATCGAATAAGTAGGTTTCTTGGTGCTCAAGTAATCAGGTAAAACACCGCCGCATGTTTGAAACTCTACCATTTCAAATACATATAAGACTCTTCATTAAATAATAGTGCTTTTAAAAACACGTTTCGACTTTGGGAGTAGAATTTGCGTGAATAAGACGAAAAAGTTTTCAAATATTAGTAGAATATTCATATTTTCTTTTTGATCGAGCAGGTTGCTTAGTGACTAAGTAATCAAGTAAAACACTTCTGCATGTTTGCCATTCAACATTTTAAAGCATCTATAACACTCATCATTTGCATATTACCGTTTGGACCCTAGATCCTCGCCAATAAGATCAAGAAAGTTTCAAAATATAAGTGAAACTTTGATGTTTGCATCGAATAAGTAGTTTCTTGGTGCTCAAGTAATCAGGTAAAACACTGCCGCATGTTTGAAACTCTACCATTTCAAATACATATAACACTCATCATTAAATAATAGTGCTTTTAAAAACACGTTTCGACTTTGGGAGTAGAATTTACGTGAATAAGACGAAAAAGTTTTCGAATATTAGTAGAATATTCATATTTTCATATTGACCGAGCAGTTTGCTTATTGACTAAGTAATCAGCTAAAACACTGCCGCATGTTTGTCATTCTACATTTTAAAAGCATCTATAACACTCATCATTTGCATATTACCGTTTGGACCTGCATCCGCGCCAATAAGATCAAGAAAGTTTCAAAATATAAGTGAAACTTTGATGTTTGTATCGAATAAGTAGGTTTCTTGGTGCTCAAGTAATCAGGTAAAACACTTCTGCATGTTTGAAACTCTTCCATTTCAAATACATATAACACTCATCATTAAATAATAGTGCTTTAAAAACACGTTTCGACTTTGGGAGTAGAATTTGCGTGAATAAGACTAAAAAGTTTTCGAATATTAGTAGAATATTCATATTTTCAAATTGACCAAGCAGGTTGCTTAGTGACTAAGTAATCGGGTAAAAGACTGCCGCGTGTTTGTCGTTCTACATTTTAAAACATCTATAACACTCATCATTTTCATATTACCGTTTGGACCCTGGATCCGCGCCAATAAGATCAAGAAAGTTTCAAAATATAAGTGAAACTTTTATGTTTGCAACGAATAAGTAGGTTTCTTGGTGCTTAAGTAATCAGGTAAAATTCCACCGCATGTTTGAAACTCTACCATTTCAAAAACATATAACACTCATCATTAAATAATAGTGCTTTTAAAAACACGTTTCGACTTTGAGAGTAGAATTTTTGTGAATAAGACGAAAAAGTTTTCGAATATTAGTAGAATATTCATATTTTCATATTGACCGAGCAGGTTGCTTAGTGACTAAGTTATCAGGTAGAACTCTGCCGCATGTTTTCCATTCTACATTTTAAAGCATCTATAACACTCATCATTTTCATATTACCGTTTGGACCCTGGATCCGCGCCAATAAGATCAAGAAAGTTTCAAAATATAAGTGAAACTTTGATGTTTGCAACGAATAAGTAGGTTTCTTGGTGCTTAAGTAATCAGGTAAAATTCCACCGCATGTTTGAAACTCTACCATTTCAAAAACATATAACACTCATCATTAAATAATAGTGCTTTTAAAAACACGTTTCGACTTTGAGAGTAGAATTCTTGTGAATAAGACAAAAAAGTTTTCGAATATTAGTAGAATATTAATATTTTCATATTGACCGAGCAGGGTGCTTAGTGACTAAGTTATCAGGTAGAACACTGCCGCATGTTTTCCATTCTACATTTTAAAGCATCTATAACACTCATCATTTTCATATCACCATTTGGACACTGGATCCGCGCCAATAAGATAAAGAAAGTTTCAAAATATAATAGAAACTTTGATGTTTGCATCGAATAAGTAGTTTTCTTGGTGCTCAAGTAATCAGGTAAAACACGGCCGCGTGTTTGAAACTCTACCATTTCAAATACATATAACACTCATAATTGAATAATAGTGCTTTTAAAAATAAGTTTCAACTTTGGGAGTAGAATTTGCGTGAATCAGACGAAAAAGTTTTCAAATATTAGTAGAATATTCGTATTTTCATGTTGACCGAGCAGGTTGCTTAGTGACTAAGTAATCTGGTAAAACACTTCCGCATGTTTGCCATTCTACATTTTAAAGCATCTATAACACTCATCATTTGCATATTACCGTTTGGACCCTGAATCCGCGCCAATAAGATCAAGAAAGTTTCAAAATATAAGTGAAACTTTGATGTTTGCATCGAAAAAGTAGGTTTCTTGGCGCTCAAGTAATCAGGTAAAACACTGTCGCATGTTTGAAACTCTACCATTTCAAATACATATAACACTCATCATTAAATAATAGTGCTTTTAAAAACGCGTTTCGATTTTGGGAGTAGAATTTGCGTGAATAGGACGAAAAAGTTTTCGAATATTAGTAGAATATTCATATTTTCATATTGTCCGAGCAGGTTGCTTAGTGAATAAGTAATCAGGTAAAACACTTCCGCATGTTTGCCTTTCTACATTTTAAAGCATCTATAACACTCATCATTTGCATATTAAAGTTTGGACCCTGGATCCGTGCCAATAAGATCAAGAAAGTTTCAAAATATAAGTGAAACTTTGATGTTTGCATCGAAAAAGTAGGTTTCTTGGTGCTCAAGTAATCAGGTATAACACTGTCGCATGTTTGAAACTCTACCATTTCAAATACATATAACACTCATCATTAAATAATAGTGCTTTTAAAAACACGTTTCGACTTTGGGAGTAGAATTTACGTGAATAAGATGAAAAAGTTTTCGAATATTAGTAAAATATTCATATTTTCATATTGACCGGGCATGTTGCTTAATGACTAAGTTATCAGCTAAAACACTGCCGCATGTTTGTCATTCTACATTTTAAAGCATCTATACCACTCATCATTTGCAAATAACCGTTTGGACCTTGGATCTGCGCCAATAAGATCAAGAAAGTTTCAAAATATAAGTGAAACTTTAATGTTTGCATCGAAAAATAGGTTTCTTCGTGCTCAAGTAATCAGGTAAAATACCACCGCATGTTTGAAACTCTACCATTTCAAATACATATAAAACTCATCATTAAATAATAGTGCTTTTAAAAACCCGTTTCGACTTTGGGAGTAGAATTCGCGTGAATATGACGAAATTTTTTCGAATATTAGTAGAATATTCATATTTTCATATTATCCGAGCAGGTTGCTTAGCGACTAAGTAATCAGGTATAACACTTCCGCATGTTTGCCATTCTACATTTTAAAGCATCTATAACACTCATCATTTTCATATTACCGTTTGGACCCTGGATCCGTGCCAATAAGATCAAGAAAGTTTCAAAATATAAGTGAAACTTTGATGTTTGTATCGAATAAGTAGGTTTCTGGGTGCTTATGTAATCAGGTAAAATTCCACCGCATGTTTGAAACTCTACCATTTCAAATACATATAACACTCGTCATTAAATAATAATGCTTTTAAAAACATGTTTTGACTTTGGGAGTAGAATTCGCGTGAATAAGACGAAAAAGTTTTCGAATATTAGTAGAATATTCATATTTTCATATTGACCGAGCAGGTTGCTTAGTGACTAAGTTATCAGGTAGAACACTGCCGCATGTTTGCCATTCTACATTTTAAAGCGTCTATAACACTCATCATTTGCATATTACCATTTGGACCCTGGATCCGCGCGAATAAGATCAAGAAAGTTTCAAAATATAATTAAAACTTTAATGTTTGCATCGAATAAGTAGGTTTCTTGGTGCTCAAGTAATCAGGTAAAACACTGCCGCATGTTTGAAACTCTACCATTTCAAATACATATAACACTCATCATAGAATAATAGTGCTTTTAAAAATAAGTTTCGACTTTGGGAGTAGAATTTGCGTGAATAAGACGAAAAAGTTTTCAAATATTAGTAGAATATTCATATTTTCATATTGACCGAGCAGGTTGCTTAGTGACTAAGTAATCTGGTAGAACACTTCCTCATGTTTGTCATTCTACATTTTATAGCATCTATAACACTCATCATTTGCATATTACCGTTTGGACCTTGGATCCGCGCCAATAAGATCAAGAAAGTTTCAAAATATAAGTGAAACTTTGATGTTTGCATCGAAAAAGTAGGTTTCTTGGTGCTCAAGTAATCAGGTAAAATACCACCGCATGTTTGAAACTCTACCATTTCAAATACATATAACACTCATCATTAAATAATAGTGCTTTTAAAAACATGTTTCGACTTTGGGAGTAGAATTCGCGTGAATAAGACGAATTTTTTTCGAATATTAGTAGAATATTCATATTTTCATATTGTCCGAGCAGGTTGCTTAGCGACTAAGTAATCAGGCAAAACACTTCTGCATGTTTGCCATTCTACATTTTAAAGCATCTATAACACTCATCATTTGTATATTACCGTTTGGGCCCTGGATCCGCACCAATAAGATCAAGAAAGTTTCAAAATATATGTGAAACTTTGATGTTTGCATCGAATAAGTAGGTTTCTTAGTGCTCAAGTAATCAGGAAAAACACCGCCGCATGTTTGTTACACTAGCATTTCAAATACATATAAGACTCTTTATTAAATAATAGTGCTTTTGAAAACACATTTCGACTTTGGGAGTAGAATTTGCGTGAATAAGACGAAATAGTTTCCAAATATTAGTAGAATATTCATATTTTCATATTGACCAAGCAGGTTGCTTAGTGACTAAGTAATCAGGTAAAACACTTCCGCATGTTTGCCATTCTACATATTAAAGCATCTATAACACTCATCATTTGCATATTACCGTTTGGACTCTGGATCCGCGCCAATAAGATCAAGAAAAATTCAAAATATAAGTGAAACTTTGATGTTTGGATCGAAAAAGTAGGTTTTTTGGTGCTTAAGTAATCAGATAAAACACTGTCGCATGTTTGAAACTCTCCATTTCAAATACATATAACACTCATCATTAAATAATAGTGCTATTAAAAACACGTTTCGACTTTGGGAGTAGAATTTGCGTGAATAAGACGAAATGTTTTCGAATATTAGTAGAATATTCATATTTTCATACTGTCCGAGCAGGTTGCTTAGTGACTAAGTAATCAGGTAAAACACTTCCGCATGTTTGCCATTCTACTTTTTAAAGCATCTATAACACTCATCATTTGCATATTACCGTTTGGACCCTGAATCCACACCAATAAGATCAAGAAAGTTTCAAAATATAAGTGAAACTTTAATGTTTGCATCGAATAAGTAGGTTTCTTGGTGCTCTAGTAATCAGGTAAAACACTGCCGCATGTTTGAAACTCTACCATTTCAAATACATATAACACTCATCATTGAATAATAGTGCTTTTAAATACACGTTTCGACTTTGGGAGTAGAATTTGCGCGAATAAGACGAAAAAGTTTTCGAATATTAGTAGAATATTCATATTTTCATATTGACCGAGCAGGTTGCTTAGTGACCAAGTAATCAGGTAAAACACTGCCGCATGTTTGACATTCTACATTTTAAAGCATCTATAATACTCATTATTTGCATATTACCGTTTTGACCCTGGATCCGCGCGAATAAGATCAAGAAAGTTTCAAAATATAAGTGAAACTTTGATGTTTGCAACGAATAAGTAGGTTTCTTGGTGCTTAAATAATCAGGTAAAATTCCACCGCTTGTTTGAAACTCTACCATTTCAAATACATATAACACACATCATTAAATAATAGTGCTTTTAAAAACATGTTTCGACTTTGGGATTAGAATTCGCGTGAATAAGACGAAAAAGTTTTCGAATATTAGTAGAATATTCATATTTTCATATTGACCGAGCAAGTTGCTTAGTGACTAAGTAATCAGGTAGAATACTGCCGCATGTTTTCCATTCTACATTTTAAAGCATCTATAACACTCATCATTTGCATATTACCATTTGGACCTTGGATCCGCGCCAATAAGATCAAGAAAGTTTCAAAATATAATTGAAACTTTGATGTTTGCATCGAATAAGTGGTTTCTTGGTGCTCAAGTAATCAGGTAAAACACTGCCGCATGTTTGAAACTCTACCATTTCAAATACATATAACACTCATTATTGAATAATAGTGCTTTTAAAAATAAGTTTCCACTGTGGGAGTAGAATTTGCGTGAATAAGACGAAAAAGTTTTCAAATATTAGTAGAATATTCATATTTTCATATTGACCGAGCAGGTTGCTTAGTGACTAAGTAATCTGGTAAAACACTTCCGCATGTTTGCCATTCTACATTTTAAAGCATCTATAACACTCATCATTTGCCTATTACCGTTTGGACCCTGGATCTGCGCCAATAAGATCAAGAAATTTCAAAATATAATTGAAATTTTGATGTTTACATCGAAAAATTAGGTTTCTTAGTGCTCAAGTAATCAGGTAAAACACTGTCGCATGTTTGGAACTCTACCATTTGAAATACATATAACACTCCTCATTAAATAATAGTGCTTTTAAAAATACGTTTCGACTTTGGGAGTAGAATTTGCATGAATAAGGCGAATTGTTTTTCGAATATTAGTAGAATATTCATATTTTCATATTGTCCGAGCAGGTTGCTTAGTGACTAAGTAATCAGGTAAAACACTTCCGTATGTTTGCCATTCTACATTTTAAAGCATGCATAACACTCATCATTTGCATATTACTGTTTGGACCCTGGATCCGCGCTAATAAGATCAAGAAAGTTTCAAAATATATGTGAAACTTTGATGTTTGCATCGAATAAGTAGGTTTCTTGGTGCTTAAGTAATCAGGTAAAACACCGCCGCATGTTTGAAACTCTACCATTTCAAATACATATAAGACTCTTCATTAAATAATAGTGCTTTTAAAAACACGTTTCGACTTTGGCAGTAGAATTTGCGTGAATAAGACGAAAAAGTTTTCAAATATTAGTAGAATATTCATATTTTCATATTGACCGAGCAAGTTGCTTAGTGACTAAGTAATCAGGTAAAACACTTCCGCATGTTTGCCATTCTACATTTTAAAGCATCTATAACACTCATCATTTGCATATTACCGTTTGGACCCTGGATCCGCGCCAATAAGGTCAAGATAGTTTCAAAATATAAGTGAAACTTTGATGTTTGCAACGAATAAGTTGGTTTCTAGATGCTCAAGTAATCAGGTAAAACACTGTCGCATGTTTGAAACTCTACCATTTCAAATTCATATAACACTCATTATTAAATAATAGTGCTTTTAAAAACACGTTTCGACTTCGGGAGTAGAATTCGCGTGAATAAGACGAAAAAGTTTTCGAATATTAGTAGAATATTCATATTTTCATATTGATCGAGCAGGTTGCTTAGTGACTAAGTAATCAGGTAAAACACTGCCGCATGTTTGTCTTTCTACATTTTAAAGCATCTATAACACTCATCATTTGCATATTACCGTTTGGACACTGGATCCGCGCCAATAAGATCGAGAAAGTTTCAAAATATAATTGAAACTTTGATGTTTGCAGCGAATAAGTAGGTTTCTTGGTGCTCAAGTAGTCAGGTAAAACTCTGCCGCTTGTTTGAAACTCTACCATTTCAAATACATTTAACCCTCATCATTAAATAATAGTGCTTTTAAAAACACGTTTTGACTTTGGGAGTAGGATTTGCGTGAATAAGACAAAAAAGTTTTCGAATATTAGTGGAATATTCATATTTTCATATTGACCGAGCAAGTTGCTTAGTGACTAAGTAATCAGCTAAAACACTGCCGCATTTTTGTCATTCTACATTTTAAAAGCATCTATAACACTTATTATTTGCATATTACCGTTTGTACCCTGGATCCTCGCCAATAAGATTAAGAAAGTTTCAAAATATAAGTGAAACTTGATGTTTGCATCGAATAAGTAGGTTTCTTGGTGCTTAAGTAATCAGGTAAAATACTGCCGCATGTTTGAAACTCTACCATTTCAAATACATATAACACTCATCATTAAATAATAATTCTTTTAAAAACACGTTTCGACTTCGGGAGTAGAACTTGCGTGAATAAGACGAAAAAGTTTTCGAATATTAGAAAAATATTCATATTTTCATATTGACCGAGCGGGTTACTTAGTGACTAAGTAATCAGGTAAAATACTGCCCCATGTTTGTCATTCTACATTTTAAAGCATCAATAACAATCATCATTTTCATATTACCGTTTGGACCCTGGATTCGTGCCAATAAGATCAAGAAAGCTTCAAAATATAAGTGAAATTTTGATGTTTTTATCGAATAAGTAGGTTTCTTGGTTTTCAAATTCATATAACACTCATCATTAAATAAAAGTGCTTTTAAAAACACGTTTCGACTTTGGGAGTAGAATTTGCATGAATAAGACGAAAAAGTTTTCGAATATTAGTGGAATATTCATATTTTCATATTAACCGAGCAGGTAGCTTAGTGACTAAGTAATCAGGTAAAACACTACCGCATGTTTGACATTCTACATTTTAAAGCATCTATAAGACTCACCATTTGCATATTACCGTTTGGACCCTGGATCCGCGCGAATAAGATATAGAAAGTTTCAAAATATAAGTGAAACTTTGATGTTTGCAACGAATAAGCAGGTTTCTTGGTGCTTAAGTAATCAGGTAAAATTCCACCGCATGTTTGAAACTCTACCATTTCAAATATATATAACACTCATCATTAAATAATAGTGCTTTTAAAAACACGTTTCGACTTTGGGAGTACAATTCGCGTGAATAAGACGAAAAAGTTTTCAAATATTAGTAGAATATTCATATTTTCATATTGACCGAGCAGGTTGCTTAGTGACCAAGTAATCAGGTAAAACACTTATGCATGTTTGCCATTCAACATTTTAAAGCATCTATAACACTCATCATTTGCATATTACCATTTGGACCCCAGATCCTCGCCAATAAGATCAAGAAAGTTTCAAAATATAAGTGAAACTTTGATGTTTGCATCGAATAAGTAGTTTCTTGGTGCTCAAGTAATCAGGTAAAACACTGCCGCATGTTTGAAACTCTACCATTTCAAATACATATAACACTCATCATTAAATAATAGTGCTTTTAAAAACACGTTTCGACTTTGGAAGTAGAATTTACGTGAATAAGACGAAAAAGTTTTCGAATATTAGTAGAATATTCATATTTTCATATTGACCGAGCAGTTTGCTTAGTGACTAAGTAATCAGCTAAATCACTGCCGCATGTTTGTCATTCTACATTTTAAAAGCATATATAACACTCATCATTTGCATATTACCGTTTGGACCCAGGATCCGCTCCAATAAGATCAAGAAAGTTTCAAAATATAAGTGAAACTTTGATGTTTGTATCGAATAAGTAGCTTTCTTGGTGCTCAAATAATCAGGTAAAACACTTCCGCATGATTGAAACTCTTCCATTTCAAATACATATAACACTCATCATTAAATAATAGTGCTTTAAAAACACATTTCGACTTTGGAAGTAGAATTTGCGTGAATAAGACGAAAAAGTTTTCGAATATTAGGAGAATATTCATATTTTCATATTGACCGAGCAGGTTGCTTAGTGACTAAGTAATCGGGTAAAAGACTGCCGCGTGTTTGTCGTTCTACATTTTAAAACATCTATAACACTCATCATTTTCGTATTACCGTTTGGACCCTGGATTCACGCCAATAAGATCAAGAAAGTTTCAAAATATAAGTGAAACTTTGATGTTTGCAACGAATAAGTAGGTTTCTTGGTGCTTAAGTAATCAGGTAAAATTCCACCGCATGTTTGAAACTCTACCATTTCAAAAACATATAACACTCATCATTAAATAATAGTGCTTTTAAAAACACGTTTCGACTTTGGGAGTAGAATACTTGTGAATAAGACGAAAAAGTTTTCGAATATTAGTAGAATATTCATATTTTCATATTGACCGAGCAGGTTGCTTAGTGACTAAGTTGTCAGGTAGAACACTGCCGCATGTTTTCCAATCTACATTGTAAAGCATCTATAACACTCATCATTTTCATATCACCATTTGGACCCTGGATCCGCGAAAATAAGATAAAGAAAGTTTCAAAATATAATAGAAACTTTGATGTTTGCATCGAATAAGTAGTTTTCTTGGTGCTCAAGTAATCACGTAAAACACGGCCGCGTGTTTGAAACTCTTCCATTTAGTGGAATATTCATATTTTCATATTAACCGAGCAGGTAGCTTAGTGACTAAGTAATCAGGTAAAACACTACCTCATGTTTGACATTCTACATTTTAAAGCATCTATAAGACTCACCATTTGCATATTACCGTTTGGACCCTGGATCCGCGCGAATAAGATATAGAAAGTTTCAAAATATAAGTGAAACTTTGATGTTTGCAACGAATAAGCAGGTTTCTTGGTGCTTAAGTAATCAGGTAAAATTCCACCGCATGTTTGAAACTCTACCATTTCAAATATATATAACACTCATCATTAAATAATAGTGCTTTTAAAAACACGTTTCGACTTTGGGAGTACAATTCGCGTGAATAAGACGAAAAAGTTTTCAAATATTAGTAGAATATTCATATTTTCATATTGACCGAGCAGGTTGCTTAGTGACCAAGTAATCAGGTAAAACACTTATGCATGTTTGCCATTCAACATTTTAAAGCATCTATAACACTCATCATTTGCATATTACCATTTGGACCCCAGATCCTCGCCAATAAGATCAAGAAAGTTTCAAAATATAAGTGAAACTTTGATGTTTGCATCGAATAAGTAGTTTCTTGGTGCTCAAGTAATCAGGTAAAACACTGCCGCATGTTTGAAACTCTACCATTTCAAATACATATAACACTCATCATTAAATAATAGTGCTTTTAAAAACACGTTTCGACTTTGGAAGTAGAATTTACGTGAATAAGACGAAAAAGTTTTCGAATATTAGTAGAATATTCATATTTTCATATTGACCGAGCAGTTTGCTTAGTGACTAAGTAATCAGCTAAATCACTGCCGCATGTTTGTCATTCTACATTTTAAAAGCATCTATAACACTCATCATTTGCATATTACCGTTTGGACCCAGGATCCGCTCCAATAAGATCAAGAAAGTTTCAAAATATAAGTGAAACTTTGATGTTTGTATCGAATAAGTAGCTTTCTTGGTGCTCAAATAATCAGGTAAAACACTTCCGCATGATTGAAACTCTTCCATTTCAAATACATATAACACTCATCATTAAATAATAGTGCTTTAAAAACACATTTCGACTTTGGAAGTAGAATTTGCGTGAATAAGACGAAAAAGTTTTCGAATATTAGGAGAATATTCATATTTTCATATTGACCGAGCAGGTTGCTTAGTGACTAAGTAATCGGGTAAAAGACTGCCGCGTGTTTGTCGTTCTACATTTTAAAACATCTATAACACTCATCATTTTCGTATTACCATTTGGACCCTGGATTCACGCCAATAAGATCAAGAAAGTTTCAAAATATAAGTGAAACTTTGATGTTTGCAACGAATAAGTAGGTTTCTTGGTGCTTAAGTAATCAGGTAAAATTCCACCGCATGTTTGAAACTCTACCATTTCAAAAACATATAACACTCATCATTAAATAATAGTGCTTTTAAAAACACGTTTCGACTTTGGGAGTAGAATACTTGTGAATAAGACGAAAAAGTTTTCGAATATTAGTAGAATATTCATATTTTCATATTGACCGAGCAGGTTGCTTAGTGACTAAGTTGTCAGGTAGAACACTGCCGCATGTTTTCCATTCTACATTGTAAAGCATCTATAACACTCATCATTTTCATATCACCATTTGGACCCTGGATCCGCGAAAATAAGATAAAGAAAGTTTCAAAATATAATAGAAACTTTGATGTTTGCATCGAATAAGTAGTTTTCTTGGTGCTCAAGTAATCACGTAAAACACGGCCGCGTGTTTGAAACTCTTCCATTTCAAATACATATAACACTCATCATTGAATAATAGTGCTTTTAAAAATAAGTTTCGACTTTGGGAGAAGAATTTGCGTGAATCAGACGAAAAAGTTTTCAAATATTAGTAGAATATTCATATTTTCATGTTGACCTGAGCAGGTTGCTTAGTGACTAAGTAATCTGGTAAAACACTTCCGCATGTTTGCCATTCTACATTTTAAAGCATCTATCACACTCATCATTTGCACATTACCGTTTGGACACTGAATCCGCGCCAATAAGATCAAGAAAGTTTCAAAATATAAGTGAAACTTTGATGTTTGCATCGAAAAAGTAGGTTTCTTGGTGCTCAAGTAATCAGGTAAAACACTGTCGCATGTTTGAAACTCTACCATTTCAAATACATATAACACTCATCATTAAATAATAGTGCTTTTAAAAACACGTTTCGATTTTGGGAGTAGAATTTGCGTGAATAAGACGAAAAAGTTTTCGAATATTAGTAGAATATTCATATTTTCATATTGTCCGAGCAGGTTGCTTAGTGAATAAGTAATCAGGTAAAACACTTCCGCATGTTTGCCATTCTACATTTTAAAGCATCTATAACACTCATCATTTGCATATTAACGTTTGGACCCTGGATCCGCGCCAATAAGATCAAGAAAGTTTAAAAATATAAGTGAAACTTTGATGTTTGCATCGAAAAAGTAGGTTTCTTGGTGCTCAAGTAATCAGGTAAAACACTGTCGCATGTTTGAAACTCTACCATTTCAAATACATATAACACTCATCATTAAATAATAGTGCTTTTAAAAACACGTTTTGACTTTGGGAGTAGAATTTACGTGAATAAGATGAAAAAGTTTTCGAATATTAGTAGAATATTCATATTTTCATATTGACCGGGCAGGTTGCTTAATGACCAAGTTATCGGCTAAAACACTACCGCATGTTTGTCATTCTACATTTTAAAGCATCTATAACACTCATCATTTGCAAATTACTGTTTGGACCTTGGATCCGCGCCAATAAGATCAAGAAAGTTTCAAAATATAAGTGAAACTTTGATGTTTGCATCGAAAAATAGGTTTCTTGGTGCTCAAGTAATCAGGTAAAATACCACCGCATGTTTGAAACTCTACCATTTCAAATACATATAACACTCATCATTAAATAATAGTGCTTTTAAAAACCCGTTTCTACTTTGGGAGTAGAATTCGCGTGAATAAGACGATTTTTTTCCGAATATTAGTAGAATATTCATATTTTCATATTGTCCGAGCAGGTTGCTTAGCGATTAAGTAATCAGGTAAAACACTTCCGCATGTTTGCCATTCTACATTTTAAAGCATCTATAACACTCATCATTTTCATATTACCGTTTGGACCCTGGATCCGCGCCAATAAGATCAAGAAAGTTTCAAAATATAAGTGAAACTTTGAAGTTTGTATCGAATAAGTAGGTTTCTTGGTGCTTAAGTAATCAGGTAAAATTCCACCGCATGTTTGAAACTCTACCATTTCAAATACGTATAACACTCGTCATTAAATAATAGTGCTTTTAAAAACACGTTTTGACTTTGTGAGTAGAATTCGCGTGAATAAGACGAAAAAGTTTTCGAATATTAGTAGAATACTCATATTGACCGAGCAGGTTGCTTAGTGACTAAGTAATCAGGTAGAACACTGCCGCATGTTTCCCATTCTACATTTTAAAGCATCTATAACACTCATCATTTGCATATTACCATTTGGACCCCAGATCCGAGCGAATAAGATCAAGAAAGTTTCAAAATATAATTGAAACTTTGATGTATGCATCGAATAAGTAGGTTTTTTGGTGCTCAAGTAATCAGGTAAAACACTGCCGCATGTTTGAAACTCTATCATTTCAAATACATATAACTCTCATCATTGAATAATAGTTCTTTTAAAAATAAGTTTCGACTTTGGGAGTAGAATTTGCGTGAATAAGACGAAAAAGTTTTCAAATATTAGTAGAATATTCATATTTTCATATTGACCGAGCAGGTTGCTTGACTATGTAATCTGGTAGAACACTTCCGCATGTTTGTCATTCTACATTTTATAGCATCTATAACACTCATCATTTGCATATTACCGTTTGGACCTTGGATCCGCGCCAATAAGATCAAGAAAGTTTCAAAATATAAGTGAAACTTTGATATTTGCATCGTAAAAGTAGGTTTCTTGGTGCTCAAGTAATCAGGTAAAATACCACCGCATGTTTGAAACTCTACCATTTCAAATACATATAACACTCATCATTAAATAATAGTGCTTTTAAAAACACGTTTCGACTTTGGGAGTAGAATTCGCGTGAATAAGACGATTTTTTTTCGAATATTAGTAGAATATTCATATTTTCATATTGTCCGAGCAGGTTGCTTAGCGACTAAGTAATCAGGTAAAACACTTCCGCATGTTTGCCATTCTACATTTTAAAGCATCTATAACACTCATCATTTGCATATTACCGTTTGGGCCCTGGATCCGCACCAATAAGATCAAGAAAGTTTCAAAATATAAGTAAAACTTTGATGTTTGCATCGAATGAGTAGGTTTCTTAGTGCTCAAGTAATCAGGTAAAACACCGCCGCATGTTTGTAACTCTACCATTTCAAATACATATAAGACTCTTTATTAAATAATTGTGCTTTTAAAAACACGTTTCAACTTTGGGAGTAGAATTTGCGTGAATAAGACGAAAAAGTTTCCAAATATTTGTAGAATATTCATATTTTCATATTGACCAAGCAGGTTGCTTAGTGACTAAGAAATCAGTTAAAACACTTCCGCATGTTTGCCATTCTACATATTAAAGCATCTATAACACTCATCATTTGCATATTACCGTTTGGACCCTGGATCCGCGCCAATAAGATCAAGAAAGTTTCAAAATATAAGTGAAACTTTGATATTTGTATCGAATAAGTAAGTTTCTTGGTTTTCAAATACATATAACACTCATCATTAAATAATAGTGCTTTTAAAAACACGTTTCGACTTTGAGAGTAGAATTTGCATGAATAAGACGAAAAAGTTTTCGAATATTAGTAGAATATTCATATTTTCATATTGTCCGAGCAGGTTGCTTAGTGACTAAGTAATCAGGTAAAACACTTCCTCATGTTTGTCATTCTACATTTTAAAGCATCTATAACACTCATCATTTGCATATTACCGTTTGGACCCTGGATCCACACCAACAAGATCAAGAAAGTTTCAAAATATATGTGAAACTTTGATGTTTGCATCGAATAAGTAGGTTTCTTGGTACTCAAGTAATCAGGTAAAACACTGCCGCATGTTTGAAACTCTACCATTTCAAATTCATATAAGACTCTTCATCAAATAATAGTGCTTTTAAAAACACGTTTCGACTTTGGGAGTAGAATTTGCGTGAATAAGACGAAAAAGTTTTCAAATATTAGTAGAATATTCATATTTTCATATTGATCGAGCAGGTTGCTTAGTGACTAAGTAATCAGGTAAAACACTTCCGCATGTTTGCCATTCTACATATTAAAGCATCTATAACACTCATCATTTGCATATTACCGTTTGGACCCTGCATCCGCGCCTATAAGATCAAGAAAGTTTCAAAGTATAAGTGAAACTTTGATGTTTGCATCGAAAAAGTAGGTTTTTTGGTGCTCAAGTAATCAGGTAAAACACTGCCGAATGTTTGAAACTCTACCATTTCAAATACATATAACACTAATCATTAAATAATAGTGCTTTTAAAAATAAGTTTCGATTTTGGGAGTAGAATTTACGTGAATAAGACGAAAAAGTTTTCGAATATTATTAGAATATTCATAATTTCATATTGACCGAGTAGGTTGCTTAGTGACAAAGTAATCAGCTAAAACACCGCTGCATGTTTGTCATTCTACATTTTAAAAGCATCCATAACACTCATCATTTGCATATTACCGTTTGGACCCAGGATCCGCGCAAATAAGATCAAGAAAGTTTCAAAATATAAGTGAAACTTTGATGTTTGCATCGAATAAGTAGGTTTCTTGGTGCTCTAGTAATCAGGTAAAACACTGCCGCATGTTTGAAACTCTACCATTTCAAATACATATAACACTCATCATTGAATAATAGTGCTTTTAAAAACAGGTCTCGACTTTGGGAGTAGAATTTGCGTGAATAAGACGAAAAAGTTTTCGAATATTAGTAGAATATTTATATTTTCATATTGACCGAGCAGGTTGCTTAGTGACTAAGTAATCAGGTAAAACACGGCCGCATGTTTGACATTCTACATTTTAAAGCATCTATAACACTCATCGTTTGCATATTACCGTGTGGACCCTGGATCCGCACGAATAAAATCAAGAAAGTTTCAAAATATAAGTGAAACTTTGATGTTTGCAACGAATAAGTAGATTTCTTGGTGCTTAAGTAATCAGGTAAAATTCCACCACATATTTGAAACTCTACCATTACAAATACATATAACACTCATCATTAAATAATAGCGCTTTTAAAAAATGGTTTCGACTTTGGGAGTAGAATTCGCGTGAATAAGACGAAAAAGTTTTCGAATATTAGTAGAATATTCATATTTTCATATTGACCGAGCAGGTTGCCTAGTGACAAAGTAATCAGGTAGAACACTGCCGCATGTTTGCAATTCTACATTTTAAAGCATCTATAACACCCATCATTTGCATAATACCATTTGGACCCTGGATCCGCGCCAATAAGATCAAGAAAGTTTCAAAATATAATTGAAACTTTGATGTTTCCATCGTATAAGTAGATTTCTTGGTGCTCAAGTAATCAGGTAAAACACCGCCGCATGTTTGAAACTCTACCATTTCAAATACATATAACACTCATCATTGAATAATAGTGCTTTTAAATGTAAGTTTCGATTTGGGAGTTGAATTTGCGTGAATAAGACGAAAAAGTTTTCAAATATTAGTAGAATATTCATATTTTCATTTTGACCGAGCAGGTTGCTTAGTGACTAAGTAATCTGGTAAAACACTTCCGCATGTTTGCCATTCTACATTTTAAAGCATCTACAACACTCATCATTTGTATAATACCGTTTGGACACTGAATCCGCACCAATAAGATCAAGAAAGTTTCAAAATATAAGTGAAAATTTGATGTTTGCATCGAAAAATTAGGTTTCTTAGTGCTCAAATAATCAGGTAAAACACTGTCGCATGTCTGAAACTCTACCATTTCAAATACATATAACATTCATCATTAAATAATAGTGCTTTTAAAAACACGTTTCGACTTTGGGAGTAGAATTTGCGTGAGTAAGACGAAATGTTTTCGAATATTAGCAGAATATTCATATTTTCATATTGTCCGAGCAGGTTGTTTAGTGATTAAGTAATCAGGTAAAACACTTCCGCATGTTTGCCATTCTACATTTTAAAGCATCTATAACACTCCTCATTTGCATATTACCGTTTGGACCCTAGATCCGCGCCAATAAGATCAAGAAAGTTTCAAAATATATGTGAAACTTTGATGTTTGCATCGAATAAGTAGGTTTCTTGGTGCTCAAGTCATCAGGTAAAACACCGCCGCATGTTTGAAACTCTACCATTCCAATTACATATAAGACTCTTCATTAAATAATAGTGCTTTTAAAATCACGTTTATACTTTGGGAGTAGAATTTGCGTGAATAGATGAAAAAGTTTTCAAATATTAGTAGAATATTCGTATTTTCATATTGACCGAGCAGGTTGCGTAGTGACTAAGTAATCAGGTAAAACACTTCTGCATGTTTGCCATTCTACAAAGTAAAGCATCTATAACACTCATCATTTGCATATTACCGTTTGGACCCTAGATCCGCGCCAATAAGACCAAGAAAGTTTCAAAATATATGTGAAACTTTGATGTTTGCATCGAAAAAGTAGGTTTATTCGTGCTCAAGTAATCAGGTAAAACACTGTCGCATGTTTGAAACTCTACCATTTCAAATACATATAACACTCATCATTAATTGATAGTGCTTTTAAAAACACGTTTCGACTTTGGAAGTAGAATTTACGTGAATAAGACGAAAAAGTATTCGAATATTATTAGAATAATCATATTTTCATATTGACCGAGCAGGTTGCTTAGTGACTAAGTAATCAGCTAAAACACTGCGGCATGTTTGTCATTCTACATTTTTAAAGCATCTATAACACTCATCATTTGCATATTACCATTTTGACCCAGGATCCGCTCCAATAAGATCAAGAAAGTTTCAAAATATAAGTGAAACTTTGATGTTTGCATCGAATAAGTAAGTATCTGGGTGCTCAAGTAATCAGGTAAAACACTGCCGCATGTTTGAAACTCTACCATTTCAAATACATATAACACTCATCATTAAATAATAGTGCTTTTAAAAACTCATTTCGACTTTGGGGGTAGGATTTGCATGAATAAGACAAAAAAGTTTTCAAATATTAGTAGAATATTCATATTTTCATAATGACCGAGCAGGTTGCTTAGTGACTAAGTAATCAGGTAAAACACCGCCGCATGTTTGACATTCTACATTTTAAAGCATCTATAACATTCATCATTTGCATATTACCGTTTTGACCCTGGATCCGCGCGAATAAGATCAAGAAAGTTTCAAAATATAAGTGAAACTTTGATGTTTGCAACGAATAAGTAGGTTTCTTTGTGCTTAAGTAATCAGGTAAAATTCCACCGCTTGTTTGAAACTCTACCATTTCAAATACATATAACACTCATCATTAAATAATGGTGCTTTTAAAAACATGTTTCGACTTTGGGATTAGAATTCGCGTGAATAAGACGAAAAAGTTTTCGAATATTAGTAGAACATTCATATTTTCATATTGACCGAGCAAGTTGCTTAGTGACTAAGTAATCAGGTAGAATACTGCCGCATGTTTGCCATTCTACATTTTAAAGCATCTATAACACTCATCATTTGCATATTACCATTTGGACCTTGGATCCGCGCCAATAAGATCAAGAAAGTTTCAAAATATAATTGAAAATTTGATGTTTGCATCGAATAAGTGGTTTCTTGGTGCTCAAGTACATGTTTGAAACTCTACCATTTCAAATACATATAACACTCATCATTGAATAATAGTGCTTTTAAAAATAAGTTTCCACATTGGGAGTAGAATTTGCGTGAATAAGACGAAAAAGTTTTCAAATATTAGTAGAATATTCATATTTTCATATTGACCGAGCAGGTTGCTTAGTGACTAAGTAATCTGGTAAAACACTTCCGCATGTTTGTCATTCTACATTTTAAAGCATCTATAACACTCATCATTTGCATATTACCGTTTGTTCCCTGGATCCGCGCCAATAAGATCAAGAAATTTCAAAATATAAGTGAAATTTTGATGTTTGCATCGAAAAATTAGGTTTCTTGGTGCTCAAGTAATTAGGTAAAACACTGTCGCATGTTTGAAACTCTACCATTTGAAATACATATAACACTTCTCACTAAATAATAGTGCTTTTAAAAATACGTTTCGACTTTGGGAGTAGAATTTGCATGAATAAGGCGACTTTTTTTCCGAATATTAGTAGAATATTCATATTTTTATATTGTCCGAGCAGGTTGCTTAGTGACTAAGTAATCAGGTAAAACACTTCCGTATGTTTGCCATTCTACATTTTAAAGCATCTATAACACTCATCATTTGCATATTACCGTTTGGACCCTGGATCCGCGCTAATAAGATCAATAATGTTTCAAAATATATGTGAAACTTTGATGTTTGCATCGAATAAGTAGGTTTCTTGGTGCTCAAGTAATCAGGTAAAACACTGCAGCATGTTTGAAACTCTACCATTTCAAATACATATAAGACTCTTCATTAAATAATAGTGCTTTTAAAAACACGTTTCGACTTTGGCAGTAGAATTTGCGTGAATAAACGAAAAAGTTTTCAAATATTAGTAGAATATTCATATTTTCATATTAACCGAGCAAGTTGCTTAGTGACTAAGTAATCAGGTAAAACGCTTCCGCATGTTTGCCATTCTACATTTTAAAGCATCTATAACACTCATCATTTGCATATTACCGTTTGGGCCCTGGATCCGCGCCAATAAGATCAAGAAAGTTTCAAAATATAAGTGAAACTTTGATGCTTGCATCGAATAAGTTGGTTTCTTGGTGCTCAAGTAATCAGGTAAAACACTGCCGCATGTTTGAAACTCTACCATTTCAAATACATATAACACTCTTCATTAAATAATAGTGCTTTTAAAAACATGTTTCGACTTTGAGATTAGAATTTACGTGAATAAGACGAAAAAGTTTTCGAATATTAGTAGAATATACATATTTTCATATTGACCGAGTAGGTTGCTTAGTGACTAAGTAATCAGCTAAAACACTGCCGCGTATTTGTCATTCTACATTTTAAAAACATCTATAACACTCATCATTTGCATATTACCGTTTGGACCTTGGATCCGCGCCAATAAGATCAAGAAAGTTTCAAAATATAAGTGAAACTTTGATGTTTGCATCGAATAAGTAGGTTTCTTGGTGCTCAAGTAATCAGGTAAAACACTGCCGCATGTTTGAAACTCTACCATTTCAAATATAGATAATACTCATCATTAAATAATAGTGCTTTTAAAAACACGTTTCGACTTTGGGAGTAGAATTTGCGTGAATAAGACGAAAAGGTTTCGAATATTAGTAGAATATTCATATTTTGATATTGACTGAGCAAGTTGCTTAGTGACTAAGTAATCAGGTAAAACACTGCCGCATGTTTGACATTCTACATTTTAAAGCATCTATAACACTCATCATTTGCATATTACCGTTTGGACCCTGGATCCGCGCGAATAAGATCAAGAAAGTTTCAAAATATAAGTGAAACTTTGATGTTTGCAACGAATAAGTAGGTTTCTTGATGCTCAAGTAATCAGGTAAAATATCACCGCATGTTTGAAACTCTACCATTTCAAATTCATATAACACTCATCATTAAATAATAGTGCTTTTAAATGTAAGTTTCGATTTGGGAGTTGAATTTGCGTGAATAAGACGAAAAAGTTTTCAAATATTAGTAGAATATTCATATTTTCATATTGACCGAGCAGGTTGCTTAGTGACTAAGTAATCTGGTAAAACACTTCCGCATGTTTGCCATTCTACATTTTAAAGCATCTATAACACTCATCATTTGCATAATACCGTTTGGACACAGGATCCGCGCCAATAAGATCAAGAAAATTTCAAAATATAAGTGAAAATTTGATGTTTGCAACGAATAAGTAGGTTTCTTGATGCTCAGGTAATCAAGTAAAACACTGCCGCATGTTTGAAACTCTACCATTTCAAATACATATAACACTCATCATTGAATAATAGTGCTTTTAAATGTAAGTTTCGATTTGGGAGTTGAATTTGCGTGAATAAGACGAAACAGTTTTCAAATATTAGTAGAATATTCATATTTTCATATTGACCGAGCAGGTTGCCTAGTGACTAAGTAATCTGGTAAAACACTTCCGCATGTTTGCCATTCTACATTTTAAAGCATCTATAAAACTCATCATTTGCATAATACCGTTTGGACACTGGATCCATGCCAATAAGATCAAGAAAGTTTCAAAATATAAGTGAAAATTTTATGTTTGCATCGAAAAATTAGGTTTCTTGGTGCTCAAGTAATCAGGTAAACCACTGTCGCATGTCTGAAACTCTACCATTTCAAATACATATAACACTCATCATTAAATAATAGTGCTTTTAAAAACACGTTTCGACTTTGGGAGTAGAATTTGCGTGAATAAGACGAAATGTTTTCGAATATTAGTAAAATATTCATATTTTCATATTGTCCGAGCAGGTTGTTTAGTGACTAAGTAATCAGGTAAAACACTTCCGCATGTTAGCCATTCTACATTTTAAAGCTTCTATAACACTCCTCATTTGCATATTACCGTTTGGACCCTTGATCCGCGCCAATAAGATCATGAAAGTTTCAAAATATAAGTGAAAATTTGATGTTTGCATCGAAAAAGTAGCTTTCTTGGTGCTCAAGTAATCAGGTAAAACACTATCGCATGTTTGACACTCTACCATTTCAAATACATATAACACTCATCATTGAATAATAGTGCTTTTAAAAATAAGTTTCCACTTTGGGAGTAGAATTTGCGTGAATAAGACGAAAAAGTTTTCAAATATTAGTAGAATATTCATATTTTCATATTGACCGAGCAGGTTGCTTAGTGACTAAGTAATCTGGTAAAACACTTCCGCATGTTTGTCATTCTACATTTTAAAGCATCTATAACACTCATCATTTGCATATTACCATTTGGACCTTGGATCCGCGCCAATAAGATCACGAAAGTTTCAAAATATAATTGAAACTTTGATGTTTGCATCGAAGAAGTGGTTTCTTGGTGCTCAAGTAATCAGGTAAAACACTGCCGCATGTTTGAAACTCTACCATTTCAAATACATATAACACTCATCATTTAATAATAGTGCTTTTAAAAATAAGTTTCCACTTTGGGAGTAGAATTTGCGTGAATAAGACGAAAAAGTTTTCAAATATTAGTAGAATATTCATATTTTCATATTGACCGAGCAGGTTGCTTAGTGACTAAGTAATCTGGTAAAACACTTCCGCATGTTTGCTATTCTACATTTTAAAGCATCTATAACACTCACAATTTGCATATTACCGTTTGGACCCTGGATCTGCGCCAATAAGATCAAGAAATTTCAAAATATAAGTGAAATTTTGATGTTTACATCGAAAAATTAGGTTTCTTGGTGCTCAAGTAATCAGGTAAAACACTGTCGCATGTTTGAAACTCTACCATTTGAAATACATATAACACTCCTCATTAAATAATAGTGCTTTTAAAAACACGTTTCGACTTTGGGAGTAGAATTCGCGTGAATAAGACGATTTTTTTCGAACATTAGTAGAATATTCATATTTTCATATTGTCCGAGCAGGTTGCTTAGCGACTAAGTAATCTGGTAAAACACTTACGCATGTTTGCCATTCTACATTTTAAAGCATCTATAACACTCATCATTTGCATATTACCGTTTGGGCCCTGGATCGGCACCAATAAGATCAAGAAAGTTTCAAAATATATGTGAAACTTTGATGTTTGCATCGAATTAGTAGGTTTCTTAGTGCTCAAGTAATCAGGTAAAACACCGTTGCATGTTTGTAACTCTACCATTTCAAATACATATAAGACTCTTTATTAAATAATAGTGCTTTTAAAAACACGTTTCGACTTTGGGAGTAGAATTTGCGTGAATAAGACGAAAAAGTTTCCAAATATTAGTAGAATATTCATATTTTCATATTGACCAAGCAGGTTGCTTAGTGACTAAGTAATCAGGTAAAACACTTCCGCATGTTTGCCATTCTACATATTAAAGCATCTATAACACTCATCATTTGCATATTACCGTTTGGACCCTGGATCCGCGCCAATAATATCAAGAAAGTTTCAAAATATAAGTGAAACTTTGATGTTTGCATCGAAAAAGTAGGTTTTTTGGTGCTCAAGTAATCAGGTAAAACACTGTCGCATGTCTGAAACTCTACCATTTCGAATACATATAACACTCATCATTAAATAATAGTGCTTTTAAAAACACGTTTCGACTTTGGGAGTAGAATTTGCGTGAATAAGACGAAATGTTTTCGAATATTAGTAGAATATTCATATTTTCATATTGTCCGAGCAGGTTGCTTAGTGACTAAGTAATCAGGTAAAACACTTCTGCATGTTTGCCATTCTACATTTTAAAACATCTATAACACTCATCATTTGCATATTACCGTTTGGACCCTAGATCCACACCAATAAGATCTAGAAAGTTTCAAAATATATGTGAAACTTTGATGTTTGCATCGAATAAGTAGGTTTCTTGGTGCTCAAGTAATCAAGTAAAACATCGCCGCATGTTTGAAACTCTACCATTTCAAATACACATAAGACTCTTCATCAAATAATAGTGCTTTTAAAAACACGTTTCGACTTTGAGAGTATAATTTGCGTGAATAAGACGAAAAAGTTTTCAAATATTAGTAGAATATTCATATTTTCATATTGATCGAGCAGGTTGCTTAGTGATTAAGTAATCAGGTAAAACACTTCCGCATGTTTGCCATTCTACATATTAAAGCATCTATAACACTCATCATTTGCATATTACCATTTGGACCCTGGATCCGCGCCTATAAGATCAAGAAAGTTTCAAAATATAAGTGAAACTTTAATGTTTGCATCGAAAAAGTAGGTTTTTTGGTGCTCAAGTAATCAGGTAAAACACTGCCGCATGTTTGAAACTCTACCATTTCAAATACATACAACACTAATCATTAAATAATAGTGCTTTTAAAAACACATTTCGATTTTGGGAGTAGAATTTACGTGAATAAGACGAAAAAGTTTTCGAATATTATTAGAATATTCATAATTTCATATTGACCGAGCAGGTTGCTTAGTGACTAAGTAATCAGCTAAAACACCGCTGCATGCTTGTCATTCTACATTTTAAAAGCATCTATAACACTCATCATTTGCATATTACGGTTTGGTCCCAGGATCCGCGCAAATAAGATCAAGAAAGTTTCAAAATATAAGTGAAACTTTGATGTTTGCATCGAATAAGTAGGTTTCTTGGTGCTCTAGTAATCAGGTAAAACACTGCCGCATGTTTGAAACTCTACCATTTCAAATACATATAACACTCATCATTGAATAATAGTGCTTTTAAAAACACGTTTCGACTTTGGGAGTAGAATTTGCGCGAATAAGACGAAAAAGTTTTCGAATATTAGTAGAATATTCATATTTTCATATTGACCGAGCAGGTTGCTTAGTGACTAAGTAATCAGGTAAAACACTGCCGCATGTTTGACATTCTACATTTTAAAGCATCTATAACACTCATCATTTTCATATTACCGTTTGGACCCTGGATCCGCGCGAATAAGATCAAGAAAGTTTCAAAATATAAGTGAAACTTTGATGTTTGCAACGAATAAGTAGATTTCTTGGTGCTTAAGTAATCAGGTAAAATTCCACCGCATATTTGAAACTCTACCATTTCAAATACATATAACACTCTTCATTAAATAATAGTGCTTTTAAAAAATGGTTTCGACTTTGGGAGTAGAATTCACGTGAATAAGACGAAAAAGTTTTCGAATATTAGTAGAATATTCATATTTTCATATTGACCGAGCAGGTTGCTTAGTGACAAAGTAATCAGGTAGAACACTGCCGCAAGTTTGCAATTCTACATTTTAAAGCATCTATAACACCCATCATTTGCATACTACCATTTGGACCCTGGATCCGCGCCAATAAGATCAAGAAAGTTTCAAAATATAATTGAAACTTTGATGTTTCCATCGAATAAGTAGGTTTCTCGGTGCTCAAGTAATCAGGTAAAACACTGCCGCATGTTTGAAACTCTACCATTTCAAATACATATAACACTCATCACTGAATAATAGTGCTTTTAAATATAAGTTTCGATTTGGGAGTTGAATTTGCGTGAATAAGACGAAAAAGTTTTCAAATATTAGTAGAATATTCATATTTTCATATTGACCGAGCAGGTTGCTTACTGACTAAGTAATCTGGTAAAACACTTCCGCATGTTTGCCATTCTACATTTTAAAGCATCTATAACACTCAACATTTGCATAATACCGTTTGGACATTGGATCCGCGCCAATAAGATAAAGAAAGTTTCAAAATATAAGTGAAAATTTGATGTTTGCATCGAAAAATTAGGTTTTTTGGTGCTCAAGTAATCAGGTAAAACACTATCGCATGTCAGAAACTCTACCATTTAAAATACATATAACACTCATCATTAAATAATAGTGCTTTTAAAAACACGTTTCGACTTTGGGAGTAGAATTTGAGTGAATAAGACGAAATGTTTTCGAATATTAGTAGAATATTCATATTTTCATATTGTCCGACCAGGTTTTTTAGTGACTAAGTAATCAGGTAAAACACTTCCGCATGTTAGCCATTCTACATTTTAAAGCATCTATAACACTCCTCATTTGCATATTACCGTTTGGACCCTTGATCCGCGCCAATAAGATCAAGAAAGTTTCAAAATATGTGAAACTTTGATGTTTGCATTGAATAAGTAGGTTTTTTGGTGCTCAAGTTATCAGGTAAAACACCGCCGCATGTTTGAAACTCTACCATTTCAAATACATATAAGACTCTTCATTAAATAATAGTGCTTTTAAAATCACGTTTTGACTTTGGGAGTAGAATTTGCATGAATAAGACGAAAAAGTTTTCAAATATTAGTAGAATATTCATATTTTCATATTGAGCGAGCAGGTTGCTTAGTGACTAAGTAATCAGGTAAAACACTTCCGCATGTTTGCCATTCTACATAGTAAAACATCTATAACACTCATCATTTGCATATTACCGTTTGGACCCTGGATCCGCGCCAATAAGATCAAGAAAGTTTCAAAATATATGCGAAACTTTGATGTTTGCATCGAAAAAGTAGGTTTATTAGTGCTCAAGTAATCAGGTAAAACACTGTCGCATATTTGAAACTCTACCATTTCAAATACATATAACACTCATCATTAAATGATAGTGCTTTCAAAAACACGTTTTGACTTTGGGAGTAGAATTTACGTGAATAAGACGAAAAAGTATTCGAATATTATTAGAATATTCATATTTTCATATTGACCGAGCAGGTTGCTTAGTGACTAAGTAATCAGCTAAAACACTGCCGCATGTTTGTCATTCTACATTTTTAAAGCATCTATAACACTCATCATTTGCATATTACCATTTGGACCCAGGATCCGCTCCAATAAGATCAAGAAAGTTTCAAAATATAAGTGAAACTTTGATGTTTGCATCAAATAAGTAGGTTTCTTGGTGCTTAAGTAATCAGGTAAAACACTGCCGCATGTTTTAAACTCTACCATTTCAAATACATATAACACTCATCATTAAATAATAGTGCTTTTATAAACTCGTTTCGACTTTGGGAGTAGGATTTGCGTGAATAAGACAAAAAAGTTTTCAAATAATGGTAGAATATTCATATTTTCATATTGACCGAGCAGATTGCTTAGTGACTAAGTAATCAGGTAAAACACTGCTGCTTGTTTGACATTCAACATTTTAAAGCAGCTATAACACTAATCATTTGCATATTACCGTTTTGACCCTGGATCCGCGCGAATAAGATCAAGAAAGTTTCAAAATATAAGTGAAACTTTGATGTTTGCAATGAATAAGTTGGTTTCTTGGTGCTTAAGTAATCAGGTAAAATTCCACCGCTTGTTTGAAACTCTACCATTTCAAATACATATAACACTTATCATTAAATAATAGTGCTTTTAAAAACATGTTTCGACTTTGGGATTAGAATTCGCGTGAATAAGACGAAAAAGTTTTCGAATATTAGTAGAATATTCATATTTTCATATTGACCGAGCAAGTTGCTTAGTGACTAAGTAATCAGGTAGAATACTGCCGCATGTTTGTCATTCTACATTTTAAAGCATCTATAACACTCATCATTTGCATATTACCATATGGACCTTAGATCCGCGCCAATAAGATCAAGAAAGTTTCAAAATATAATTGAAACTTTGATGTTTGCATCGAATAAGTGGTTTCTTGGTGCTCAAGTAATCAGGTAAAACACTGCCGCATGTTTGAAACTCTACCATTTCAAATACATATAACACTCATCATTGAATGATAGTGCTTTTAAAAATAAGTTTCCACTTTGGGAGTAGAATTTGCGTGAATAAGACGAAAACGTTTTCAAATATTAGTAGAATATTCATATTTTCATATTGACCGAGCAGGTTGCGTAGTGACTAAGTAATCTGGTAAAACACTTCCGCATGTAAGCCATTCTACATTTTAAAGCATCTATAACACTCATCATTTGCATATTACTGTTTGGACCCTGCATCCGCGCCAATAAGATCAAGAAATTTCAAAATATAGGTGAAATTTTGATGTTTGCATCGAAAAATTAGGTTTCTTGGTGCTCAAGTAATCAGGTAAAACATTGTTGCATGTTTGAAATTCTACCATTTGAAATACATATAACACTCCTCATTAAATAATAGTGCTTTTAAAAATACGTTTCGACTTTGGGAGTAGAATTTGCATGAATAAGGCGAATTTTTTTTTGAATATTAGTAGAATATTCATATTTTCATGTTGTCCGAGCAGGTTGCTTAGTGACTAAGTAATCAGGTAAAACACTTCCGTATGTTTGTCATTCTACATTTTAAAGCATCTATAACACTCATCATTTGCATATTACCGTTTGGACCCTGAATCCGCGCTAATAAGATCCAGAAAGTTTCAAAATATATGTGAAACTTTGATGTTTGCATCGAATAAGTAGGTTTCTTGGTGCTTAAGTAATCAGGTAAAGCACCGCCGCATGTTTGAAACTCTACCATTTCAAATACATATAAGACTCTTCATTAAATAATAGTGCTTTTAAAAACACGTTTCAACTTTGGCAGTAGAACTTGCGTGAATAAGACGAATAAGTTTTCAAATATTAGTAGAATATTCATATTTTCATATTGACGGAGCAAGTTGCTTAGTGACTAAGTAATCAAGTAAAACACTTCCGCATGTTTGCCATTCTACATTTTAAAGCATCTATAACACTCATCATTTGCATATTACCGTTTGGACCCTGGATCCGCGCCAATAAGATCAAGAAAGTTTCAAAATATAAGTGAAACTTTGATATTTGCATCGAATAAATAGGTTTCTTGGTGCTCAAGTAATCAGGTAAAACATTGCCGCATGTTTGAAACTCTACCATTTCAAATACATATAACACTCATCATTAAATAATAGTGCTTTTAAAAACATGTTTCGACTTTGAGAGTAGAATTTACGTGAATAAGACAAAAAAGTTTTCGAATATTAGTAGAATATTCATATTTTCATATTGACCGAGCAGGTTGCTTAGTGACTAAGTAATCAGCTAAAACACTGCCGCGCATTTGTCATTCTACATTTTAAAAACATCTATAACACTCATCATTTGCATATTACCGTTTGGACCCTGTATCCCAGCCAATAAGATCAAGAAAGTTTCAAAATATAAGTGAAACTTTGATGTTTGCATCGAATAAGTAGGTTTCTTGGTGCTCAAGTAATCAGGTAAAACACTGCCGCATGTTTGAAACTCTACCATTTCAAATACAAATAACACTCATCATTAAATAATAGTGCTTTTAAAAACACGTTTCGACTTTGGGAGTAGAATTTGCGTGAATAAGACGAAAAGTTTTCGAATATTAGTAGAATATTCATATTTTCATATTGACCGAGCAAGTTGCTTAGTGACTAAGTAATCAGGTAAAACACTGCTGCATGTTTGACATTCTACATTTTAAAGTATTTATAACACTCATCATTTGCATATTACCGTTTGGACCCTGGATCCGCGCGAATAAGATCAAGAAAGTTTCAAAATATAAGTAAAATTTTGATGTTTGCAACGAATAAGTAGGTTTCTTGATGCTCAAGTAATCAGGTAAAATACCACCGCATGTTTGAAACTCTACCATTTCAAATTCATATAACACTCACCATTAAATAATAGTGCTTTTAAATGTAAGTTTCGATTTGGGAGTTGATTTGCGTGAATAAGATGAAAAAGTTTTCAAATATTAGTAGAATATTCATATTTTCATATTGACCGAGCAGGTTGCTTAGTGACTAAGTAATCTGGTAAAACACTTCCGCATGTTTGCCATTCTACATTTTAAAGCATCTATAACACTCATCATTTGCATAATACCGTTTGGACACTGGATCCGCGCCAATAAGATCAAGAAAGTTTCAAAATATAAGTGAAAATTTTATGTTTGCAACGAATAAGTAGGTTTCTTGATGCTCAAGTAATCAAGTAAAACACTGCCGCATGTTTGAAACTCTACCAGTTAAAATACATATAACACGCATCATTGAATAATAGTGCTTTTAAATGTAAGTTTCGATTTGGGAGTTGAATTTGCGTGAATAAGACGAAAAAGTTTTCAAATATTAGTAGAATATTCATATTTTCATATTGACCGAGCAGGTTGCTTAGTGACTAAGTAATCTGGTAAAACACTTCTGCATGTTTGCCATTCTACATTTTAAAGCATTTATAACACTCATCATTTGCATAATACCGTTTGGACACTGGATCCGCGCGAATAAGATCAAGAAAGTTTCAAAATATAAGTGAAATTTGATGTTTGCATCGAAAAATTAGGTTTCTTGGTGCTCAAGTAATCAGGTGAAACACTGTCGCATGTCTGAAACTCTACTATTTCAAATACATGTAACACTCATCATTAAATAATAGTGCTTTTAAAAACACGTTTCGACTTGGCGAGTAGAATTTGCGTGAATAAGACGAAATGTTTTCGAATATTAGTAGAATATTCATATTTTCATATTGTCCGAGCAGGTTGATTAGTGACTAAGTAATCAGGTAAAACACTTCCGCATGTTTGCCATTCTACATTTTAAAGCATCTATAACACTCCTCATTTGCATATTACCGTTTGGACCCTTCATCCGCGCCAATAAGATCAAGAAAGTTTCAAAATATATGTGAAACTTTGATGTTTGCATCGAATAAGTAGGTTTCTTGATGCTCAAGTTATCAGGTAAAACACCGCCGCATGTTTGAAACTCTACCATTTCAAATACAAATAAGACTCTTCATTAAATAAAAGTGCTTTTAAAATCACGTTTCGACTTTGGGAGTAGAATTTGCGTGAATAAGACGAAAAAGTTTTCAAATATTAGTAGAATATTCATATTTTCATATTGACCGAGCAGGTTTCTTAGTGACTAAGTAATCAGGTAAAACACTTCCGCATGTTTGCCATTCTACATAGTAAAGCATCTATAACACTCATCATTTGCATATTACCGTTTGGACCCTGGATCCGCGCCAATAAGATCAAGAAAGTTTCAAAATTTATGTGAAACTTTGATGTTTGCATCGAAAAAGTAGGTTTATTAGTGCTCAAGTAATCAGGTAAAACACTGTCGCATGTTTGAAACTCTACCATTTCAAATACATATAACACTCATCATTAAATGATAGTGCTTTTAAAAACATGTTTCGACTTTGGGAGTAGAATTTACGTGAATAAGACGAGAAAGTATTCGAATATTATTAGAATATTCATATTTTCATATTGACCGAGCAGGTTGCTTTGTGACTAAGTAATCAGCTGAAACACTGCCGCATGTTTGTTATTCCACATTTTTAAAGCATCTATAACACTCATCATTTGCATATTACCATTTGGACCCAGGATCCACTCCAATAAGATCAAGAAAGTTTCAAAATATAAGTGAAACTTTGATGTTTGCATCGAATAAGTAGGTTTCTTGGTGCTTAAGTAATCAGGTAAAACACTGCCGCACGTTTGAAACTCTACCAATTCAAATACATATAACACCCATCATTAAATAATAGTGCTTTTAAAAACTCGTTTTGACTTTGGGAGTAGGATTTTCGTGAATAAGACAAAAAAGTTTTCAAATATTAGTAGAATATTCATATTTTCATATTGACCGAGCAGGTTGCTTAGTGACTAAGTAATCAGGTAAAACACCGCTGCATGTTTGACATTCTACATTTTAAAGCATGTATAACACTCATCATTTGCATATTACCGTTTTGACCCTGGATATGCGTGAATAAGATCAAGAAAGTTTCAAAATATAAGTGAAACTTTGATGTTTGCAACGAATAAGTAGGTTTCTTGGTGCTTAAGTAATCAGGTAAAATTCCACCGCTTGTTTGAAACTCTACCATTTCAAATACATATAACACTCATCATTAAATAATAGTGCTTTTAAAAACATGTTTCGACTTTGGGATTAGAATTCGCGTGAGTGAGACGAAAAAGTTTTCGAATATTAGTAGAATATTCATATTTTCGTATTGACCGAGCAAGTTGCTTAGTGACTAAGTAATCAGGTAGAATACTACCGCATGTTTGCCATTCTACATTTTAAAGTAACACTCATCATTTACATATTACCATTTGATGTTTGCATCGAATAAGTAGGTTTCTTGGTGCTCAAGTTATCAGGTAAAACACCGCCGCATGTTTGAAACTCTACCATTTCAAATACATATAAGACTCTTCATTAAATAATAGTGCTTTTAAAAACACGTTTCGACTTTGGCAGTAGAATTTGCGTGAATAAGACGAAAAAGTTTTCAAATATTAGTAGAATATTCATATTTTCATATTGACCGAGCAAGTTGCTTAGTGACTAAGTAATCAGGTAAAACACTTCCGCATGTTTGCCATTCTACATTTTAAAGCATCTATAACACTCATCATTTGCATATTACCGTTTGGACCCTGGATCCGTGCTAATAAGATCAAGAAAGTTTCAAAATATAAGTGAAACTTTGATGTTTGCATCGAATAAGTAGGTTTCTTGGTGCTCAAGTAATCAGGTAAAACACTGCGGCATGTTTGAAACTTTACCATTTCAAATACATATAACACTCATCATCAAATAATAGTGCTTTTAAAAACATGCTTCGACTTTGAGAGTAGAATTTACGTGAATAAGACGAAAAAGTTTTCGAATATTAGTGGAATATTCATATTTTCATATTGACCAAGCAGGTGGCTTAGTGACTAAGTAATCAACTAAAACACTACCGCGTATTTGTCATTCTACATTTTAAAAACATATATAACACTCATCATTTGCATATTACCGTTTGGGCCCTGGATCCGCGCCAATAAGATCAAGAAAGTTTCAAAATATAAGTGAAACTTTGATGTTTGCATCGAATAAGTAGGTTTCTTGGTGCTCAAGTAATAAGGTAAAACACTGCCGCATGTTTGAAACTCTACAATTTCAAATACAAATAACACTCATCATTAAATAATAGTGCTTTTAAAAACACGTTTCGACTTCTGGAGTAGAATTTGCGTGAATAAGACGAAAAGTTTTCGAATATTAGTAGAATATTCATATTTTCATATTGACCGAGCAAGTGGCTTAGTGACTAAGTAATCAGGTAAAACACTGCCGCATGTTTGACATTCTAAATTTTAAAGCATCTATAACACTCATCATTTGCATATTACCGTTTGGACCCTGGATCCGCGCGAATAAGATCAAGAAAGTTTCAAAATAAAAGTGAAACTTTGATGTTTGCAACGAATATGTAGGTTTCTTGGTGCTTAAGTAATCAGGTAAAATTCCACCGCATGTTTGAAACTCTACCATTTCAAATACATATAACACTCATCATTAAATAATAGTGCTTTTAAAAACACGTTTCGACTTTGGGAGTAGAATTCGCGTGAATAAGACGAAAAAATTTTCAAGTATTAGTAGAATATTCATATTTTCATATTGACCGAGCAGGTTGCTTAGTGACTAAGTAATCGGGTAAAACACTGCCGCACGTTTGACATTCTGCATTTAAAAGCATCTATAACACTCATCATTTGCATATTTCCGTTTGGACCCTGGATCCGCGCCAATAAGATCAAGAAAGTTTCAAAATATAAGTGAAACTTTGATGTTTGCAACAAATAAGTAGGTTTCTTGATGCTCAAGTAATCAGGTAAAATACCACCACATGTTTGAAACTCAATCATTTCAAATTCATATAACACTCATCATTAAATAATAGTGCTTCTAAAAAATCGTTCCGACTTCGGGAGTAGAATTCGCGTGAATAAGACGAAAAAGTTTTCGAATATTAGTAGAATACTCATATTTTCATATTGACCGAGCAGGTTGCTTAGTGGCTGAGTAATTAGGTAAAACACTGTCGTATGTTTGTCATTCTACATTTTAAAGCATCTATAACACTCATCATTTGCATATTACCGTTTGCACACTGGATCTGCACCAATAAGATCGAGAAAGTTTCAAAATATAATTGAAACTTTGATGTTTGCAGCGAATAAGTAGGTTTCTTGGTGCTCAAGTAATCAAGTAAAACACTGCTGCTTGTTTGAAACTCTACCATTTCAAATACATTTAAAACTCATCATTAAATAATAGTGCTTTTAAAAACACGTTTCGACTTTGGGAGTAGAATTTGCGTGAATAAGACGAAAAAGTTTTCAAATATCAGTAAAATATTCATATTTTCATATTGGCCGAGCAGGTTGCTTAGTGACTAAGTAAGCAGGCAAAACACTGCCGCATGTTTGCCATTCTACATTTTAAAGCATCTATAACACTCATCATTGGCATATTACCGTTTGGACCCTGGATCCGCGCCAATAAGATCAAGAAAGTTTCAAAATATAAGTGAAACTTTGATGTTTGCATCGAATAAGTAGGTTTCTTGGTGTTCAAGTAATCAGGTAAATCACTGCCGCATGTTTGAAACTCAACCATTTCAAATACATATAACACTCATCATTAAATAATAATGCTTTTAAAAACACGTTTCGACTTTGGGAGTAGAATTTGCGTGAATAAGACGAAAAAGTTTTCAAATATTAGTAGAATATTCATATTTTCATATTGACCGAGCAGGTTGCTTAGTTATTAAGTAATCAGGTAAAAATCAGGTAAAACACTGCCGCATGTTTGCCATTCTACATTTAAAGCATCTATAACACTCATCATTTGCATATTACCGTTTGGACCCTAATCCGCGCCAATAAGATCAAGAAAGTTTCAAAATATAAGTGAAACTTTGATGTTTGCATCGAAAATGAAGGTTTCTTGGTGCTCAAGTAATAAGGTAAAACACTGTCGCATGTTTGAAACTCTACCATTTCAAATACATATAGCACTCATCATTAAATAATAGTGCTATTAAAAACACGTTTCGACTTTGGGAGTAGAATTTGCGTGAATAAGACAAAAAAGTTTTCGAATATTAGTAGAATATTCATATTTTCATATTGTCCGAGCAGGTTGCTTAGTGACAAAGTAATCTGGTACGACACTTCCGCATGTTTGTCATTCTACATTTTAAAGCATCTATAACACTCATCATTTGCATATTACCGTTTGGACCCTGGATCCGCGCCAATAAGATCAAGAAAGTTTCAAAATATAAGTGAAAATTTGATGTTTGCATCGAATAAGTAGGTTTCTTGGTGCTCAAGTGATCAGGTAAAACACCGCCGCATGTTTGAAACTCTACCATTTCAAATACATATAAGGCTCTTCATTAAATTATAGTGCTTTTAAAAACACGTTTCGACTTTGGGAGTAGAATTTGCGTGAATAAGACGAAAAAGTTTTCAAATATTAGTAGAATATTCATATTTTCATATTGACCGAGCAGGTTGCTTAGTGACTAAATAATCAGGTAAAACATTTCCGCATGTTTGCCATTCTACATTTTAAAGCATCTATAACACTCATCATTTGCATATTACCGTTTGGACCCTGGATCCGCGCCAATAAGATCAAGAAATTTTCAAAATATATGTGAAAATTTAATGTTTGCATCGAATAAGTAGATTTCTTGGTGCTCAAGTAATCAGGTAAAACACTGCCGCATGTTTGAAACTCTATCATTTAATATATATATATAACACTCATCATTAAATAATAGTGCTTTTAAAATCACATTTCGACTTTGGGAGTAGAATTTACGTGAATAAGATGAAAAAGTTTTCGAATATTAGTAGAATATTCATATTTTCATATTGACCGGGCAGGTTGCTTAATGACTAAGTTATCAGCTAAAACACTGCCGCATGTTTGTCATTCTACATTTTAAAAACTTCTATGACACTCATCATTTGCATATTATTGTTTGGACCCTGGATCCGCTCCAATAAGATTAAGAAAGTTCCAAAGTATAAGTGAAACTTTGATGTTTGCATCGAATAAGTAGGTTTCTTGGTGCTCAAGTAATCAGTTAAAACACTGCCACATGTTTGAAAACTCTACCATTTCAAATACATATAACACTCATCATTAAATAATAATGCTTTTAAAAACACTTTTCGACTTTGGGAGTAGAATTTGCGTGAATAAGACGAAAAAGTTTTCGAATATTAGTAGAATATTCATATTTTCATATTGACCGAGCAGGTTGCTTAGTGACTAAGTAATCAGGTAAAATACTGCCGCATGTTTGCCATTCTACGTTTTAAAGCATATATAACACTCAACATTTGCATATTACCTTTTGGACCCTGGATCCGCGCCAATTAGACAAAGAAAGTTTCAAAATATAAGTGAAACTTTGATGTTTGCATCAAAAACTTAGGTTTCTTGGTGCTTAAGTAATCAGGTAAAACACTGTGGCATGTTTGAAACTCTCCATTTCAAACACATATAACACTCATCATTAAATAATAGTGCTTTTAAAAACACGTTTCGACATTGGGAGTAGAATTTGCGTGAATAAGACGAAATGTTTTCGAATATTAGTAGAATATTCATATTTTCATATTGTCTGAGCAGGTTGCTTAGTGACTAAGTAATCAGGTAAAACACTTCCGCATGTTTGCCATTCTACATTTTAAAGCATCTATAACACTCATCATTTGCATATTAACGTTTGGAACCTGGATCCGCACCAATAAGATCCAGAAAGTATCAAAATATATGTGAAACTTTGATGTTTGCATCGAATAAGTAGGTTTCTTGGTGCTCAAGTAATCAGGTAAAACACCGCCGCATGTTATATGTGTAGAATTTGCGTGAAACTTTGAAGTTTGCATCGAAAAAGTAGGTTTTTTGGTGCTCAAGTAATCAGGTAAAACAGTGCCGCATGATTGAAACTCTACCATTTCAAATACATATAATACTAGTCATTAAATAATTGTGCTTTGAAAAACATGTTTCAATTTTGGGAGTAGAATTTACGTGAATAAGACGATATTATTAGAATATTCATATTTTTCATATTGACCGAGCAGGGTGCTTAGTGACTAAGTAATCAGCTAAAACACTGCCGCATGTTTGTCATTCTACATTTTTAAAGCATCCATAACACTCATCATTTGCATATTACCGTTTGGACCCAGGATCCGAGCAAATAAGATCAAGAAAGTTTCAAAATATAAGTGAAACTTTGATGTTTGCATCGAATAAGTAGGTTTCTTGGTGCTCTAGTAATCAGGTAAAACGCTGCCGCATGTTTGAAACTCTACCATTTCAAATACATATAACACTCATCATTAAATAATAGTGCTTTTAAAAACACGTTTCGACTTTGGGAGTAGAATTTGCGCGAATAAGACGAAATTTTTTTCGAATATTAGTAGAATATTCATATTTTCATATTGACCGAGCATGTTGCTTAGTGACCAAGTAATCAGGTAAAACACTGCCGCATGTTTGACATTCTACATTTTAAAGCATCTATAACGCTCATCATTTTCATATTACCGTTTGGACCGTGGATCCGCGCGAATAAGATCAAGAAAGTTTCAAAATATAAGCGAAAGTTTGATGTTTGCAACGAATAAGTAGATTTCTTTGTGCTTAAGTAATCAGGTAAAATTCCACCACATATTTGAAACTCTACCATTTCAAATACATATAACACTCATCATTAAATAATAGTCCTTTTTAAAAATGGTTTCGACTTTGGGAGTAGAATTCGCGTGAATAAGACGAAATTTTTTTTGAATATTAGTAGAATATTCATATTTTCATATTGACCGAGCAGGTTGCTTAGTGACAAAGTAATCAGGTAGAACACTGCCGCATGTTTGCCATTCTACATTTTAAAGCATCTATAACACCCATCATTTGCATACTACCATTTGGACCCTGGATCCGCACCAATAAGATTAAGAAAGTTTCAAAATGTAATTGAAACTTTGATGTTTCCATCGAATAAGTAGTTTTCTTGGTGCTTAAGTAATCAGGTAAAACACTGCCGCATGTTTGAAACTCTACCATTTAAAATACATATAACACTAATCATTGAATAATAGTGCTTTTAAATGTAAGTTTCGATTTGGGAGTTGAATTTGCGTGAATAAGACGAAATGTTTTCGAATATTAGTAGAATATTCATATTTTCATATTGACCGAGCAGGTTGCTTAGTGACTAAGTAATCAGGTAAAACACTTCCGCATGTTTGCCATTCTACATTTTAAAGCATCTATAACACTCATCATTTGCATAATACCGTTTGGACATTGGATCCGCGCCAATAAGATCAAGAAAGTTTCAAAATATAATTGAAACTTTGATGTTTGCATCGAAAAATTAGGTTTCTTGGTGCTCAAGTAATCAGGTAAAACACTGCCGCATGTCTGAAACTCTACCATTTCAAATACATATAACACTCATCATTAAATAATAGTGCTTTTAAAAACACGTTTCGACTTTGGGAGTAGAATTTGCGTGAATAAGACGAAATGTTTTCGAATATTAGTTGTAACAACCCGCAAAATCAGAACCAATTTAAAAATTTTATTTTAGAAAATTTTAATGAATTTTGACAATATAAAATAATTTATTTAAATAATAATGATCACAAATTTGATTTAAATCGAAGTTAGAATGAATAATTTAATTTTAATTATAAAAAGAGTTAGAAATAACGCGGTAGTTTGAAAAGTCAAACTTGAACTTTGACTGACCGTACAGGATGCAAAATTTAACGGATTTTAGTGAAACAAAAAACATTAGAATCTATTTAAAAATATCTTTCAAACGAATCCGAAAAATTGAAATTTCATAGCGGAAATCAAAAGTTATGGCCAATTCAATTTTTAGAAGGTCGCTATGAAATTTATAAACGTCAAAATGCTACTTTTCGCATACGAAGGAATTTGAACTCGAAACCACTTCCATTGAGTTCAAAATGATGTTTCTACATTGAAAAACAGTAAACACTTATATATTTTAAGTTTCGGGATTTATTTGTTTAAAAATGTATTTTTAACATTAAATATATTGGCCTTAAAAATAGTCATTTTTCAAACGACCTCTGTTTTCGATGAAACCACTTTTGTTGGATCCGGAATGTCAAAATATTGTTAAGTTTAATTTTTCATAATTTTTAGAATTAAGTTTTAGCCTTCAAGATTCGTCCTTCGTCTTCTTTAATTTTGTTCTTTGTATTTTTAATTTAGAGCTCTAGGTTTAATGGCGGCGGCTTGAGGCTAAAATGAAATAGTATGATTTAGGCTAGGTCTTAGGTTCTTTTTATAGTGTTTTTGAGTTGATTCGGACCGTCGATGGAGCTTGGTTTAATAATAGCCGTTCGTTCAAAAAAGAGACCAACCAGGAGTTGACACCTAGCCTTAGTGACAAGGCAAGGCTCAGAAAATCGACCAAACACAGACCAGGCCAGCCAGGGTGGGCTGGGTTCGACCTGGCTCAGGGGCCAGGTTGACACCCCAGTCGACACTGTGTCGACTTGGCAGTCGACACGGGTGACCCAGGTCGACTGCCCAGTCGACTTGGCTAGCCCCAGGTCGACTGCCAAGTCGACCTGGGTGCCTTGGGCGGGAATTTCCCCGCCCTGGCCATTCTGGCCCGATTTTGAAATTTGAATTAGTTTTTCTGAGCTGTTTTCGTTTGTTTGAATTTTAAACTGAATTCTGAAACTTCCGGAGGCCATATCTTTCTCATACGGAGTCCGTTTTACGCAAACTCGGACTCTATTTCAAGCAGAATTCCGAGACGAACGCAATGGAATATCCCGTTTCCCTTAATTCTTTGATTTGAAATTAATTATACTTTAATTTGTGAATTTCACTGTTATAGAATACATGGGGTGTTACACTTAGTGACTAAGTAATCAGCTAAAACACTGCCGCATGTTTGTCATTCTAAATTTTAAAAGCATCTATAACACACATCATTTGCATATTTACTGTTTGGACCCAGGATCCGCGCCAATAAGATCAAGAAAGTTTCAAAATATAAGTGAAACTTTGATGTTTGTATCGAATAAGTAGGTTTCTTGGTGCTCAAGTAATCAGGTAAAACACTGCCGCATGTTTGAAACTCTACCATTTCAAATACATATAACACTCATCAGTAAATAATAGTGCTTTTAAAAACAAGTTTCGACTTCGGGAGTATAATTTGCGTGAATAAGACGAAAAAGTTTTCGAATATTAGTAGAATATTCATATTTTCATATTGACCGAGCAGGTTGCTTAGTGACTAAGTAATCAGGTAAAACACTGCTGCATGTTTGACATTCTACATTTTAAAGCATCTATAACACTCATCATTTGAATATTACCGTTTGTACACTGGATCCGCGCGAATAAGTTCAAGAAAGTTTCAAAATATAAGTGAAACTTTGATGTTTGCAATGAATAAGTAGGTTTCTTGGTGCTTAAGTAATCAGGTAAAATTCCACCGCATGTTTGAAACTCTACGATTTCAAATACATATAACACTCATCATTAAATAATAGTGCTTTTAAAAACACGTTTCGACTTTGGGAGTAGAATTCGCGTGAATAAGACGAAAAAGTTTTCGAATATTAGTAGAATATTCATATTTTCATATTGACCGAGCAGGTTGCTTAGTGAGTAAGTAATCAGGTAGAACACTGCCGCATGTTTGCCATTCTACATTTTAAAGCATCTGTAACACTCATCATTTGTATATTACCATTAGGACCCTGGATCCGCGCTAACAAGATCAAGAAAGTTTCAAAATATAATTGAAACTTTGATGTTTGTAGCGAATAAGTTGGTTTCTTGGTGCTCAAGTAATCAGGTAAAACATTGCCGCATGTTTGAAACTCTACCATTTCAAATACATATAACACTCATCATTGAATAATAGTGCTTTTAAAAATAAGTTTCGACTTTGGGAGTAGAATTTGCGCGAATAAGACGAAAAAGTTTCCAAATATTAGTAGAATATTCATATTTTCGTATTGACCGAGCAGGTTGCTTAGTGACTAAGTAATCTGGTAAAACACTTCCGCATGTTTGTCATTCTACATTTTAAAGCATCTATAACACTCATCATTTGCATATTACCGTTTGGACCCTGGATCCGCGCCAATAAGATCAAGAAACTTTCAAAATATAAGTGAAACTTTGATGTTTGCATCGAAAAATTAGGTTTCTTGGTGCTCAAGTAATCAGGTAAAACACTGTCGCATGTTCGAAACTCTACCATTTCGAATACATATAACACTCTTCATTAAATAATAGTGCTTTTAAAAACAGGTTTTGACTTTGGGAGTAGAATTTGCGTGAATAAGACGAAAAAGTTTTCGAATATTAGAAGAATATTCAGTTTTTCATATTGTCCGAGCAAGTTGCTTAGTGAATAAGTAATCAGGCAAAACACTTCCTCATGTTTGCCATTCTACATTTTAAAGCATCTATAACACTCATCATTTGCATATTAACGTTTGGACCCTGGATCCGTGCCAATAAGATCAAGAAAGTTTCAAAATATATGTGAAACTTTGATGTTTGCATCGAATAAGTAGGTTTCTTGGTGCTCAAGTAATCAGGTAAAACACCGCCGCATGTTTGAAACTCTACCATTTCTAATACATATAAGACTCTTCATTAAATAATAGTGCTTTTAAAAACACGTTTTGACTTTGGGAGTAGAATTTGCGTGAATAAGACGAAAAAGTTTTCAAATATTAGTAGAATATTCATATTTTCATATTGACCGAGCAGGTTGCTTAGTGACTAAGTAATCAGGTATAACACTTCTGCATGTTTGCCATTCTACATTTTAAAGTATCTATAACACTCATCATTTGCATATTACCGTTTGGACCCTGGATCCGCGCCAATAAGATCAAGAAACTTTCAAAATATAAGTGAAACTTTGATGTTTGCATCGAAAAATTAGGTTTCTTGGTGCTCAAGTAATCAGGTAAAACACTGCCGCATGTTTGAAACTCTACCATTTCAAATACATATAACACTCATCAGTAAATAATAGTGCTTTTAAAAACAAGTTTCGACTTCGGGAGTATAATTTGCGTGAATAAGACGAAAAAGTTTTCGAATATTAGTAGAATATTCATATTTTCATATTGACCGAGCAGGTTGCTTAGTGACTAAGTAATCAGGTAAAACACTGCTGCATGTTTGACATTCTACATTTTAAAGCATCTATAACACTCATCATTTGCATATTACCGTTTGTACATTGGATCCGCGCGAATAAGTTCAAGAAAGTTTCAAAATATAAGTGAAACTTTGATGTTTGCAATGAATAAGTAGGTTTCTTGGTGCTTAAGTAATCAGGTAAAATTCCACCGCATGTTTGAAACTCTACGATTTCAAATACATATAACACTCATCATTAAATAATAGTGCTTTTAAAAACACGTTTCGACTTTGGGAGTAGAATTCGCGTGAATAAGACGAAAAAGTTTTCGAATATTAGTAGAATATTCATATTTTCATATTGACCGAGCAGGTTGCTTAGTGACTAAGTAATCAGGTAGAACACTGCCGCATGTTTGCCATTCTACATTTTAAAGCATCTGTAACACTCATCATTTGTATATTACCATTAGGACCCTGGATCCGCGCTAACAAGATCAAGAAAGTTTCAAAATATAATTGAAACTTTGATGTTTGTAGCGAATAAGTTGGTTTCTTGGTGCTCAAGTAATCAGGTAAAACATTGCCGCATGTTTGAAACTCTACCATTTCAAATACATATAACACTCATCATTGAATAATAGTGCTTTTAAAAATAAGTTTCGGCTTTGGGAGTAGAATTTGCGTGAATAAGACGAAAAAGTTTTCAAATATTAGTAGAATATTCATATTTTCGTATTGACCGAGCAGGTTGCTTAGTGACTAAGTAATCTGGTAAAACACTTCCGCATGTTTGTCATTCTACATTTTAAAGCATCTATAACACTCATCATTTGCATATTACCGTTTGGACTCTGGATCCGCGCCAATAAGATCAAGAAACTTTCAAAATATAAGTGAAACTTTGATGTTTGCATCGAAAAATTAGGTTTCTTCGTGCTCAAGTAATCAGGTAAAACACTGTCGCATGTTCGAAACTCTACCATTTCGAATACATATAACACTCTTCATTAAATAATAGTGCTTTTAAAAACAGGTTTTGACTTTGGGAGTAGAATTTGCGTGAATAAGACGAAAAAGTTTTCGAATATTAGAAGAATATTCATATTTTCATATTGTCCGAGCAAGTTGCTTAGTGAATAAGTAATCAGGTAAAACACTTCCTCATGTTTGCCATTCTACATTTTAAAGCATCTATAACACTCATCATTTGCATATTAACGTTTGGACCCTGGATCCGTGCCAATAAGATCAAGAAAGTTTCAAAATATATGTGAAACTTTGATGTTTGCATCGAATAAGTAGGTTTCTTGGTGCTCAAGTAATCAGGTAAAACACCGCCGCATGTTTGAAACTCTACCATTTCAAATACATATAAGACTCTTCATAAAATAATAGTGCTTTTAAAAACACGTTTTGACTTTGGGAGTAGAATTTGCGTGAATAAGACGAAAAAGTTTTCAAATATTAGTAGAATATTCATATTTTCATATTGACCGAGCAGGTTGCTTAGTGACTAAGTAATCAGGTATAACACTTCTGCATGTTTGCCATTCTACATTTTAAAGTATCTATAACACTCATCATTTGCATATTACCGTTTGGACCCTGGATCCGCGCCAATAAGATCAAAAAAGTTTCAAAATATAAATGAAACTTTGATGTTTGCATCGAAAAATTAGGTTTCTTGGTGCTCAAGTAATCAGGTAAAACACAGCCGCATGTTTGAAACTCTACCATTTCAAATACATATAACACTCATCATTAAATAATAGTGCTTTTAAAACACGTTTCGACTTTGGGTGTAGAATTTACGTGAATAAGACGAAAAAGTTTTCGAATATTAGTAGAATATTCATATTTTCATATTGACCGAGCAGGTTGCTTAGTGACTAAGTAATCAGCTAAAACACTGCCGCATATTTTTCATTCTATATTTTATAAGCTTCTGTAACACTTATCATTTGCATATTACCGTTTGGACCCTGGATCCGCGCCAATAAGATCAAGAAAGTTTCAAAACATAAGTGAAACTTTGATGTTTGCATCGAATAAGTAGGATTCTTGGTGCTCAAGTAATCAGGTCAAACACTGCCGCATGTTTGAAACTCTACCATTTCAAATACATATAGCACTCATCATTAAATAATAGTGCTTTTAAAAACACGTTTCGACTTTGGGAGTAGAATTTACGTGAATAATACGAAAAGTTTTCGAATATTAGTAGAATATTCATATTTTCATATTGACCGAGCAGGTTGCTTAGTGACTAAGTAATCAGGTAGAACACCGCCGCATGTTTATCATTCTACATTTTAAAGCATCTGTAACACTCATCATTTTCATATTACCGTTTGGACCCTGGATCCGCGCCAATAAGATCAAGAAAGTTTCAAAATATAAGTGAAACTTTGATATTTGTATCGACTAAGTAGGTTTCTTGGTTTTCAAATACATATAACACTCATCATTATATAATAGTGCTTTTAAAAACACGTTTCGACTTTGGGAGTTGAATTTACGTGAATAAGACGAAAAAGTTTTCGAATATTACTAGAATATTCATATTTTCATATTAACCGAGCAGGTTGCTTATTGACATTCTACATTTCAAAGCATCTATAACACTCATTATTTGCATATTACCTTTTGGACCCTGAATCCGCGCGAATAAGATCAAGAAAGTTTCAAAATATAAGTGAAACTTTAATGTTTGCAACGAATAAGTAGGTTTCTGGGTGCTTAAGTAATCACGTAAAATTCCACCCCATGTTTGAAACTCTACCATTTCAAATACATATAACACTCATCATTAAATAATAGTGCTTTTAAAAACACGTTTCGACTTTGGGAGTAGAATTCGCGTGAATAAGACAAAAAATTTTCAAATATTAGTCGAGTATTCGTATTTTCATATTGACCGAGTAGGTTGCTTAGTGACTAAGTAATCAGGTAAAACACTGCCGCATGTTTGACATTCTACATTTAAAAGCATCTATAACACTCATCATTTGCATATTATCGTTTGGACCCTGGATCCGCGCCAATAAGATCAAGATAGTTTCAAAATATAAGTGAAACTTTGATGTTTGCAACGAATAAATAGGTTTCTTGATGCTCAAGTAATCAGGTAAAACACTGTCGCATGTTTGAAACTCTACCATTTCAAATTCATATAACACTCATTATTAAATTATAGTGCTTTTAAAAACACGTTTTGACTTCGGGAGTAGAATTCGCGTGAATAAAACGAAAAAGTTTTCGAATATTAGTGGAATATTCATATTTTCATATTGACCGAGCAGGTTGCTTAGTGACTAAGTAATCAGGTAAAACACTGCCGCATGTTTTTCGTTCTACATTTTAAAGCATCTATAACACTCATCATTTGCATATTACCGTTTGGACACTGGATCTGCGCCAATAAGATCGAGAAAGTTTCAAAATATAATTGAAACTTTGATGTTCGCAGCGAATAAGTAGGTTTCTTGGTGCTCAAGTAGTCAGGTAAAACAATGCCGCTTGTTTGAAACTCTACCATTTCAAATACATTTAACACTCATCATTAAATAATAGTGCTTTTAAAAACACGCTTGGACTTTGGGAGTAGAATTTGCGTGAATAAGACGAAAAATTTTCGAATATTAGTGGAATATTCATATTTTCATATTGACCGAGCAAGTTGCTTAGTGACTAAGTAATCAGCTAAAACACTGCCGCATGTTTGACATTCTACATTTTAAAGTATCTATAACACCCATCATTTGCATATTACCGTTTGGACCCTGGATCCGCGCGAATAAGATCAAGAAAGTTACAAAATATAAGTGAAACTTTGATGTTTGCAATGAATAAGTAGGTTTCTTGGTGCTTAAGTAATCAGGTAAAATTCCACCGCTTGTTTGAAACTCTACCATTTCAAATACATATAACACTTATCATTAAATAATAGTGCTTTAAAAAACATGTTTCGACTTTGGGATTAGAATTCGCGTGAATAAGACGAAAAAGTTTTCGAATATTAGTAGAATATTCATATTTTCATATTGACCGAGCAAGTTGCTTAGTGACTAAGTAATCAGGTAGAATACTGCCGCATGTTTGTCATTCTACATTTTAAAGCATCTATAACACTCATCATTTGCATATTACCATATGGACCTTGGATCCGCCCCAATAAGATCAAGAAAGTTTCAAAATATAATTGAAACTTTGATGTTTGCATCGAATAAGTGGTTTCTTGGTGCTCAAGTAATCAGGTAAAACACTGCCGCATGTTTGAAACTCTACCATTTCAAATACATATAACACTCATCATTGAATAATAGTGCTTTTAAAAATAAGTTTCCACTTTGGGAGTAGAATTTGCGTGAATAAGACGAAAACGTTTTCAAATATTAGTAGAATATTCATATTTTCATATTGACCGAGCAGGTTGCGTAGTGACTAAGTAATCTGGTAAAACACTTCCGCATGTTTGCCATTCTACATTTTAAAGCATCTATAACACTCATCATTTGCATATTACCGTTTGGACCCTGCATCCGCGCCAATAAGATCAAGAAATTTCAGAATATAAGTGAAATTTTGATGTTTGCATCGAAAAATTAGGTTTCTTGGTGCTCAAGTAATCAGGTAAAACATTGTCGCATGTTTGAAATTCTACCATTTGAAATACATATAACACTCCTCATTAAATAATAGTGCTTTTAAAAATACGTTTCGACTTCGGGAGTAGAATTTGCATGAATAAGGCGATTTTTTTTTTGAATATTAGTAGAATATTCATATTTTCATGTTGTCCGAGCAGGTTGCTTAGTGACTAAGTAATCAGGTAAAACACTTCCGTATGTTTGCCATTCTACATTTTAAAGCATCTATAACACTCATCATTTGCATATTACCGTTTGGACCCTGAATCCGCGCTAATAAGATCCAGAAAGTTTCAAAATATATGTGAAACTTTGATGTTTGCATCGAATAAGTAGGTTTCTTGGTGCTTAAGTAATCAGGTAAAGCACCGCCGCATGTTTGAAACTCTACCATTTCAAATACATATAAGACTCTTCATTAAATAATAGTGCTTCTAAAAACACGTTTCAACTTTGGCAGTAGAACTTGCGTGAATAAGACGAATAAGTTTTCAAATATTAGTAGAATATTCATATTTTCATATTGACCGAGCAAGTTGCTTAGGGACTAAGTAATCAGGTAAAACACTTCCGCATGTTTGCCATTCTACATTTTAAAGCATCTATAACACTCATCATTTGCATATTACCGTTTGGACCCTGGATCCGCGCCAATAAGATCAAGAAAGTTTCAAAATATAAGTGAAACTTTGATATTTGCATCGAATAAATAGGTTTCTTGGTGCTCAAGTAATCAGGTAAAACATTGCCGCATGTTTGAAACTCTACCATTTCAAATACATATAACACTCATCATTAAATAATAGTGCTTTTAAAAACATGTTTCGACTTTGAGAGTAGAATTTACGTGAATAAGACGAAAAAGTTTTCGAATATTAGTAGAATATTCATATTTTCATATCGACCGAGCAGGTTGCTTAGTGACTAAGTAATCAGCTAAAACACTGCCGCGTATTTGTCATTCTACATTTTAAAAACATCTAAAACACTCATCATTTGCATATTACCGTTTGGACCCTGGATCCCAGCCAATAAGATCAAGAAAGTTACAAAAATATAATTGAAACTTTGATGTTTGCATCGAATAAGTAGGTTTCTTGGTGCTCAAGTAATCAGGTAAAACACTGCCGCATGATTGAAACTCTACCATTTCAAATACAAATAACACTCATCATTAAATAATAGTGCTTTTAAAAACACGTTTCGACTTTGGGAGTAGAATTTGCGTGAATAAGACGAAAAGTTTTCGAATATTAGTAGAATATTCATATTTTCATATTGACCGAGCAAGTTGCTTAGTGACTAAGTAATCAGGTAAAACACTGCTGCATGTTTGACATTCTACATTTTAAAGTATCTATAACACTCATCATTTGCATATTACCGTTTGGACCCTGGATCCGCGCGAATAAGATCAAGAAAGTTTCAAAATATAAGTGAAACTTTGATGTTTGCAACGAATAAGTAGGTTTCTTGATGCTCAAGTAATCAGGTAAAATACCACCGCATGTTTGAAACTCTACCATTTCAAATTCATATAACACTCATCATTAAATAATAGTGCTTTTAAATGTAAGTTTCGATTTGGGAGTTGATTTGCGTGAATAAGATGAAAAAGTTTTCAAATATTAGTAGAATATTCATATTTTCATATTGACCGAGCAGGTTGCTTAGTGACTAAGTAATCTGGTAAAACACTTCCGCATGTTTTCCATTCTACATTTTAAAGCATCTATAACACTCATCATTTGCATAATACCGTTTGGACACTGGATCCGCGCCAATAAGATCAAGAAAGTTTCAAAGTATAAGTGAAAATTTGATGTTTGCAACGAATAAGTAGGTTTCTTGATGCTTAAGTAATCAAGTAAAACACTGCCGCATGTTTGAAACTCTACCAGTTAAAATACATATAACACGCATCATTGAATAATAGTGCTTTTAAATGTAAGTTTCGATTTGGGAGTTGAATTTGCGTGAATAAGACGAAAAAGTTTTCAAATATTAGTAGAATATTCATATTTTAATATTGACCGAGCAGGTTGCTTAGTGACTAAGTAATCTGGTAAAACACTTCTGCATGTTTGCCATTCTACATTTTAAAGCATTTATAACACTCATCATTTGCATAATACCGTTTGGACACTGGATCCGCGCCAATAAGATCAAGAAAGTTTCAAAATATAAGTGAAAATTTGATGTTTGCATCGAAAAATTAGGTTTCTTGGTGCTCAAGTAATCAGGTGAAACACTGTCGCATGTCTGAAACTCTACCATTTCAAATACATGTAACACTCATCATTAAATAATAGTGCTTTTAAAAACACGTTTCGACTTGGCGAGTAGAATTTGCGTGAATAAGACGAAATGTTTTCGAATATTAGTAGAATATTCATATTTTCATATTGTCCGAGCAGGTTGTTTAGTGACTAAGTAATCAGGTAAAACACTTCCGCATGTTTGCCATTCTACATTTTAAAGCATCTATAACACTCCTCATTTGCATATTACCGTTTGGACCCTTCATCCGCGCCAATAAGATCAAGAAAGTTTCAAAATATATGTGAAACTTTGATGTTTGCATCGAATAAGTAGGTTTCTTGATGCTCAAGTTATCAGGTAAAACACCGCCGCATGTTTGAAACTCTACCATTTCAAATACATATAAGACTCTTCATTAAATAATAGTGCTTTTAAAATCACGTTTCGACTTTGGGAGTAGAATTTGCGTGAATAAGACGAAAAAGTTTTCAAATATTAGTAGAATATTCATATTTTCATATTGACCGAGCAGGTTTCTTAGTGACTAAGTAATCACGTAAAACACTTCCGCATGTTTGCCATTCTACATAGTAAAGCATCTATAACACTCATCATTTGCATATTACCGTTTGGACCCTGGATCCGCGCCAATAAGATCAAGAAAGTTTCAAAATTTATGTGAAACTTTGATGTTTGCATCGAAAAAGTAGGTTTATTAGTGCTCAAGTAATCAGGTAAAACACTGTCGCATGTTTGAAACTCTACCATTTCAAATACATATAACACTCATCATTAAATGATAGTGTTTTTAAAAACATGTTTCGACTTTGGGAGTAGAATTTACGTGAATAAGGCGAGAAAGTATTCGAATATTATTAGAATATTCATATTTTCGTATTGACCGAGCAGGTTTCTTAGTGACAAAGTAATCAGCTAAAACACTGCCGCATGTTTGTTATTCCACATTTTTAAAGCATCTATAACACTCATCATTTGCATATTACCATTTGGACCCAGGATCCACTCCAATAAGATCAAGAAAGTTTCAAAATATAAGTGAAACTTTGATGTTTGCATCGAATAAGTAGGTTTCTTGGTGCTTAAGTAATCAGGTAAAACACTGCCGCATGTTTGAAACTCTACCAATTCAAATACATATAACACCCATCATTAAATAATAGTGCTTTTAAAAACTCGTTTTGACTTTGGGAGTAGGATTTTCGTGAATAAGACAAAAAAGTTTTCAAATATTAGTAGAATATTCATATTTTCATATTGACCGAGCAGGTTGCTTAGTGACTAAGTAATCAGGTAAAACACCGCTGCATGTTTGACATTCTACATTTTAAAGCATGTATAACACTCATCATTTGCATATTACCGCTTTGACCCTGGATATGCGTGAATAAGATCAAGAAAGTTTCAAAATATAAGTGAAACTTTGATGTTTGCAACGAATAAGTAGGTTTCTTGGTGCTTAAGTAATCAGGTAAAATTCCACCGCTTGTTTGAAACTCTACCATTTCAAATACATATAACACTCATCATTAAATAATAGTGCTTTTAAAAACATGTTTCGACTTTGGGATTAGAATTCGCGTGAGTGAGACGAAAAAGTTTTCGAATATTAGTAGAATATTCATATTTTCATATTGACCGAGCAAGTTGCTTAGTGACTAAGTAATCAGGTAGAATACTGCCGCATGTTTGCCATTCTACATTTTAAAGTAACACTCATCATTTACATATTACCATTTGATGTTTGCATCGAATAAGTAGGTTTCTTGGTGCTCAAGTTATCAGGTAAAACACCGCCGCATGTTTGAAACTCTACCATTTCAAATACATATAAGACTCTTCATTAAATAATAGTGCTTTTAAAAACACGTTTCGACTTTGGCAGTAGAATTTGCGTGAATAAGACGAAAAAGTTTTCAAATATTAGTAGAATATTCATATTTTCATATTGACCGAGCAAGTTGCTTAGTGACTAAGTAATCAGGTAAAACACTTCCGCATGTTTGCCATTCTACATTTTAAAGCATCTATAACACTCATCATTTGCATATTACCGTTTGGACCCTGGATCCGTGCCAATAAGATCAAGAAAGTTTCAAAATATAAGTGAAACTTTGATGTTTGCATCGAATAAGTAGATTTCTTGGTGCTCAAGTAATAAGGTAAAACACTGCGGCACGTTTGAAACTCTACCATTTCAAATACATATAACACTCATCATTAAATAATAGTGCTTTTAAAAACATGCTTCGACTTTGAGAGTAGAATTTACGTGAATAAGACGAAAAAGTTTTCGAATATTAGTGGAATATTCATATTTTCATATTGACCAAGCAGGTGGCTTAGTGACTAAGTAATCAGCTAAAACACTACCGCGTATTTGTCATTCTACATTTTAAAAACATATATAACACTCATCATTTGCATATTACCGTTTGGGCCCTGGATCCGCGCCAATAAGATCAAGAAAGTTTCAAAATATAAGTGAAACTTTGATGTTTGCATCGAATAAGTAGGTTTCTTGGTGCTCAAGTAATCAGGTAAAACACTGCCGCATGTTTGAAACTCTACCATTTCAAATACAAATAACACTCATCATTAAATAATAGTGCTTTTAAAAACACGTTTCGACTTTGGGAGTAGAATTTGCGTGAATAAGACGAAAAGTTTTCGAATATTAGTAGAATATTCATATTTTCATATTGACCGAGCAAGTGGCTTAGTGACTAAGTAATCAGGTAAAACACTGCCGCATGTTTGACATTCTACATTTTAAAGCATCTATAACACTCATCATTTGCATACTACCGTTTGGACCCTGGATCCGCGCGAATAAGATCAAGAAAGTTTCAAAATAAAAGTGAAACTTTGATGTTTTCAACGAATATGTAGGTTTCTTGGTGCTTAAGTAATCAGGTAAAATTCCACCGCATGTTTGAAACTCTACCATTTCAAATACATATAACACTCATCATTAAATAATAGTGCTTTTAAAAACACGTTTCGACTTTGGAAGTAGAATTCGCGTGAATAAGACGAAAAAGTTTTCAAGTATTAGTAGAATATTCATATTTTCATATTGACCGAGCAGGTTGCTTAGTGACTAAGTAATCAGGTAAAACACTGCCGCACGTTTGACATTCTGCATTTAAAAGCATCTATAACACTCATCATTTGCATATTACCGTTTGGACCCTGGATCCGCGCCAATAAGATCAAGAAAGTTTCAAAATATAAGTGAAACTTTGATGTTTGCAACAAATAAGTAGGTTTCTTGATGCTCAAGTAATCAGGTAAAATACCACCACATGTTTGAAACTCAATCATTTCAAATTCATATAACACTCATCATTAAATAATAGTGCTTCTAAAAAATCGTTCCGACTTCGGGAGTAGAATTCGTGTGAATAAGACGAAAAAGTTTTCGAATATTAGTTGAATACTCATATTTTCATATTGACCGAGCAGGTTGCTTAGTGACTGAGTAATTAGGTAAAACACTGCCGTATGTTTGTCATTCTACATTTTAAAGCATCTATAACACTCATCATTTGCATATTACCGTTTGCACACTGGATCTGCACCAATAAGATCGAGAAAGTTTCAAAATATAATTGAAACTTTGATGTTTGCAGCGAATAAGTAGGTTTCTTGGTGCTCGAGTAATCAGGTAAAACACTGCCGCTTGTTTGAAACTCTACCATTTGAAATACATTTAAAACTCATCATTAAATAATAGTGCTTTTAAAAACACGTTTCGACTTTGAGAGTAGAATTTGCGTGAATAAGACGAAAAAGTTTTCAAATATCAGTAAAATATTCATATTTTCATATTGGCCGAGCAGGTTGCTTAGTGACTAAGTAAGCAGGTAAAACACTGCCGCATGTTTGTCATTCTACATTTTAAAGAATCTATAACACTCATCATTGGCATATTACCGTTTGGACCCTGGATCCGCGCCAATAAGATCAAGAAAGTTTCAAAATATAAGTGAAACTTTGATGTTTGCATCGAATAAGTAGGTTTCTTGGTGTTCAAGTAATCAGGTAAATCACTGCCGCGTGTTTGAAACTCAACCATTTCAAATACATATAACACTCATCATTAAATAATAATGCTTTTAAAAACACGTTTCGAATTTGGGAGTAGAATTTGCGTGAATAAGACGAAAAAGTTTTCAAATATTAGTAGAATATTCATATTTTCATATTGACCGAGCAGGTTGCTTAGTGATTAAGTAATCAGGTAAAAATCAGGTAAAACACTGCAGCATGTTTGCCATTCTACATTTAAAGCATCTATAACACTCATCATTTGCATATTACCGTTTGGACCCTAATCCGCGCCAATAAGATCAAGAAAGTTTCAAAATATAAGTAAAACTTTGATGTTTGCATCGAAAATGAAGGTTTCTTGGTGCTCAAGTAATCAGGTAAAACACTTTCGCATGTTTGAAACTCTACCATTTCAAATACATATAGCACTCATCATTAAATAATAGTGCTTTTAAAAACACGTTTCGACTTTGGGAGTAGAATTTGCGTGAATAAGACAAAAAAGTTTTCGAATATTAGTAGAATATTCATATTTTCATATTGTCCGAGCAGGTTGCTTAGTGACAAAGTAATCTGGTACGACACTTCCGCATGTTTGTCATTCTACATTTTAAAGCATCTATAACACTTATCATTTGCATATTACCGTTTGGACCCTGGATCCGCGCCAATAAGATCAAGAAAGTTTCAAAATATATGTGGAAATTTGATGTTTGCATCGAATAAGTAGGTTTCTTGGTGCTCAAGTGATCAGGTAAAACACCGCCGCATGTTTGAAACTCTACCATTTCAAATACATATAAGGCTCTTCATTAAATTATAGTGCTTTTAAAAACACGTTTCGACTTTGAGAGTAGAATTTGCGTGAATAAGACGAAAAAGTTTTCAAATATTAGTAGAATATTCATATTTTCATATTGACCGAGCAGGTTGCTTAGTGACTAAGTAATCAGGTAAAACATTTCCGCATGTTTGCCATTCTACATTTTAAAGCATCTATACACTCATCATTTGCATATTACCGTTTGGACCTTGGATCCGCGCAAATAAGATCAAGAAAGTTTCAAAATATAAGTGAAACTTTGATGTTTGCATCGAAAAAGTAGGTTTCTTGGTGCTCAAGTAATCAGGTAAAACACTGCCGCATGTTTGAAACTCTATCATTTCATATATATATAACACTCATCATTAAATAATAGTGCTTTTAAAATCACATTTCAACTTTGGGAGTAGAATTTACGTGAATAAGATGAAAAAGTTTTCGAATATTAGTAGAATATTCATATTTTCATATTGACCGGGCAGGTTGCTTAATGACTAAGTTATCAGCTAAAACACTGCCGCATGTTTGTCATTCTACATTTTAAAAGCTTCTATGACACTCATCATTTGCATATTATCGTTTGGACCCTGGATCCGCTCCAATAAGATCCACATGTTTGAAAACTCTACCATTTCAAATACATATAACACTCATCATTAAATAATAGTGCTTTTAAAAACACTTTTCGACTTTGGGAGTAGAATTTGCGTGAATAAGACGAAAAAGTTTTCGAATATTAGTAGAATATTCATATTTTCATATTGACCGAGCAGGTTGCTTAGTGACTAAGTAATCAGGTAAAACACTGCCGCATGTTTGCCATTCTACGTTTTAAAGCATATATAACACTCAACATTTGCATATTACCTTTTGGACCCTGGATCCGCGCGAATAAGTTCAAGAAAGTTTCAAAATATAAGTGAAACTTTGATGTTTGCAATGAATAAGTAGGTTTCTTGGTGCTTAAGTAATCAGGTAAAATTCCACCGCATGTTTGAAACTCTACGATTTCAAATACATATAACACTCATCATTAAATAATAGTGCTTTTAAAAACACGTTTCGACTTTGGGAGTAGAATTCGCGTGAATAAGACGAAAAAGTTTTCGAATATTAGTAGAATATTCATATTTTCATATTGACCGAGCAGGTTGCTTAGTGACTAAGTAATCAGGTAGAACACTGCCGCATGTTTGCCATTCTACATTTTAAAGCATCTGTAACACTCATCATTTGTATATTACCATTAGGACCCTGGATCCGCGCTAACAAGATCAAGAAAGTTTCAAAATATAATTGAAACTTTGATGTTTGTAGCGAATAAGTTGGTTTCTTGGTGCTCAAGTAATCAGGTAAAACATTGCCGCATGTTTGAAACTCTACCATTTCAAATACATATAACACTCATCATTGAATAATAGTGCTTTTGAAAATAAGTTTCGGCTTTGGGAGTAGAATTTGCGTGAATAAGACGAAAAAGTTTTCAAATATTAGTAGAATATTCATATTTTCGTATTGACCGAGCAGGTTGCTTAGTGACTAAGTAATCTGGTAAAACACTTCCGCATGTTTGTCATTCTACATTTTAAAGCATCTATAACACTCATCATTTGCATATTACCGTTTGGACCCTGGATCCGCGCCAATAAGATCAAGAAACTTTCAAAATATAAGTGAAACTTTGATGTTTGCATCGAAAAATTAGGTTTCTTCGTGCTCAAGTAATCAGGTAAAACACTGTCGCATGTTCGAAACTCTACCATTTCGAATACATATAACACTCTTCATTAAATAATAGTGCTTTTAAAAACAGGTTTTGACTTTGGGAGTAGAATTTGCGTGAATAAGACGAAAAAGTTTTCGAATATTAGAAGAATATTCATATTTTCATATTGTCCGAGCAAGTTGCTTAGTGAATAAGTAATCAGGTAAAACACTTCCTCATGTTTGCCATTCTACATTTTAAAGCATCTATAACACTCATCATTTGCATATTAACGTTTGGACCCTGGATCCGTGCCAATAAGATCAAGTAAGTTTCAAAATATATGTGAAACTTTGATGTTTGCATCGAATAAGTAGGTTTCTTGGTGCTCAAGTAATCAGGTAAAACACCGCCGCATGTTTGAAACTCTACCATTTCAAATACATATAAGACTCTTCATTAAAAAATAGTGCTTTTAAAAACACGTTTTGACTTTGGGAGTAGAATTTGCGTGAATAAGACGAAAAAGTTTTCAAATATTAGTAGAATATTCATATTTTCATATTGACCGAGCAAGTTGCTTAGTGACTAAGTAATCAGGTATAACACTTCTGCATGTTTGCCATTCTACATTTTAAAGTATCTATAACACTCATCATTTGCATATTACCGTTTGGACCCTGGATCCGCGCCAATAAGATCAAGAAAGTTTCAAAATATAAATGAAACTTTGATGTTTGCATCGAAAAATTAGGTTTCTTGGTGCTCAAGTAATCAGGTAAAACACAGCCGCATGTTTGAAACTCTACCATTTCAAATACATATAACACTCATCATTAAATAATAGTGCTTTTAAAACACGTTTCGACTTTGGAAGTAGAATTTACGTGAATAAGACGAAAAAGTTTTCGAATATTAGTAGAATATTCATATTTTCATATTGACCGAGCAGGTTGCTTAGTGACTAAGTAATCAGCTAAAACACTGCCGCATATTTGTCATTCTATATTTTATAAGCTTCTGTAACACTTATCATTTGCATATTACCGTTTGGACCCTGGATCCGCGCAAATAAGATCAAGAAAGTTTCAAAACATAAGTGAAACTTTGATGTTTGCATCGAATAAGTAGGATTCTTGGTGCTCAAGTAATCAGGTCAAACACTGCCGCATGTTTGAAACTCTACCATTTCAAATACATATAGCACTCATCATTAAATAATAGTGCTTTTAAAAACACGTTTCGACTTTGGGAGTAGAATTTACGTGAATAATACGAAAAGTTTTCGAATATTAATAGAATATTCATATTTTCATATTGACCGAGCAGGTTGCTTAGTGACTAAGTAATCAGGTAGAACACCGCCGCATGTTTATCATTCTACATTTTAAAGCATCTGTAACACTCATCATTTTCATATTACCGTTTGGACCCTGGATCCGCGCCAATAAGATCAAGAAAGTTTCAAAATATAAGTGAAACTTTGATATTTGTATCGACTAAGTAGGTTTCTTGGTTTTCAAATACATATAACACTCATCATTATATAATAGTGCTTTTAAAAACACGTTTCGACTTTGGGAGTTGAATTTACGTGAATAAGACGAAAAAGTTTTCGAATATTACTAGAATATTCATATTTTCATATTAACCGAGCAGGTTGCTTATTGACATTCTACATTTCAAAGCATCTATAACACTCATTATTTGCATATTACCTTTTGGACCCTGAATCCGCGCGAATAAGATCAAGAAAGTTTCAAAATATAAGTGAAACTTTAATGTTTGCAACGAATAAGTAGGTTTCTTGGTGCTTAAGTAATCACGTAAAATTCCACCCCATGTTTGAAACTCTACCATTTCAAATACATATAACACTCATCATTAAATAATAGTGCTTTTAAAAACACGTTTCGACTTTGGGAGTAGAATTCGCGTGAATAAGACAAAAAAGTTTTCAAATATTAGTCGAGTATTCGTATTTTCATATTGACCGAGCAGGTTGCTTAGTGACTAAGTAATCAGGTAAAACACTGCCGCATGTTTGACATTCTACATTTAAAAGCATCTATAACACTCATCATTTGCATATTATCGTTTGGACCCTGGATCCGCGCCAATAAGATCAAGATAGTTTCAAAATATAAGTGAAACTTTGATGTTTGCAACGAATAAATAGGTTTCTTGATGCTCAAGTAATCAGGTAAAACACTGTCGCATGTTTGAAACTCTACCATTTCAAATTCATATAACACTCATTATTAAATTATAGTGCTTTTAAAAACACGTTTTGACTTCGGGAGTAGAATTCGCGTGAATAAAACGAAAAAGTTTTCGAATATTAGTGGAATATTCATATTTTCATATTGACCGAGCAGGTTGCTTAGTGACTAAGTAATCAGGTAAAACACTGCCGCATGTTTTTCGTTCTACATTTTAAAGCATCTATAACACTCATCATTTGCATATTACCGTTTGGACACTGGATCTGCGCCAATAAGATCGAGAAAGTTTCAAAACATAATTGAAACTTTGATGTTTGCAGCGAATAAGTAGGTTTCTTGGTGCTCAAGTAGTCAGGTAAAACAATGCCGCTTGTTTGAAACTCTACCATTTCAAATACATTTAACACTCATCATTAAATAATAGTGCTTTTAAAAACACGCTTGGACTTTGGGAGTAGAATTTGCGTGAATAAGACGAAAAAGTTTTCGAATATTAGTGGAATATTCATATTTTCATATTGACCGAGCAAGTTGCTTAGTGACTAAGTAATCAGCTAAAACACTGCCGCATGTTTGACATTCTACATTTTAAAGTATCTATAACACCCATCATTTGCATATTACCGTTTGGACCCTGGATCCGCGCGAATAAGATCAAGAAAGTTACAAAATATAAGTGAAACTTTGATGTTTGCAATGAATAAGTAGGTTTCTTGGTGCTTAAGTAATCAGTTAAAATTCCACCGCTTGTTTGAAACTCTACCATTTCAAATACATATAACACTTATCATTAAATAATAGTGCTTTAAAAAACATGTTTCGACTTTGGGATTAGAATTCGCGTGAATAAGACGAAAAAGTTTTCGAATATTAGTAGAATATTCATATTTTCATATTGACCGAGCAAGTTGCTTAGTGACTAAGTAATCAGGTAGAATACTGCCGCATGTTTGTCATTCTACATTTTAAAGCATCTATAACACTCATCATTTGCATATTACCATATGGACCTTGGATCCGCCCCAATAAGATCAAGAAAGTTTCAAAATATAATTGAAACTTTGATGTTTGCATCGAATAAGTGGTTTCTTGGTGCTCAAGTAATCAGGTAAAACACTGCCGCATGTTTGAAACTCTACCATTTCAAATACATATAACACTCATCATTGAATAATAGTGCTTTTAAAAATAAGTTTCCACTTTGGGAGTAGAATTTGCGTGAATAAGACGAAAACGTTTTCAAATATTAGTAGAATATTCATATTTTCATATTGACCGAGCAAGTTGCGTAGTGACTAAGTAATCTGGTAAAACACTTCCGCATGTTTGCCATTCTACATTTTAAAGCATCTATAACACTCATCATTTGCATATTACCGTTTGGACCCTGCATCCGCGCCAATAAGATCAAGAAATATCAGAATATAAGTGAAATTTTGATGTTTGCATCGAAAAATTAGGTTTCTTGGTGCTCAAGTAATCAGGTAAAACATTGTCGCATGTTTGAAATTCTACCATTTGAAATACATATAACACTCCTCATTAAATAATAGTGCTTTTAAAAATACGTTTCGACTTTGGGAGTAGAATTTGCATGAATAAGGCGATTTTTTTTTTTGAATATTAGTAGAATATTCATATTTTCATGTTGTCCGAGCAGGTTGCTTAGTGACTAAGTAATCAGGTAAAACACTTCCGTATGTTTGCCATTCTACATTTTAAAGCATCTATAACACTCATCATTTGCATATTACCGTTTGGACCCTGAATCCGCGCTAATAAGATCCAGAAAGTTTCAAAATATATGTGAAACTTTGATGTTTGCATCGAATAAGTAGGTTTCTTGGTGCTTAAGTAATCAGGTAAAGCACCGCCGCATGTTTGAAACTCTACCATTTCAAATACATATAAGACTCTTCATTAAATAATAGTGCTTCTAAAAACACGTTTCAACTTTGGCAGTAGAACTTGCGTGAATAAGACGAATAAGTTTTCAAATATTAGTAGAATATTCATATTTTCATATTGACCGAGCAAGTTGCTTAGTGACTAAGTAATCAGGTAAAACACTTCCGCATGTTTGCCATTCTACATTTTAAAGCATCTATAACACTCATCATTTGCATATTACCGTTTGGACCCTGGATCCGCGCCAATAAGATCAAGAAAGTTTCAAAATATATGTGAAACTTTGATGTTTGCATCGAATAAGTAGGTTTCTTGGTGTTCAAGTAATCAGGTAAATCACTGCCGCGTGTTTGAAACTCAACCATTTCAAATACATATAACACTCATCATTAAATAATAGTGCTTTTAAAAACATGTTTCGACTTTGAGAGTAGAATTTACGTGAATAAGACGAAAAAGTTTTCGAATATTAGTAGAATATTCATATTTTCATATCGACCGAGCAGGTTGCTTAGTGACTAAGTAATCAGCTAAAACACTGCCGCGTATTTGTCATTCTACATTTTAAAAACATCTATAACACTCATCATTTGCATATTACCGTTTGGACCCTGGATCCCAGCCAATAAGATCAAGAAAGTTACAAAATATAATTGAAACTTTGATGTTTGCATCGAATAAGTAGGTTTCTTGGTGCTCAAGTAATCAGGTAAAACACTGCCGCATGATTGAAACTCTACCATTTCAAATACAAATAACACTCATCATTAAATAATAGTGCTTTTAAAAACACGTTTCGACTTTGGGAGTAGAATTTGCGTGAATAAGACGAAAAGTTTTCGAATATTAGTAGAATATTCATATTTTCATATTGACCGAGCAAGTTGCTTAGTGACTAAGTAATCAGGTAAAACACTGCTGCATGTTTGACATTCTACATTTTAAAGTATCTATAACACTCATCATTTGCATATTACCGTTTGGACCCTGGATCCGCGCGAATAAGATCAAGAAAGTTTCAAAATATAAGTGAAACTTTGATGTTTGCAACGAATAAGTAGGTTTCTTGATGCTCAAGTAATCAGGTAAAATACCACCGCATGTTTGAAACTCTACCATTTCAAATTCATATAACACTCATCATTAAATAATAGTGCTTTTAAATGTAAGTTTCGATTTGGGAGTTGATTTGCGTGAATAAGATGAAAAAGTTTTCAAATATTAGTAGAATATTCATATTTTCATATTGACCGAGCAGGTTGCTTAGTGACTAAGTAATCTGGTAAAACACTTCCGCATGTTTTCCATTCTACATTTTAAAGCATCTATAACACTCATCATTTGCATAATACCGTTTGGACACTGGATCCGCGCCAATAAGATCAAGAAAGTTTCAAAGTATAAGTGAAAATTTGATGTTTGCAACGAATAAGTAGGTTTCTTGATGCTTAAGTAATCAAGTAAAACACTGCCGCATGTTTGAAACTCTACCAGTTAAAATACATATAACACGCATCATTGAATAATAGTGCTTTTAAATGTAAGTTTCGATTTGGGAGTTGAATTTGCGTGAATAAGACGAAAAAGTTTTCAAATATTAGTAGAATATTCATATTTTAATATTGACCGAGCAGGTTGCTTAGTGACTAAGTAATCTGGTAAAACACTTCTGCATGTTTGCCATTCTACATTTTAAAGCATTTATAACACTCATCATTTGCATAATACCGTTTGGACACTGGATCCGCGCCAATAAGATCAAGAAAGTTTCAAAATATAAGTGAAAATTTGATGTTTGCATCGAAAAATTAGGTTTCTTGGTGCTCAAGTAATCAGGTGAAACACTGTCGCATGTCTGAAACTCTACCATTTCAAATACATGTAACACTCATCATTAAATAATAGTGCTTTTAAAAACACGTTTCGACTTGGCGAGTAGAATTTGCGTGAATAAGACGAAATGTTTTCGAATATTAGTAGAATATTCATATTTTCATATTGTCCGAGCAGGTTGTTTAGTGACTAAGTAATCAGGTAAAACACTTCCGCATGTTTGCCATTCTACATTTTAAAGCATCTATAACACTCCTCATTTGCATATTACCGTTTGGACCCTTCATCCGCGCCAATAAGATCAAGAAAGTTTCAAAATATATGTGAAACTTTGATGTTTGCATCGAATAAGTAGGTTTCTTGATGCTCAAGTTATCAGGTAAAACACCGCCGCATGTTTGAAACTCTACCATTTCAAATACATATAAGACTCTTCATTAAATAATAGTGCTTTTGAAATCACGTTTCGACTTTGGGAGTAGAATTTGCGTGAATAAGACGAAAAAGTTTTCAAATATTAGTAGAATATTCATATTTTCATATTGACCGAGCAGGTTTCTTAGTGACTAAGTAATCACGTAAAACACTTCCGCATGTTTGCCATTCTACATAGTAAAGCATCTATAACACTCATCATTTGCATATTACCGTTTGGACCCTGGATCCGCGCCAATAAGATCAAGAAAGTTTCAAAATTTATGTGAAACTTTGATGTTTGCATCGAAAAAGTAGGTTTATTAGTGCTCAAGTAATCAGGTAAAACACTGTCGCATGTTTGAAACTCTACCATTTCAAATACATATAACACTCATCATTAAATGATAGTGTTTTTAAAAACATGTTTCGACTTTGGGAGTAGAATTTACGTGAATAAGGCGAGAAAGTATTCGAATATTATTAGAATATTCATATTTTCATATTGACCGAGCAGGTTTCTTAGTGACAAAGTAATCAGCTAAAACACTGTCGCATGTTTGTTATTCCACATTTTTAAAGCATCTATAACACTCATCATTTGCATATTACCATTTGGACCCAGGATCCACTCCAATAAGATCAAGAAAGTTTCAAAATATAAGTGAAACTTTGATGTTTGCATCGAATAAGTAGGTTTCTTGGTGCTTAAGTAATCAGGTAAAACACTGCCGCATGTTTGAAACTCTACCAATTCAAATACATATAACACCCATCATTAAATAATAGTGCTTTTAAAAACTCGTATTGACTTTGGGAGTAGGATTTTCGTGAATAAGACAAAAAAGTTTTCAAATATTAGTAGAATATTCATATTTTCATATTGACCGAGCAGGTTGCTTAGTGACTAAGTAATCAGGTAAAACACCGCTGCATGTTTGACATTCTACATTTTAAAGCATGTATAACACTCATCATTTGCATATTACCGCTTTGACCCTGGATATGCGTGAATAAGATCAAGAAAGTTTCAAAATATAAGTGAAACTTTGATGTTTGCAACGAATAAGTAGGTTTCTTGGTGCTTAAGTAATCAGGTAAAATTCCACCGCTTGTTTGAAACTCTACCATTTCAAATACATATAACACTCATCATTAAATAATAGTGCTTTTAAAAACATGTTTCGACTTTGGGATTAGAATTCGCGTGAGTGAGACGAAAAAGTTTTCGAATATTAGTAGAATATTCATATTTTCATATTGACCGAGCAAGTTGCTTAGTGACTACGTAATCAGGTAGAATACTGCCGCATGTTTGCCATTCTACATTTTAAAGTAACACTCATCATTTACATATTACCATTTGATGTTTGCATCGAATAAGTAGGTTTCTTGGTGCTCAAGTTATCAGGTAAAACACCGCCGCATGTTTGAAACTCTACCATTTCAAATACATATAAGACTCTTCATTAAATAATAGTGCTTTTAAAAACACGTTTCGACTTTGACAGTAGAATTTGCGTGAATAAGACGAAAAAGTTTTCAAATATTAGTAGAATATTCATATTTTCATATTGACCGAGCAAGTTGCTTAGTGACTAAGTAATCAGGTAAAACACTTCCGCATGTTTGCCATTCTACATTTTAAAGCATCTATAACACTCATCATTTGCATATTACCGTTTGGACCCTGGATCCGTGCCAATAAGATCAAGAAAGTTTCAAAATATAAGTGAAACTTTGATGTTTGCATCGAATAAGTAGGTTTCTTGGTGCTCAAGTAATCAGGTAAAACACTGCGGCACGTTTGAAACTCTACCATTTCAAATACATATAACACTCATCATTAAATAATAGTGCTTTTAAAAACATGCTTCGACTTTGAGAGTAGAATTTACGTGAATAAGACGAAAAAGTTTTCGAATATTAGTGGAATATTCATATTTTCATATTGACCAAGCAGGTGGCTTAGTGACTAAGTAATCAGCTAAAACACTACCGCGTATTTGTCATTCTACATTTTAAAAACATATATAACACTCATCATTTGCATATTACCGTTTGGGCCCTGGATCCGCGCCAATAAGATCAAGAAAGTTTCAAAATATAAGTGAAACTTTGATGTTTGCATCGAATAAGTAGGTTTCTTGGTGCTCAAGTAATCAGGTAAAACACTGCCGCATGTTTGAAACTCTACCATTTCAAATACAAATAACACTCATCATTAAATAATAGTGCTTTTAAAAACACGTTTCGACTTTGGGAGTAGAATTTGCGTGAATAAGACGAAAAGTTTTCGAATATTAGTAGAATATTCATATTTTCATATTGACCGAGCAAGTGGCTTAGTGACTAAGTAATCAGGTAAAACACTGCCGCATGTTTGACATTCTACATTTTAAAGCATCTATAACACTCATCATTTGCATACTACCGTTTGGACCCTGGATCCGCGCGAATAAGATCAAGAAAGTTTCAAAATAAAAGTGAAACTTTGATGTTTGCAACGAATATGTAGGTTTCTTGGTGCTTAAGTAATCAGGTAAATTTCCACCGCATGTTTTAAACTCTACCATTTCAAATACATATAACACTCATCATTAAATAATAGTGCTTTTAAAAACACGTTTCGACTTTGGAAGTAGAATTCGCGTGAATAAGACGAAAATTTTTTCAAGTATTAGTAGAATATTCATATTTTCATATTGACCGAGCAGGTTGCTTAGTGACTAAGTAATCAGGTAAAACACTGCCGCACGTTTGACATTCTGCATTTAAAAGCATCTATAACACTCATCATTTGCATATTACCGTTTGGACCCTGGATCCGCGCCAATAAGATCAAGAAAGTTTCAAAATATAAGTGAAACTTTGATGTTTGCAACAAATAAGTAGGTTTCTTGATGCTCAAGTAATCAGGTAAAATACCACCACATGTTTGAAACTCAATCATTTCAAATTCATATAACACTCATCATTAAATAATAGTGCTTCTAAAAAATCGTTCCGACTTCGGGAGTAGAATTCGTATGAATAAGACGAAAAAGTTTTCGAATATTAGTAGAATACTCATATTTTCATATTGACCGAGCAGGTTGCTTAGTGACTGAGTAATTAGGTAAAACACTGCCGTATGTTTGTCATTCTACATTTTAAAGCGTCTATAACACTCATCATTTGCATATTACCGTTTGCACACTGGATCTGCACCAATAAGATCGAGAAAGTTTCAAAATATAATTGAAACTTTGATGTTTGCAGCGAATAAGTAGGTTTCTTGGTGCTCGAGTAATCAGGTAAAACACTGCCGCTTGTTTGAAACTCTACCATTTCAAATACATTTAAAACTCATCATTAAATAATAGTGCTTTTAAAAACACGTTTCGACTTTGAGAGTAGAATTTGCGTGAATAAGACGAAAAAGTTTTCAAATATCAGTAAAATATTCATATTTTCATATTGGCCGAGCAGGTTGCTTAGTGACTAAGTAAGCAGGTAAAACACTGCCGCATGTTTGTCATTCTACATTTTAAAGAATCTATAACACTCATCATTGGCATATTACCGTTTGGACCCTGGATCCGCGCCAATAAGATCAAGAAAGTTTCAAAATATAAGTGAAACTTTGATGTTTGCATCGAATAAGTAGGTTTCTTGGTGTTCAAGTAATCAGGTAAATCACTGCCGCGTGTTTGAAACTCAACCATTTCAAATACATATAACACTCATCATTAAATAATAATGCTTTTAAAAACACGTTTCGAATTTGGGAGTAGAATTTGCGTGAATAAGACGAAAAAGTTTTCAAATATTAGTAGAATATTCATATTTTCATATTGACCGAGCAGGTTGCTTAGTGATTAAGTAATCAGGTAAAAATCAGGTAAAACACTGCAGCATGTTTGCCATTCTACATTTAAAGCATCTATAACACTCATCATTTGCATATTACCGTTTGGACCCTAATCCGCGCCAATAAGATCAAGAAAGTTTCAAAATATAAGTAAAACTTTGATGTTTGCATCGAAAATGAAGGTTTCTTGGTGCTCAAGTAATCAGGTAAAACACTTTCGCATGTTTGAAACTCTACCATTTCAAATACATATAGCACTCATCATTAAATAATAGTGCTTTTAAAAACACGTTTCGACTTTGGGAGTAGAATTTGCGTGAATAAGACAAAAAAGTTTTCGAATATTAGTAGAATATTCATATTTTCATATTGTCCGAGCAGGTTGCTTAGTGACAAAGTAATCTGGTACGACACTTCCGCATGTTTGTCATTCTACATTTTAAAGCATCTATAACACTTATCATTTGCATATTACCGTTTGGACCCTGGATCCGCGCCAATAAGATCAAGAAAGTTTCAAAATATATGTGGAAATTTGATGTTTGCATCGAATAAGTAGGTTTCTTGGTGCTCAAGTGATCAGGTAAAACACCGCCGCATGTTTGAAACTCTACCATTTCAAATACATATAAGGCTCTTCATTAAATTATAGTGCTTTTAAAAACACGTTTCGACTTTGAGAGTAGAATTTGCGTGAATAAGACGAAAAAGTTTTCAAATATTAGTAGAATATTCATATTTTCATATTGACCGAGCAGGTTGCTTAGTGACTAAGTAATCAGGTAAAACATTTCCGCATGTTTGCCATTCTACATTTTAAAGCATCTATACACTCATCATTTGCATATTACCGTTTGGACCTTGGATCCGCGCAAATAAGATCAAGAAAGTTTCAAAATATAAGTGAAACTTTGATGTTTGCATCGAAAAAGTAGGTTTCTTGGTGCTCAAGTAATCAGGTAAAACACTGCCGCATGTTTGAAACTCTATCATTTCATATATATATAACACTCATCATTAAATAATAGTGCTTTTAAAATCACATTTCAACTTTGGGAGTAGAATTTACGTGAATAAGATGAAAAAGTTTTCGAATATTAGTAGAATATTCATATTTTCATATTGACCGGGCAGGTTGCTTAATGACTAAGTTATCAGCTAAAACACTGCCGCATGTTTGTCATTCTACATTTTAAAAGCTTCTATGACACTCATCATTTGCATATTATCGTTTGGACCCTGGATCCGCTCCAATAAGATCCACATGTTTGAAAACTCTACCATTTCAAATACATATAACACTCATCATTAAATAATAGTGCTTTTAAAAACACTTTTCGACTTTGGGAGTAGAATTTGCGTGAATAAGACGAAAAAGTTTTCGAATATTAGTAGAATATTCATATTTTCATATTGACCGAGCAGGTTGCTTAGTGACTAAGTAATCAGGTAAAACACTGCCGCATGTTTGCCATTCTACGTTTTAAAGCATATATAACACTCAACATTTGCATATTACCTTTTGGACCCTGGATCCGCGCGAATAAGTTCAAGAAAGTTTCAAAATATAAGTGAAACTTTGATGTTTGCAATGAATAAGTAGGTTTCTTGGTGCTTAAGTAATCAGGTAAAATTCCACCGCATGTTTGAAACTCTACGATTTTGTAACAACCCGGAAAATCTGGGCCAGTTTGAAAATTTTATTTTGGCAATTTTAGCGAATTTTGATTATTTAAAATAGATTATTTTAAATAATATCGACGTGAAATCTATTTTGAATATAATTCGAACGTTTATATTATACACGTCGTCGTTAGAATATAAATAATTATATATAATTATAAATAGAATTGAAAATGGCGCGGTAGTTCGATAATTCGATTTCAAACTTCAATTGAATGTACCGGGTGCAAAATAATCCGGATTTTAGTGAAACCAAAAATAATGGAATCTAATAGTGAATATCTTTCCAACGAATCCGAAAAATTAAGATTTCATATCGGGAATCAAAAGATATGTCCAGTTGAAAATTCTGAATAGTCGCTATGGAATTCAGGCCCTTAAAAATGGACATTTTGCAAACGACCTCGGATTTCGACGAAACCAGTTTTGTTGGGTCCGGGATGTGAAGTTATTGCTAGGTTTCAAATTTCATAATTTTTCGAATCAATATGTGAGCGTGGCAAAAGAAAACGCGTTTGACCAGTTTCAGTTGATTTTAATCGACTTGAAATTGGCCATTTTTCTAACGGTCTCTGAATTCGACGAAACTAGTTTTGTTAGGACCGTATCGTCAATACGAAGCTAGAAAATATTTTTTTTGGAATTTTTTAGTTAGTATGTGACCCCGGTAATTAGAAATGTGCGTTTAAAATAATATAGTGATTTAAATGTAAATTCAAAGGAAACATATCGAGACGATCGAATTGGCCTGCGATACATATCCCATTGTGTTCGGAATGGGGGTAAAACGCTATGGGCGGCAGGCGGTGGACCTCGTTTAGTGGTCATATGTGAAAGTCAACTCTTTAATAAATAAATAATAAATAAAAAAAAAAAAAAAAAAAAAAATATAATATCCCTTCCCTTAAAACCTAGGCCCCCCCCCCGTTCGTTTATCTCAGAAGGAAAAAAAAAACAAAAAAGAAAAAGAAAACAAAAATCGCGATAACCCCCCCCGTCGCTCCAGCCACCACCGCGCCCAGCGCCCACCGCCGCCACCACTTGCGAGGCTCCGCCCTTCCCCCCTCTGCCTCCCTCTCTCTCCTCCGCCTCGCAGGAACCACGAATCCCCTCGACGAAGCCGATGGCCCCCCTCCGATCAGATGCCCTCTCGCCTCCGACCAGCATGGGTCCGCCGCCACCACCTGAGGACGCAGCCCACCCCCTCCTCTAATTACAGTAAGATCTTGATTTTGTTTATATATATAAAAAAAAAAAAAAAAAAAAAGAACTGATTTCTGTTTTTATTAAGATTTAAAAACTGTTTTTATTAAGATTTAAAAACTGTTTTTATTAAGTTTTGAAAACTGATTTTATTAAAATTTAAAAACTGATTTTATAAAAAGGAATAAAAACTGATTTTATAAAAAAAACTGAATTTGAAAAATGATTTTTAAAGTATTTAAAAACTGAATGTTATTTTGATTTAAAACTTATTTTTAAAAAAAGTATAAACTGATTTATTTTTTTAAAGTATAAACTGATTTATTTTTTTAAAGTATAAACTGATTTATTTTTTTTAAAGTATAAACTGATTTATTTTTTTAAAGTATAAACTGATTTATTTTTGAAAGAGAAAAACTGATTTTATTTTGAACTTTAAAATAGGAAAAAGATTAATCTTTTAGTAGAAAAAGATTTGAAAGCAAAAGTAGAAATCATATTTTTTTATATGTTGAAAGCGAACGTGAAAACATGATTTTTGTCATATTAAAGAAGTGATTTTTATTATATAAACATCATGACAAAAATGAGATTTTTATTCATTTGAATAGCGATATAAAAATTCGATTTTTATATATTGAACTTTGAAATAAAAATATGATTTTTATATATTGAACTTTGAAATAAAAATTCGATTTTTATATATTGAACTTCGATATAAAAATTCGATTTTTATATATTGAACTTTGAACTAAAAATTCGATTTTTATATATTGAATAGCGAACTAAAAATTTGATTTTTATATATTGAATAACGAAGTAAAAATTCGATTTTTATATATGTAGTAGCTACGGACGACGAAGCTGGCGAAGATGCGAAAACAATGAAGACTTCTGCAAAAGAAGAGTCGAGATGGTTGGATAGCTAAATGTGAGAATTTCTCACCTTTCAATTTATATTTCTAGTTATATATATATACTAGGATGCAGACGGTGCTTAGTAGCACCCGACACAATCGTCCACAGACCATGGACTTGTTTGTTTGACTGTTTGGTGATTGATTGCGATATTGGTTTGAATGTGGTTTGTGGTGTGAAAAATCGAATCGATAAATTGGTTAGGATTAGACGTGCGCCGTTATAAGGCGAAGGGGTAAGGCTAGGTTAGATCCTTACTCCAAAGTTTGTGGTTTGCATAACGAATGGATTTGATTGATGTGTGAATGGCGTGGGCCTTCACTAGACCGGGGATAAGGCTAGGCCTTGTCCCGTTTCTAGTATCGTGCCGTTATGCCGCCGAAATTTTCTAAAATAAGTTAGAAAAATAAAAATAGCATTTTATTTAACGAATGAACTGAATAGAAATTCATATGTTAAAATAAAATGTGTTATCGTTAAAAATATAATTTTTAACGTGAATGTGAATAAATAAATATTCATTTACAAACCAGACGGTTTGTTTATGTACACCTATTTGAATGACGTTGATTGGGTCGATAAATTTTACACATCGCCTAACTGCACAAATAAAATATGTGTTTGATTGTTTGAAACCCCACACGGGTGTTAGGATGAAATTTGAAGTTCACTCATCCTGATTGATTTAATCTGTCGATCGATTGATTGACAAGCTGCTATAAGCGTTAAATGTCTATATTTGATGCTTATACAGTGTAGTGCACTTTGGTTGATGGTTGATTATTCATCGTTGTTGATATATCCATGTGTTGTAGAAAATCCATATAATTAACATTATATGGTAATTGATTGGGCCTCATTCCAGTTTCGAAGAAAAAAAAGAAATATTTGAAATAGAAATATTTGAAATAGAAATATTTGAAATAGAAATATTTGAAATAGAATATTTGAAAATAGAAATATGTGAAGCCGTGAGGATTAGATTGACGCCATTTTGACGTGAACGATATTTATATCGATTTTATTCATTTTAAAATGAATATTGAAAAGTGATTTCGAAATCAAATATTTTGAAATAAATTGAATTGAAAACGAATTCAAATTGAATTGAAAACGACTTCGAAATGAATTGAATTGAAAACGAATTCGAAATGAATTGAATTGAAAACGAATTCGAAATGAATTGAATTGAAAACGAATTCGAAATGAATTGAATTGAAAACAAATTCGAAATGAATTGAATTGAAAACGAATTCGAAAGGAATTGAATTGAAAGCGATTTCGAAATGAATTGAATTGAGAACGATTTCGAAATGAATTGAACTGAAAACGAATTCGAATTGAATTGAAAGCGAAGTGAAATAAATTCAAATTGAATTGAAATTTGAATTGAATAGAAATGGATTTTAAAACGAATTTATAAAGAAGAATTCAATTTTGATTTGAATTGAAATGGAAGTTGAAAATGTTTTTGAAACGAATTCAAAACTATTTATATAATTCGTTTTAAATAGAAATCGACGATATATATATTATATATATATTATATATAATATAATGGCCTGAATAGAACGCGCCACGCCGCGGCAGTTCGCGAATTTCGACCATTTATTTCAAACGGGCATTACGGGAGATCCGACCGTCGGATTCTCCTAAAACCGGAACCGTTGGGTTCGTATCGAAAAGAGCTTTCTAATGAATGTTAGAAATTTGAAATCTAACGGTTGGATTTGGAGATATGTCCAAATCAAATTCAAAAAAGGTCGCTGTAAGTGCAGTTCGATGGCCATTGATGGAAATCGACTGTACGGGCCTTGATAAAATTATTAAAAATAGCAATAATTTGTGTAAAATCATAATAAATGATTTAGAAAGAATTGGGATGAAAAACTCCATACTTGAAAAGATAAAAATAAATTTTTATCGAAATGAACTAGTTTTGAACTAGAATTATAATCCTATTTATTTTTAAATAAATAAATTGAATTCGAAAAGGGTTTTAAAAATAACCAAAATTTCCAATGATTGCATTGGAGTGGATTTGAATCGAAATTGTCTTCGGAATATTTCGATGTTGGAATTCGTGATTATACAGGTGTTGTTATGGAAATTTGAAAGATATATATTGATATCGTTATTTCCAATACGACATTTGTTAGTCGTAGAATTCGATATTGAATATAAGCCGATATATTTTCTATTCAGAGCCTTGTATTGAATATCGAATGTGATTTGGGTTTGTCGTGAATGGTGTCTTCACTAACACTATTCTTGAACCCAGTTGAGAAAAGATTAAATCTTTTTATTTAGATTTAATGAAGTGTACCAATTAAATAATATTTAATTGGAATTGAATAGATATTGATTTTTGGGCTTATCGTGAACAGTGTTTTAAATAACACTTGTTCTTTAACCCGATAATTAATGAATGTGATTTTGGGTTTATCGTGAACCGTGTTTTAAATGACACTGATTCTTTAACCCAGTTAACGATTAAAACTGAGTGGAGTTTTAATGAATCTTTAATTAGATTGAAAAGATCGAAAATGGAGTATCACCAGTTTTGCTCCAGGCGATAGTTAAATCTTTAATTAGATTTGAACGTGAAATTTAGAAACTAACTGTCGGTTAGCCAAGCAGAATGGTTTTCTGGATATTGATCTGATGTTGGTTTCGGCCTTCGGGGTTAATATTTGGGGAATTATTCTCTTGATTAATTTATGGTTAGTGACTAATGAATTGGAATGAGGCGTATGTTGTGTTTGTGTAACACTTATTTAAAATATACGCGAGTTATTCGGAAAGACCGGGTTTATCCCATTCTGAATAACTGATACGACGATAAGTCGAAGATGAAGACGATGGTAGAAGACCGGAGGTCTTCACGTCGTTTGGGTGATAACTGATGATCTTGATTGGGCTGTACACCCAAGAAGATGGAAACAGTTAGTGATCGTCCAGACGTACTTGGAGATCGATGGATATGCGGGGTACTAGGTGCCTCCGGTTTCGTTCAGACCCAGAACGGACTTGTAAATGGACTGTGTGTCTGACATCGGATTTCATTCTGTGTGACTGATATCGGTTGCATAGGATGGTTTGCCTGTGTGGCATGCTAAGATGCAAATGATCAAGGCTTCTGTTGAAAAGCAAAGTCTTGTGGTGATGATCAAAGCACGGCCTTTGTGGCGTAGCTTTGTGTAACGTTTACCTCGCGTGTTTCACACCAGGTATGAACCAAAAACGGGAGACGGACCTCAGGGAGGACTTGCGTTTCTTTCTAGCTAGAAGTGGCGTCAGTGGTTTTACACGCCCTGACGAGTTTGACTTATGTGGTTGTTGCTGTTGCGAGGCGCCTCGGTTATATCGGTTTCGGCCGAATGCATTCTGGTCGGCTGACGGACCAGACTTACACCCCATAGGGTGGGGAGACGTATTGTTCAGGCATAATAATCCACTCCGTGTGGACCGGCCCTGACGATCCAAGGGGCAGTTGCGGCTGTTCCTGAGGGGCGGGCTAGAGCGTCTCGAATCGGTTGAGGACTATCTTTTGCCTCGGTTCATAGATGGAAATCCAATTTCCAAATACGTGACATTTGCGGTTTTATTTGTAAACCTATATATGGCGACATAGTGGCATGGGACGCTCATGCCGCCTATGATTGATACTTATGATTTGAAGTTGTTTTATGCACTATGCACTTATAATAGTATCAAACGACTTGTTTTAACCGTATCAAGCATTCTTTGGCTGTTATAAGGGAAAACCCTATCCCCCGGCTTGCGTTTGCATTGTGTGATAGGACCTGGGTCTTATAACAGCTTCATTTTTCTTTATTTAGCATTGCGCTGTTTGTTTCATGCACTGGTATTCTTGGGAGGAAACCCGTTCCGTGTTATACGGCGTGGTCCCTTGATTTACCTAACTTTAAGAATAAAGAATAATAACTGTTTTAGTTCTCACACCAGTCACATGACTGACCTGGAGTTTATTGTTTTAACCTAAACTCTGGGTGCCCTTATTTTCGACACGGGCAGCTAGTAGTTTTGGTTTTGCAGATTTATATTCACAGGATCCTGGTTTACAGCTGGAATGATATCCGGAAAGCTTTGTATCCGTATATCTCTTCTAGTTGTGTATTGTATTATTTTCCGCTGCTATGTATTTAAATGTAATTTAAATCTCTGATATTTCTGTGTAATATTTATTCGTACTCTGTATATTCTTGTAATCTGATGCATTGTTGTAATATACAATGAAATGTTCTTTTATATGCGTTCTGTTGTGGTTTGTTCTCGAACTATCCGACGCTTTCCTTTACGGGGAAGTTACGGGTCTTCACAGTTGGTATCAGAGCTTTGGTTTACCAAGCTCAGAGAACAAGACACATTAGAACCATACGAAAGAATTCATCAGATATTGGATTAGTAATATCCAATTAGAATGACTCGTTAGAGATAGGATCAGTAGTATCCTAGAACGAGTGTGAAGAGTATATTTTTGAAAATGAAAACAAATTTTTGTTTTGAAAATTTAAATCAATTATTCGTATTTGATTATCTATTTATATTGATGTGGACAATCCAGTATATATAGATTTTGCATATACGTCTGATCCGCGTGTATTCGAAATTTTAATATACTGGATAGATATGGAATCACATTCTAGTCGCCCGAAGATGATTCTGATGATAGTTCGAACATCATCAGAATTGGTATTCGTGTTTCGAAGGTGTGATTTTCTATATATTTCCATTAGGCTGGTGTGAGAACCAAAACTTATATATAGCTAGAATTCATTGTTGTGATTTGGCATCAAAACATGATTTTTTGTATATGTATCAAAATTATGAATTTAAAACGTTAATCCACTAATTGATTGATGTTTGTGTTGTTTGTTTATTTGTTTGCCAATTTTGAACCATTATGCTTAATCGAATCAAATATTGAATTGTATTGAAAATTGGTCGCATCTGCTTGCATATACATATATATCATTGAACAGGTCATAGCAAGGAGGCTAGAGCAGAGAATAAAATTTGTTTGCCCGACAAATAGGTACATGTTTACTACATAATTTCCTGTTTTGTTTGGGTGATGATGATTTTGTGAGCCTATTGGCTAGCCGCTTGGCTTTTTCTTTTTCTTTTTGAGATCTGAAGGACCGGGAACGCTATTTGCAATTTCCCGATGCTCCCGGTGCAGGGGAGGTTATGGCGAAATTTTTCAAAAATTTAGGGTGTTAGCCAAATTTTTGAAATTTTGAAAATTCTCAGAAACCAAAGGGTTGGAGAATGAAAGCCAGATCGAACATAGAGCTGAATAATCAAATCACTTTCGACTTTGTTCCTTTTCGGGGACGAAAAGTTTTAAGTGGGGGAGATTGTAACAACCCGGAAAATCTGGGCCAGTTTGAAAATTTTATTTTGGCAATTTTAGCGAATTTTGATTATTTAAAATAGATTATTTTAAATAATATCGACGTGAAATCTATTTTGAATATAATTCGAACGTTTATATTATACACGTCGTCGTTAGAATATAAATAATTATATATAATTATAAATAGAATTGAAAATGGCGCGGTAGTTCGATAATTCGATTTCAAACTTCAATTGAATGTACCGGGTGCAAAATAATCCGGATTTTAGTGAAACCAAAAATAATGGAATCTAATAGTGAATATCTTTCCAACGAATCCGAAAAATTAAGATTTCATATCGGGAATCAAAAGATATGTCCAGTTGAAAATTCTGAATAGTCGCTATGGAATTCAGGCCCTTAAAAATGGACATTTTGCAAACGACCTCGGATTTCGACGAAACCAGTTTTGTTGGGTCCGGGATGTGAAGTTATTGCTAGGTTTCAAATTTCATAATTTTTCGAATCAATATGTGAGCGTGGCAAAAGAAAACGCGTTTGACCAGTTTCAGTTGATTTTAATCGACTTGAAATTGGCCATTTTTCTAACGGTCTCTGAATTCGACGAAACTAGTTTTGTTAGGACCGTATCGTCAATACGAAGCTAGAAAATATTTTTTTTGGAATTTTTTAGTTAGTATGTGACCCCGGTAATTAGAAATGTGCGTTTAAAATAATATAGTGATTTAAATGTAAATTCAAAGGAAACATATCGAGACGATCGAATTGGCCTGCGATACATATCCCATTGTGTTCGGAATGGGGGTAAAACGCTATGGGCGGCAGGCGGTGGACCTCGTTTAGTGGTCATATGTGAAAGTCAACTCTTTAATAAATAAATAATAAATAAAAAAAAAAAAAAAAAAAAAAATATAATATCCCTTCCCTTAAAACCTAGGCCCCCCCCCCGTTCGTTTATCTCAGAAGGAAAAAAAAAACAAAAAAGAAAAAGAAAACAAAAATCGCGATAACCCCCCCCGTCGCTCCAGCCACCACCGCGCCCAGCGCCCACCGCCGCCACCACTTGCGAGGCTCCGCCCTTCCCCCCTCTGCCTCCCTCTCTCTCCTCCGCCTCGCAGGAACCACGAATCCCCTCGACGAAGCCGATGGCCCCCCTCCGATCAGATGCCCTCTCGCCTCCGACCAGCATGGGTCCGCCGCCACCACCTGAGGACGCAGCCCACCCCCTCCTCTAATTACAGTAAGATCTTGATTTTGTTTATATATATAAAAAAAAAAAAAAAAAAAAAAGAACTGATTTCTGTTTTTATTAAGATTTAAAAACTGTTTTTATTAAGATTTAAAAACTGTTTTTATTAAGTTTTGAAAACTGATTTTATTAAAATTTAAAAACTGATTTTATAAAAAGGAATAAAAACTGATTTTATAAAAAAAACTGAATTTGAAAAATGATTTTTAAAGTATTTAAAAACTGAATGTTATTTTGATTTAAAACTTATTTTTAAAAAAAGTATAAACTGATTTATTTTTTTAAAGTATAAACTGATTTATTTTTTTAAAGTATAAACTGATTTATTTTTTTTAAAGTATAAACTGATTTATTTTTTTAAAGTATAAACTGATTTATTTTTGAAAGAGAAAAACTGATTTTATTTTGAACTTTAAAATAGGAAAAAGATTAATCTTTTAGTAGAAAAAGATTTGAAAGCAAAAGTAGAAATCATATTTTTTTATATGTTGAAAGCGAACGTGAAAACATGATTTTTGTCATATTAAAGAAGTGATTTTTATTATATAAACATCATGACAAAAATGAGATTTTTATTCATTTGAATAGCGATATAAAAATTCGATTTTTATATATTGAACTTTGAAATAAAAATATGATTTTTATATATTGAACTTTGAAATAAAAATTCGATTTTTATATATTGAACTTCGATATAAAAATTCGATTTTTATATATTGAACTTTGAACTAAAAATTCGATTTTTATATATTGAATAGCGAACTAAAAATTTGATTTTTATATATTGAATAACGAAGTAAAAATTCGATTTTTATATATGTAGTAGCTACGGACGACGAAGCTGGCGAAGATGCGAAAACAATGAAGACTTCTGCAAAAGAAGAGTCGAGATGGTTGGATAGCTAAATGTGAGAATTTCTCACCTTTCAATTTATATTTCTAGTTATATATATATACTAGGATGCAGACGGTGCTTAGTAGCACCCGACACAATCGTCCACAGACCATGGACTTGTTTGTTTGACTGTTTGGTGATTGATTGCGATATTGGTTTGAATGTGGTTTGTGGTGTGAAAAATCGAATCGATAAATTGGTTAGGATTAGACGTGCGCCGTTATAAGGCGAAGGGGTAAGGCTAGGTTAGATCCTTACTCCAAAGTTTGTGGTTTGCATAACGAATGGATTTGATTGATGTGTGAATGGCGTGGGCCTTCACTAGACCGGGGATAAGGCTAGGCCTTGTCCCGTTTCTAGTATCGTGCCGTTATGCCGCCGAAATTTTCTAAAATAAGTTAGAAAAATAAAAATAGCATTTTATTTAACGAATGAACTGAATAGAAATTCATATGTTAAAATAAAATGTGTTATCGTTAAAAATATAATTTTTAACGTGAATGTGAATAAATAAATATTCATTTACAAACCAGACGGTTTGTTTATGTACACCTATTTGAATGACGTTGATTGGGTCGATAAATTTTACACATCGCCTAACTGCACAAATAAAATATGTGTTTGATTGTTTGAAACCCCACACGGGTGTTAGGATGAAATTTGAAGTTCACTCATCCTGATTGATTTAATCTGTCGATCGATTGATTGACAAGCTGCTATAAGCGTTAAATGTCTATATTTGATGCTTATACAGTGTAGTGCACTTTGGTTGATGGTTGATTATTCATCGTTGTTGATATATCCATGTGTTGTAGAAAATCCATATAATTAACATTATATGGTAATTGATTGGGCCTCATTCCAGTTTCGAAGAAAAAAAAGAAATATTTGAAATAGAAATATTTGAAATAGAAATATTTGAAATAGAAATATTTGAAATAGAATATTTGAAAATAGAAATATGTGAAGCCGTGAGGATTAGATTGACGCCATTTTGACGTGAACGATATTTATATCGATTTTATTCATTTTAAAATGAATATTGAAAAGTGATTTCGAAATCAAATATTTTGAAATAAATTGAATTGAAAACGAATTCAAATTGAATTGAAAACGACTTCGAAATGAATTGAATTGAAAACGAATTCGAAATGAATTGAATTGAAAACGAATTCGAAATGAATTGAATTGAAAACGAATTCGAAATGAATTGAATTGAAAACAAATTCGAAATGAATTGAATTGAAAACGAATTCGAAAGGAATTGAATTGAAAGCGATTTCGAAATGAATTGAATTGAGAACGATTTCGAAATGAATTGAACTGAAAACGAATTCGAATTGAATTGAAAGCGAAGTGAAATAAATTCAAATTGAATTGAAATTTGAATTGAATAGAAATGGATTTTAAAACGAATTTATAAAGAAGAATTCAATTTTGATTTGAATTGAAATGGAAGTTGAAAATGTTTTTGAAACGAATTCAAAACTATTTATATAATTCGTTTTAAATAGAAATCGACGATATATATATTATATATATATTATATATAATATAATGGCCTGAATAGAACGCGCCACGCCGCGGCAGTTCGCGAATTTCGACCATTTATTTCAAACGGGCATTACGGGAGATCCGACCGTCGGATTCTCCTAAAACCGGAACCGTTGGGTTCGTATCGAAAAGAGCTTTCTAATGAATGTTAGAAATTTGAAATCTAACGGTTGGATTTGGAGATATGTCCAAATCAAATTCAAAAAAGGTCGCTGTAAGTGCAGTTCGATGGCCATTGATGGAAATCGACTGTACGGGCCTTGATAAAATTATTAAAAATAGCAATAATTTGTGTAAAATCATAATAAATGATTTAGAAAGAATTGGGATGAAAAACTCCATACTTGAAAAGATAAAAATAAATTTTTATCGAAATGAACTAGTTTTGAACTAGAATTATAATCCTATTTATTTTTAAATAAATAAATTGAATTCGAAAAGGGTTTTAAAAATAACCAAAATTTCCAATGATTGCATTGGAGTGGATTTGAATCGAAATTGTCTTCGGAATATTTCGATGTTGGAATTCGTGATTATACAGGTGTTGTTATGGAAATTTGAAAGATATATATTGATATCGTTATTTCCAATACGACATTTGTTAGTCGTAGAATTCGATATTGAATATAAGCCGATATATTTTCTATTCAGAGCCTTGTATTGAATATCGAATGTGATTTGGGTTTGTCGTGAATGGTGTCTTCACTAACACTATTCTTGAACCCAGTTGAGAAAAGATTAAATCTTTTTATTTAGATTTAATGAAGTGTACCAATTAAATAATATTTAATTGGAATTGAATAGATATTGATTTTTGGGCTTATCGTGAACAGTGTTTTAAATAACACTTGTTCTTTAACCCGATAATTAATGAATGTGATTTTGGGTTTATCGTGAACCGTGTTTTAAATGACACTGATTCTTTAACCCAGTTAACGATTAAAACTGAGTGGAGTTTTAATGAATCTTTAATTAGATTGAAAAGATCGAAAATGGAGTATCACCAGTTTTGCTCCAGGCGATAGTTAAATCTTTAATTAGATTTGAACGTGAAATTTAGAAACTAACTGTCGGTTAGCCAAGCAGAATGGTTTTCTGGATATTGATCTGATGTTGGTTTCGGCCTTCGGGGTTAATATTTGGGGAATTATTCTCTTGATTAATTTATGGTTAGTGACTAATGAATTGGAATGAGGCGTATGTTGTGTTTGTGTAACACTTATTTAAAATATACGCGAGTTATTCGGAAAGACCGGGTTTATCCCATTCTGAATAACTGATACGACGATAAGTCGAAGATGAAGACGATGGTAGAAGACCGGAGGTCTTCACGTCGTTTGGGTGATAACTGATGATCTTGATTGGGCTGTACACCCAAGAAGATGGAAACAGTTAGTGATCGTCCAGACGTACTTGGAGATCGATGGATATGCGGGGTACTAGGTGCCTCCGGTTTCGTTCAGACCCAGAACGGACTTGTAAATGGACTGTGTGTCTGACATCGGATTTCATTCTGTGTGACTGATATCGGTTGCATAGGATGGTTTGCCTGTGTGGCATGCTAAGATGCAAATGATCAAGGCTTCTGTTGAAAAGCAAAGTCTTGTGGTGATGATCAAAGCACGGCCTTTGTGGCGTAGCTTTGTGTAACGTTTACCTCGCGTGTTTCACACCAGGTATGAACCAAAAACGGGAGACGGACCTCAGGGAGGACTTGCGTTTCTTTCTAGCTAGAAGTGGCGTCAGTGGTTTTACACGCCCTGACGAGTTTGACTTATGTGGTTGTTGCTGTTGCGAGGCGCCTCGGTTATATCGGTTTCGGCCGAATGCATTCTGGTCGGCTGACGGACCAGACTTACACCCCATAGGGTGGGGAGACGTATTGTTCAGGCATAATAATCCACTCCGTGTGGACCGGCCCTGACGATCCAAGGGGCAGTTGCGGCTGTTCCTGAGGGGCGGGCTAGAGCGTCTCGAATCGGTTGAGGACTATCTTTTGCCTCGGTTCATAGATGGAAATCCAATTTCCAAATACGTGACATTTGCGGTTTTATTTGTAAACCTATATATGGCGACATAGTGGCATGGGACGCTCATGCCGCCTATGATTGATACTTATGATTTGAAGTTGTTTTATGCACTATGCACTTATAATAGTATCAAACGACTTGTTTTAACCGTATCAAGCATTCTTTGGCTGTTATAAGGGAAAACCCTATCCCCCGGCTTGCGTTTGCATTGTGTGATAGGACCTGGGTCTTATAACAGCTTCATTTTTCTTTATTTAGCATTGCGCTGTTTGTTTCATGCACTGGTATTCTTGGGAGGAAACCCGTTCCGTGTTATACGGCGTGGTCCCTTGATTTACCTAACTTTAAGAATAAAGAATAATAACTGTTTTAGTTCTCACACCAGTCACATGACTGACCTGGAGTTTATTGTTTTAACCTAAACTCTGGGTGCCCTTATTTTCGACACGGGCAGCTAGTAGTTTTGGTTTTGCAGATTTATATTCACAGGATCCTGGTTTACAGCTGGAATGATATCCGGAAAGCTTTGTATCCGTATATCTCTTCTAGTTGTGTATTGTATTATTTTCCGCTGCTATGTATTTAAATGTAATTTAAATCTCTGATATTTCTGTGTAATATTTATTCGTACTCTGTATATTCTTGTAATCTGATGCATTGTTGTAATATACAATGAAATGTTCTTTTATATGCGTTCTGTTGTGGTTTGTTCTCGAACTATCCGACGCTTTCCTTTACGGGGAAGTTACGGGTCTTCACAGATTTCAAATACATATAACACTCATCATTAAATAATAGTGCTTTTAAAAACACGTTTCGACTTTGGGAGTAGAATTCGCGTGAATAAGACGAAAAAGTTTTCGAATATTAGTAGAATATTCATATTTTCATATTGACCGAGCAGGTTGCTTAGTGACTAAGTAATCAGGTAGAACACTGCCGCATGTTTGCCATTCTACATTTTAAAGCATCTGTAACACTCATCATTTGTATATTACCATTAGGACCCTGGATCCGCGCTAACAAGATCAAGAAAGTTTCAAAATATAATTGAAACTTTGATGTTTGTAGCGAATAAGTTGGTTTCTTGGTGCTCAAGTAATCAGGTAAAACATTGCCGCATGTTTGAAACTCTACCATTTCAAATACATATAACACTCATCATTGAATAATAGTGCTTTTGAAAATAAGTTTCGGCTTTGGGAGTAGAATTTGCGTGAATAAGACGAAAAAGTTTTCAAATATTAGTAGAATATTCATATTTTCGTATTGACCGAGCAGGTTGCTTAGTGACTAAGTAATCTGGTAAAACACTTCCGCATGTTTGTCATTCTACATTTTAAAGCATCTATAACACTCATCATTTGCATATTACCGTTTGGACCCTGGATCCGCGCCAATAAGATCAAGAAACTTTCAAAATATAAGTGAAACTTTGATGTTTGCATCGAAAAATTAGGTTTCTTCGTGCTCAAGTAATCAGGTAAAACACTGTCGCATGTTCGAAACTCTACCATTTCGAATACATATAACACTCTTCATTAAATAATAGTGCTTTTAAAAACAGGTTTTGACTTTGGGAGTAGAATTTGCGTGAATAAGACGAAAAAGTTTTCGAATATTAGAAGAATATTCATATTTTCATATTGTCCGAGCAAGTTGCTTAGTGAATAAGTAATCAGGTAAAACACTTCCTCATGTTTGCCATTCTACATTTTAAAGCATCTATAACACTCATCATTTGCATATTAACGTTTGGACCCTGGATCCGTGCCAATAAGATCAAGTAAGTTTCAAAATATATGTGAAACTTTGATGTTTGCATCGAATAAGTAGGTTTCTTGGTGCTCAAGTAATCAGGTAAAACACCGCCGCATGTTTGAAACTCTACCATTTCAAATACATATAAGACTCTTCATTAAATAATAGTGCTTTTAAAAACACGTTTTGACTTTGGGAGTAGAATTTGCGTGAATAAGACGAAAAAGTTTTCAAATATTAGTAGAATATTCATATTTTCATATTGACCGAGCAAGTTGCTTAGTGACTAAGTAATCAGGTATAACACTTCTGCATGTTTGCCATTCTACATTTTAAAGTATCTATAACACTCATCATTTGCATATTACCGTTTGGACCCTGGATCCGCGCCAATAAGATCAAGAAAGTTTCAAAATATAAATGAAACTTTGATGTTTGCATCGAAAAATTAGGTTTCTTGGTGCTCAAGTAATCAGGTAAAACACAGCCGCATGTTTGAAACTCTACCATTTCAAATACATATAACACTCATCATTAAATAATAGTGCTTTTAAAACACGTTTCGACTTTGGAAGTAGAATTTACGTGAATAAGACGAAAAAGTTTTCGAATATTAGTAGAATATTCATATTTTCATATTGACCGAGCAGGTTGCTTAGTGACTAAGTAATCAGCTAAAACACTGCCGCATATTTGTCATTCTATATTTTATAAGCTTCTGTAACACTTATCATTTGCATATTACCGTTTGGACCCTGG